>CM042186.1:31553470-31563652 GCA_023539305.1 Ilex asprella | reverse complement strand
GCTTTTTTGCAAGGTCGTAGCCCACTTGGAAGTTAATCTGAGCAACGTTACCAAAGATATTGAGACCATTTGAAGGGATGATTGCCAAGCAAGTTATACCATCCAAAACTCTGAAGGTATTAATTCTCTTTAAAGTAATGTCAGCTCCAGTAAATTGGAATATCATTGGTGTCTCAGGAACCACACTGAAGGAAGTTGAATCATAGCACAATCTGTAGTTTCCCCGAGGATCTTGTACTGTGTCTAGACTAATGCTTTCTTTCACCGCAGCTTCAAGTTCATCGTAAAAATTTGACTCCAAAATAGTCAATGTTGTTCCTGAATCAATAATTATATTACCCTCCATCTGATTGTATGGTATCCTGTTGCTCCCTATGCTTACGGCTTCAAGGGTGAGAGAGTAGAAAGTGTTTGAACTCGAGTCCCGTGGCTGTGATATAGGAGTTGAAACAACTTCACCGGATATAATTGCGTCTTCGCCAAATTTCAATTTACTGGCGGAGTTCGCTGTCCTTGGCAGCAAACAGTACGAGAATTTCTGCTCAATTTCAGCACTCAATTGAGAAATCAGTGACAGGGGTCCGCCCCCGAGACCAACAAGTCCGGAGCCACGGCTAGTGAAAGTTCCAGCATTGTCGTGTCCACATCCAAATACAGAATTTGGAAATGCAGTGGCCTGAGCATTCGTGGAATCAAATGTGAAGGTATCTGTGGATAGGACTCCACTGGTGTACGATCTGTCTCCATAACTATATCTGTATTGGCATTCATTATTTGTGTTGCCACACTGAGATTTTGGTAGAGCTTGACAAGAACTTGAGTCACAAGGAAGATCCATGTAAGTAGAAGACTTCACCGGATCAAAGATGGGACTATCTTGACGATAGCAATTGTCACAAGGTGCGCACTGGATCCACACAAGATCACTTCCCGTGTCAGCAACGGCTAGGCTTTCAACTGGTGGGTTGCCAATAGAAATTTTCATGAGATAGCCACCACCATTTGGAATGATCTCAGACTCAATTTTTTCTTCATCAACAGATGATGGACGAAAGTGGTTGATTCGGGCAATGGATCGCAAAGCATCATGGCTTGACAACTCTCCAGGAGTGGCAGAATGATTATAGAACGGAGATAGTTGGGAGTCGTGATGAATTAGTTCAACGCTGAAGCCACTGATTTTAGCTTCAACAATGTATGACATAGGCTGATGAGAGAAAATTAGTATCATTAGACCAAGGAAATAATCCATGGCTACCATAATATGGGTTGTGAAGAGGGAAAGAAAGAAGGATGGCTGCAATATGTTTTTATTGTCGCTATTTATAGAAGGAGATTTTGGAAAAAAAGTTAAAAAGACCAACAACTAAATAGTTTATGGTTACTTTTCGGGTTGAATGAGAACGAGAGCGCGTTCATACTAAAAATAACGCTGCTGTGAATTTAATTTGGGAATACAATTAGGGGCCTAATACACTTTTAGTATTTGATTAACAGTACATCCTAATGCTGAAAAATGTCCACTCCAAATGAGACGGTATGAACAATTTATATGGCTAAATTACATCCCCAAATTAGACACTCTTAGTTTTATTATGCAGTGGCAAAATACTTTCGATCAATTAATGTTAATGCTATATTTTCTGTGAATAAAGAAGTTGTTATCAAGAGTTTTTCTTGTCAATAAACTCGGCCAAACTAAGTTGATCACCCATGAGTGTCCCAATTAATTAGTCAGAGATCAATTTATAATAGAGATAAGTATTGATCTCTAAAATATCTTTCTTTGGAGCTCTATTCAGTTTTTTTTTTTTTTTTTTGATTCTTTTTTTAGCGATTCATTTATAATTCATTCTTATAGTAAACCTGTAAGGATGATCGAATGTTGCATATAAAAAAAGTGTTTATCTTGTCTTGTCAATGATGGCATGAGAAATTAATTAGGAAAATAAAATTGATGGATTGTCTCTCTCCCTTGAATTATGCAAAAAATAGAAAGACTTTGTATGTGTAGTCAATTTTTATTGTTTTTGTGTGTGTAGTCCAATGTGAAAACAGGCTTGTTTTTTTGAAATTTCCAACAAAAGACTTTATTAGACCGAAAAGGGAAAACAACTTTGTGTTTGTCCCCTTTGCTTCACATTACCTATGAACTGTTTCCAAAAGGTTGATTCAGAGAAAAATTCTACATTGCGTCAATTAAGTTCATGTCTAACTAGTTATTTTTTTTTCAGGCGTCGTGACCATTTGATTTTTCTTGTACATGAATATTCGATGTATGATATCTTCTTCCTTTGAACACATTTTGGATAGGACCATTAGCGTAAAACTAGTTTAAACTCACTTGAATTGTAAAATTGGCGTATCCTTCAGGTTAAGCTTGATTTGTTTCAAATATATAAAATAGTAATGACACTCGTACAATGGACGAGATTTATTAACCCTTCCTCAACTATTCCCCTTTTCCAATCCTGTCACTTTGAAATTGGAATCGAGAGTGACATTAAATTACATAAATAATCTTTTTTATAAAAATCAAGCAATTGGTAGTTAATTTTGGGGGTGGAGGGGGTGGTTACATAGGATGAGGTGGAATGATGAAAAGGAAAGACTTCTTAAACCTTCTTTCTCAAAATTTGATTCTTGTAACATGTAGATTTTTGTGATAAAAAATAATAAAATAATACTCTCAACTAAATAGATTGAATGTTTCGAGAATTATTTAATGTGTGCTTTTTGAATTTATTCCAGTTCATACTTAAATTCAAGCACGTAGTACATAAATAATTAGCACCTTGAGATATTATGAAGTTAGCAAATTGAGATTGAATATACCAAAATTTGATAGGCTCAATATGATTAACACCATAATTTTAGAAGACACGTTATTTTTCACACCCATTGATTCTTTTTTTTTTCCCTTCCAATCCTAACCATTTTCATGCATATTGGTAGAATGTAGAAAGAGTTGGGAATGGTTGGAGTTTTTGGAGAGATTTTCCCCAAAACCAGCCCCCCTTTAATCTTTATTCCCTAACTTAGTCAGTTTTGAACTTATTTCTCAAACCGAGCTTTTTTAAAAAAATATCATTTGGAATGACGCATTCAAATGTTATAATGTCATTCGGAATGACGATTTAAAGTTGAATTTTTTTTATTGAAATTGTCATTCATATTGACGTTTTTAAACGACAGCTAGCGGCGTTAAAAAAAATAAAGGGGTATAAAACATCATTTTAAATGACGTTTTCTCCCATTTATTTTTTTAACATTTTCTCCCCATTATTTACAATGATGTTTTCTACTCCTTTATTTACAATGACGTTTTCTTAGCCTTTTGTCTCCAACCACCAACTTGTAATAAATTTCATAAAAGCTAATAACTCCACCTTATGTCTCACATCATGATTCACCAAACAAAAAATAAATAAATAAATTTTAGAATTTAATTCCCTTTTCATAATAATTTTAAACTTATTTTCTAATTGAAAATAAAATTCATAAAAGCATAATTTAATTTCATACTTTTCAATATAAAAACTATTTGTAAAATATATTTTTAATAGAAAAACTTAAAAGCGTGTTTTGAAAGCACACTTCTATATCAAAAGTATGTATTTAACCCATATTTTACTAAATTGATGAAAAAAAATGTCAATATTATATTCTCACTTCCCACCTCATAAAAGCATACCAATCTGGATGAGTTTTTTCCCAAACCCAGTCAGGCCTAAAACTTTATTTCCCAAACCTAGTCTTTTTTAAAAAAAAACGTCATTCCAAATGATGTTTTCATGGTAAAAACATAATTTAAAATGACGAAATGAAATTGAATATTTTTTATTGAAAACATCATTAGGTTTGAAACGACAAACTTAACAGGGGTTAAAAGAAAATTGCCCAGCAAACGTTTTTAAATGACGTTTTTAAAAACGTTAAAAACGTTTTAAAAAAAATTGAGAATTTTGTTTTGTATATGTTAAAAAATTATATATTCCAATTTTATGTTATAAGTTCATCGAACATTTATAGTTGACCTACAAAAGTGTGCAAAACTTCAAAATATGGAAAAAGATACGTATACATTAAAACAAAATAATTTTATTATATGTCACTGTAAGAAGTCTATCAATATTTTGGTTGGTGTAGAAAATAACATAGAGGGTTGTCGAGTACACATAAACTCGATTGAATAAAAGTGTCAGACGCATCATCACTTAAATCGGAATAATGAGAAAGTTTTGTATCTGAAACAAGTAACGGATGCTGCAAAATTTGAATCTCAGCATAGTCAGGATCGAAATGTTCAAATTTTGCATGGTCAATTGCTTGCAAATGATCAAGTCTACGTTGCATTTGATCATTTTCACGTTCAAATCTTGCTATGATCTCGTTATGGTTGGTAGAGTTTTGTGGATCATATATATCTGCCGAACATGTCTTCGGTACCATTAATTCATGTCAACGACAGTATACTTCAAGCTCACAACATTTGTCATATAATTGTCGCCATCTTGGCATGAGTTTGATACGAAAACTCGGAAGCGGAGAGTCAGTCGCAGGCCCCACAAATACGTGTCCAACTTGACCGAATAAGTGAGAAGGGTTGATGGGCTCATTACGAAACTCATGCTTTTGTCCATACTAAGTAACACCGGTAGAATCTGTGTAAGATTCAAATGAATAAACTACGTCTACACCACATACTGCTCAACCAGTCGAGCGTTGACATTCATAGGGTGAAAATGAACTTTGTTGTTCATTGGGTAACGAAGAACCTTGGGTGGTTTGATTGGATTGCCTCTTAGATGTGCGCCAAGACATATTTTGGCTTATGATGTACACAATTAATAAGGATTGTTTATATAGACACAAAATACAATTATATATAAATTTGACAGTACAATTACTGGGTACGGCTAACATGACTTGATACAGATAAAGTAATGATATGATTTCACACTGATAAACTAATGACATAATTGGTGAATGACAAAAGGATTGACATGACTTGTCACTAGATTAACTATACACTGATAAAATAATGATATTACTTTACACTGATAAAGTATTGACATACCTCGTAAATGACAAAAGGATTAACATGACTTGTCACTTGAATGACTATACTGATAAAGTAAGACTAACATAACTTGTCACTAGACTAACTAAACTAACAAATCATGAAAATTCTGATCTTGGGCATACACATGGATTGGGGTTTGCACCACTCAAGTGATGGAACCCAAAGAAAAAATTCCACCACTATTTACCAATTTAGTAATGTCCACCACAATCAATCTTAGACAGATGTAATACGCAAGACACGTATAAAAATTGCACTCAAAGATTGTTCTACATCTCAACACTCATCACCATCCATAGGAACCACTCTCAAAGCCCTATCATAACCCAATATATTACAATATCTCATTTTATCAAATACCTTACATGCATAGTATTATTGGCACTGAGCAACACCCAACATAGATTCATTGTAATTAAGTAAAAAAATCTTAATTAAAAAAATCCAAACTGGCATTAAAACTATTATTTAATTCCTAAATTGCAAAGAATACACCTAAATTGAGAATTGTCCACCCAAAATTGAAAAAACAAAATCAACACAAAAATAGATTCATAATTGACCTAAATGGAAAAAACTCAATCTAAACTTTACACTTACTTCCATTCCCCAAGTTAAAATCGATGGCATGCTAACAATAAGCAAAATTATAATACATAAAATTGGCAGCATAGACAGTATGAAAAGTTGGTGTTCTGGATCGATTTAGGGCAAGATTTGATTTTGGGCAATTGGTGCTCTGATCAAAGGCTTTTTCCATTACTAGAGAGGAGTTGAGGATAGCCAAACCACCCCCAAGATCAGCGAAAAAAATAAACCACCCCCAAATGCCCAATCCATAGTCTCCATTCATGAATTCTGCTCTTTCGTCGTTAATTTTTATATCAAAATCGATATAGCACACTGTTAATTCTCTAAGAAGAGGATCCTCACCCCTCCACTCTCAATATAAAAAGCTTACTCCTCTCTTATCAAACCCTAGGGGCATACAACAATGTCAAAATCAACTGAGCATGGAGAATTAATTTAGGGTAAAATCGACTAAGCATGGGCGAAATCAATTTAGGGAAAAATTGAATGAGTTGGAGAATTGAGAATGGACTCACTGGTAAAATCGACTGAGCATGGAGAATCGATTTAAGGCAAAATCGACTGAGCATGGGCAAAATCGATTTAGGCTAGAATGGAGAATGGAAAAAGGACTCAGTGTCAATTAATAGTGGTCATTGCTTAGTCGCTGGTCGGGGTTGTGCTCAATGCTGGAGGTTGTGCTCAATCTCCTTGTTGAAGTCGCTAGTGGAGGTTGTGCTCGATGGTGGAGTTGTGGATTAAGCTTAGATTTCACAAGGCTGAGATGGTCTTCGTCGTCGGAAATGGTTGGAGCTCGTCAGAGAAGAGGCTGGCTGAGACTGGTTGAGGAGGAGGAGTGGTCAAGTTGTTGGAGGAGGAGGAGAGCTGGGTGGTTGAAATGTTTGAAATTTTTTTACCTAGCTTGTGATTTGTGAATTATAAAGTGATCTAACTTAACGTTTAAATCGTCATTTAAAGTGACGTATCTAAACACATCAATTAAAATAACGTTTTATCAAGTTTCCCAACCATCTAACGTCGTTAACACTATTAATAAAATAGCAAGTTAAAAACGTCATTTTAAATGACATGTTTGGATACGTCACTTTAAATGACGTTTTATGGGTTAATTATCATAATTCTATTAACGTTAAAACCATCATTTCAAATGAAGTTTTTAAATGAGAAGGCGTCATTTGGAATAATGTTTTTAAAAAAAGACTGAGTTTAAGAAAAAAGTTTAAAACTGACTGGGTTGGGGAATAATGATTTCAAGGGGGATGGATTTGGGGAAAAGCTCAGTTTTTGGGTCAAAAAATGGTTCAAATAAATCTATTAATGGATCGAATTTTGGCTTAAGCCTTATTAGTCAAATATCAATTGGTACGCATTTTTACTTAACTAATCGAATCTAAATTCGTGAAATATCATATATACC
Source organism: Ilex asprella (assembly GCA_023539305.1). Classification (NCBI taxonomy): domain Eukaryota; kingdom Viridiplantae; phylum Streptophyta; class Magnoliopsida; order Aquifoliales; family Aquifoliaceae; genus Ilex; species Ilex asprella. The sequence continues at coordinate 31,556,558 of CM042186.1, read as the reverse complement.
AACGTTCAATTAATTTCTGGTCGAATCTAATTTTGAATTGACCCGAACAAGTTATAATTAAGATATAATTTGCTAAAATTTAGGTTTAATTAGTTAATTTGGATTGGACTTGATCAGATACTGGGCTAGGTTTTAGGATTCAATTTTTAATATTTATCAAATTCTAGTATAGATTTAAAAAATAAAATTCGTCTAATTTTTGGGTGAAAGTTTTCTTATTAAATTTGAACTCTGGTGAGCCAAAATTTGATTCAAATTTAATCCGTTTGGTCGCCTAAAGCGATGCATGTTTTATTGTTTTCCACAAACCTTGGACCACTTTGCCAGTAAGTTAAGAAATAGCGTCATTGACTTATTGAGAAGACTTACTGTGGAATACCACATCTTTGTGGTGCTTATCATGACCGGAATACCACGTTTTGCGGTGCTAGTGAGAGAAATTTTATCGCAAAATGGTAGTGTCCTAATATAAAAACAAACTCATCACAAAGTCTCAACTATGAGAGAGTTTAAGAGAAAGATATAAAAAATTAATTCTAAATTCTATTTTAAAGAGATTATTTTTTGAATATGAATCCAAGACATGTTATTTCAGTACGGTGATAAAAAATTCTAGTACATGGCAATAATCAGGGGCGGAATCAAACTTCTTTCTTAGTGGAGGCAACAAAAATGTAATAATAATATTTTATTTTTTCACAAAAAACAACTGCATAAAAAAAACAAAATCAAAAATAAAAAAAAAATGTCAATCAAGACCATCCAAATATTCCCATCTCTCAGAATTAATTTTTTTATGTACTCCTCATTATCCATTTTTCTAAGAGATTGATTATTGTGCATAATATTTTTATCCAAATATGAAAAATGGAAATTATTGACAAAAAGTGATCGAATTTAATCCAAACCAAATCCTTTTTGGTGATCGAGTTTGACACAAATCAAACCCTTTTTTTGATGTATTCCTTAATCTATTCATCCATGCAATTTTGGTGGGAGTTAATCAAATTGTGGTTTCATTTGATATGTTGGATTCAAAAGAGGAAAGTTATATACAAGGCTAGGATGGCTTTGTTGCAATTGATATGTTTGATTCAATAATTGGACAGAGCTATCAAATTCACTAGTGGCTGACTACACATGCATGTCTACCAAAGGGGTTAACCCCCATTATTACACGTATTATAACATTAATCGTGCTCACGTGGTGTTGACAAGACTTGGCGCATGACCAAAAATTTGAAGTCCTTTGCCAAGCCTATTGTTTGAACCGAGCTAGTTAGTGGTTCGGTAAGATCAGCGATAGATCGGTTTTCTTCGCTGCCAACCCATAAATCCGTGTAACAAAACAAGGTGAGAACTCAGCTTGTACCAAGCCAAGTCCTTGGAAGTGTTCAGCAGAGCAAGAGAAGAGCTCAATTTGTACCAAACCAAGGTGATCAACATGTTCGATAAGTATTGGATGTGTTCGGCCTTCATTGTCCGAGCTGTTTCAAACGATAGACATAGAGATAAAGAACCGCCTAAAATTTAGGCAATCAGATAAATGAAATCGACGAAATCAAATATATCCAGAAAGATTGTTGGAGAAGAATCAGTAACTTCCTGAATTGAAACACTGGGGGAAAGGAAGGTGTGTCACCTTGCATCTAAATTAACGAAAATCCTAAGGGAAACACAGCATATAAAAAGAAGAAGAAACCAAGGTGAAAGGTACGTTGAATTCTCCTTGTCTTCTAGTAAATTCCTACAATTCCATTAGTGATTTAAGCATCAGAGTGCCTTCGATCTTAAGCAGTTTGGTCTTTTGCAGAAAGGAGACTATGAGATAAAGCACAAAACTCTCTTCTAGAAGAGATATCATAAATCCAGTGTTGGAGGTATTTTTGCCTCTACGTCTACCAAAATACAAAATAACAAAGACCCACCCACAATTTTATATACATCAATACCCCTAATTTTTTAAAAAAAATTTAGTAGGGGCAATATCCTAAAAGTTTGAAAATTCTAAATACATCACAAAAGTATTTAAAATTACAGCGGGATAGCTGCCTCCACTGTAGATCCACCCCTAACAATAATACCCTAGACAGAACAACCTTAACACCAGGGTTAAATTAAAATAGGATCAACAACTAGAAGCTAGTAACCTCATCATACAAGGTAGGTGCTTGGAAGCAGCCAGACTTTAATAGTAACACGAAATTAAACCTATTACTACCTCAATTACCTATTTTCACCAAAAAAAAAAAAGATCAATTAATAATACATTGTTTTAATAGAACCCCATTTTTTTAAAAAAAAGTATATTGTTTTACTATGTTACAAATACATTTATGTGCATCTTAGTAATCAACAATCTATATAATAAAGTAACTTACAATTCAAATTTGAAAAGATAAACAAAATGACTTTTACTATTCGCGGTTGAGATTGTTTTAAATTTTACTTTAAAGTTAATCTAACAGCTAATATTAATACCCTAAATTTAATAGAAAAAATAGGGTCTTAAGGGCGTGTTTGGAGTGATTTTTTAAAAGTCCTTCTAGAAATTATTTCTTATAAGTACATTAAAAAAAATAATAATATTTGAAACTGTCCTACCACTCCCACTACCTCTATCACCACCACCACCGCCACCGCTACCCCCCCAGCACCACCATTGTAGCCACCACCGTCACCATCACTACCGCCACAATCATCGCCGTCGCCGCCGCCGCCACCACCACGACCACCACTGTTACCACGATCATTATCACTCACCACAATCATCACCGTTTCTTGCAATCACGATTGTTGCCCACCACCTCTCACCCTCATTACAAATCAATGCTTAAATTTATTTATCTCTTCTTTATTTTGTAATTTGATTTTGAATATGAATACAAATATATTTATTATTTGCCATTTTTTTATACTGTACTTTCAGGTACAGACAATAACTAGTACATTTATATACTAACATACAAACTACCATATACATGAAATTTCAGTGGAAGTGAAAACTTGGACAAAAATAATAAAAGACAGACAATATTCAAAAATTGAAAAAAAAAACTTTAAAATAGAATTATCAAATAGTAATTTG
>CM042186.1:31526136-31545345 GCA_023539305.1 Ilex asprella | reverse complement strand
TTTATTTAATAAATTAATTAATTAATAAATAAATTGTGATATTATAAAAATATATAATTTTTTTTGTTATTTATTTATAATTGTAATTACATTCAATAAATTTTATCAAAAAAAAATTACATTCAATAAATAAATTTTGATAATTTAAAAATACATAAATTTATGACGTTTAACACATCATTCCATCGCCAGTCCATATCATTCAAATTGACGTCAAACGGACTGACTTTAAAATGTTTTTTTAGTCCAATACTCCGTGGGTTTGGGAAATACTTTAAAATGTACCATTATTTGAGATTTTTTTTAAAAAAACACATGGTATTGGTCAAAAGCTCCATATATATTAGTACTACCGTAGCATTAATGTGTTGTCAAATATCTCAATTATTTTTCTTTCCTTCAGAATTGTTCTTTCTCAATGTAAGAACTCACCGGCTGCTTTTTCTCCACTGTTCTGAGTTTCAGGGGGTGGTGCTGGTGAAGGTGAATTGCTTTCATTCGTAGACATGTTCTGAGTCAAATACATTTGAGAAACTCAGACAAGAAGCTAAAGAAAAGCGAAGATGATATACTATTAAAACTTAATTTTTGCCATGAGTCCAATGAATATGATGTTCTGTTTTTATGCATATATCGGATCACTGTGGGGTGAAAAAATGGAAAAATAGCACAGCTCGTCTATGAAGCTTATCGTCAGTCCTGCACTAATGGAGTTTTCAAGCTTATCATCATCCCAGCCGCAGAAATCAATTGTGAGCTTGTTTTTTTTACACTCGTAACGCCGTTACAGCAGCATAAAGGGCAGTAACCGGCGTTACACTCCCTACCATAGGGAGTCCCAACTGCCGATAAATCACTATTACGGCATTTGGGGTACCGATCACACCACTTTTGCTTGAACTCTTGTGCATCAAACCACTATTTGGGCAAGAAAAAGAAGATCGAAAGGAGTAGATTAATAGGAAGAGCTAAAGGTTTGGTAACTTTATACTGCATATAAATGAGAAGGGTTTCATTTGCAGTTGGGTAATGTAACGGTGATACAACATCATCCCTATCACAGATATTACAGTTCAATAAGAAAACAAAAAAAATTCTGAGTGAACTCTACTATTCCAATAAAACAATATTATTTATTGTGACATAATTTAGAGATATTATATATTATGACTATTAGAATAATAGTGCAATATATTTAACGCTACAATAAATCACATCATTAAATGCATTCTGTTATCATTCATTAATCACAATTCATTATGTCCCAAATTATGTTCTTCAATTATATCCCAATAACATTAGTAATTCCAATAAGGGAAGGACAATATTTAGAGTAATCTACTTTTCAAGTATGAGTGGTTTAATTTGTCGGTCTTTCATTTTATTAATTTTTTCTCTATTTTTTATATTGGTTGATTATTTATCTTGAATTCAATTTGAACCTATTATAAGTGGACCTGGTACTCATTAATGGTTGTTGATCTGCCTAAGAACAGAATTGAAGGCAAAAAAATATTTAAAGGGTTAAATTCTGTAATTCTTTAACTATATTTGAAGTGTTTTGACCAAAAAAAAAAAACTATATTGGAAGTGTGTTTATAACTAATCCACGTGGGGCACTAATGATCAGGCTCTTAAGCCACAAGTGCCAAGAGTCCAAGACTCTTCTAGGAATATTCATGTGTACCTGAGTAGCTGTTCCCAAAAAAAAAAAAAAAACCTGACCCGGACTGATTACTCAATTTCTTACATTAACGACATAAGTAAACATATGCAAAATTCATTATAAATCAGAAATATTCTTTTTTTTTGGGAAATAAATTTTAAAAATAAAAATTTACAGTTATCTTGTTCTCAAACCAATAAAAACTCTTGAAAAACTGTTTGGTTAGAAATTTTTAAAAACAATTTTTCAAAAAAAGTAGGTATACCCTGTTTATAGCAAAGTTATTGAGACCTAATTTACTGACTTAATTTATTGAACCTAATTCACTGTAACATTTTGATTGACTGTGAGTTCTATCAAATATTAGAACTTGGTGTTAATCCAATGATTCCAATGAATCCATGTTATTAGATCAATAAATTATATCAATTTTTTAGGTCCAAATAACATTTTCCTCCTACTTATGTTCCATTTTAGCATCATTGTTATTATATTTATAATCACACATGTGGTAATATATAACACAAGTATATAAAAAATTATAATTTATGCACTAAAATGTATTCATATCAATTGTGTAAAATACTAATTAAATATAATCGTATTTTTTGACAAATTTTTTTAACTTATAAAATAACTTATAAAAAGCATTACCAAATATTAGTTACTCCTTTTCCGATAATAACTCGCTTCCCGCAGCCAAATGGTGAACTGAACAGTCTTAGAAGCAGTGCAACGCTTCCCTTTTTCTCTTCTTCCCCCTTCCTCTTCCTATAGCTTAACCTGTTAAAACGTTGGCTGAATGTTGTCAGTTGGAAGTTTTCTTACCACAAAATCAGAACTCGCAAATGCATTTATATGCAAGGGAAGCAACCAAGGATAGAGAAGGAGAGAGAGAGAGGAGAGGAATTAGTAAGGAAATTCGGTGGAAAGTGACACCCCAACAGGACAAGAGAAACCAGCAAGGATGAAGAACTTTCTTGTCTATTCGGAAGCGAGTTTCAAACCTGCTCCCTCTTTCACACTCCAATCAAACACAGGAAAAAAAAATCTACGATGGGCTAATTTCACTTTAGACTCTAAAGATATTTCGATTCTCAACTCTCACCCTTAAATATTAAAAATTTTAATTTGTACCCTCAATATTATGAATCAGTAGTGATGTAAACTTGGTCCACTATGCCATTCAAATCTCCATTATAAATTAATGCACATGGCTTGCAAGTACTTCGAGCGTGGACTTATGTACAAATTCACTAACTATTGAGTGTTAGCGGTTCATTTGAATTGCGCATGATAAGATTATCATTTATTTGATTAAAATCTTATTTTTAATATACAAAATAGTGTTAAATTAGTCACAGACGAAGATTTGTAATTATGGACATACCTCATTCTTGTCGCGATCAACTTGATTCCATTTTGTATATCAAAATAGAGTGTCAATCAGATAAAGACGAATCTCATCATGTTCAACTTACATGAGATGTCAAAAGTCTGTGAATTTAAACATAAATAAATGTATGAAGTACTTGCACATCATTTCTTCCAATTTATGATAAAAAAATTAATCGTCAAGTCTATATTGTAACCGATTGAGAAAATTAAAGATGCAAATTAAAAATTTTAATGTTTAGAAGTATAAATTACAAATCGGTAGAAAGCGAGACTAGCGCATGGACTGGAAGATACAATACAGGTCGGTGGCAGTTACACTTATTACATGGTGAGCCAACTTGAGATTTGCTTTGTTACATCGAAGTCAGTCAACCCAAGTAAGATAATTGAAGTGAATGATGGACCTTAATATTCCCCAAGCACCCCCAACGTGATAGAGCATCTCTAACAAGATTTTGTATATTAGTTATTCAAAAGTATATTTTTTTTATTTTAATTACTTATTTTTTTAATATATACTCTAACAATTTTTTTATATTTTAACTATTATTTTTAAATATTATTTATCATATCTTGTACTTTTGTTGGAACTGACAGGACTTTAGATAGCTCAGCAACCCCCAAACTGATGCATGCAACGATATAGCTGTTATACAACTCAAGAGGCTTCGAGGAGTGGAGCTGAGGAATAATGGCTCGGAGGAGCCGAATATATATACTGACACCAGCATTTAAGACGACTTAACAATGCATTTATGTCGATGTGAATGACTGAGACGGGCTATTAATGAGTCTCTGTATCATCGAGGACCCAAACTGATAGTCATCAATACAGACATTGACGACTATGGCACCGAGCACAGAACTCAAGGTACTGTTCCCTGATCACCGAGCACTCAGGAGTAGGTGTTAGACGTCGATCAGAGGCATTTGAGTGCCCAGGGATAGCCTTAGATTCTCAGCGTGACCCCGAGAGCTTGTCCTATCCCCGAGCACTAATGACACGAGAATCTAAGTAAAAAATACTCATCACGCATGGGTAAGAGTGCAGATCATTAAATGAAGAGATGAGACTCCCTATCCATGCACTCATTGCTGATTCAGGTATAAATACACCTCAGGAAGATGGACAAAGGTACGCAATTCCTACTAAGAAAGATTGATAAACTGTGCTCAAGCCTCCAAACCTTTACTGACTTAAGTTTCAAAGGGGATAAACGGGGTGTTGCCCGGCCCTTTTTCTGACCCTTTCTTGGTTATTTTCAGGTCGTTCAATGTGAGGATCATTATCTCAATCTATTACAGGAATTCTCCCGTACAATTTGGCACCGTTTGTGGAAAGGACGAATTTTTCCCCGTAGTAATAGCTACATGGTGAACACACGATCCTAGGGCGATGCAGAGATCCTACAAGTGAGAAACACGGAAGGTACTTAGCTCCCGGCTGTCATGGAATAAAACTCGTTGGGCCAGTCAGGTAGAGGTGAGCATGCGGGTGGAAGTCTGCCTTAAGCAACTTGAGAGTGACAACGCCAAGGTGCATGATCAGCTCGATGATTTCGAGCACTCAGGGGGCGCATGTTGGCAGAGAGGCAAGCGACGAGATTGAAGCCCTAGTCAGGGCAATTCAATGGGCACGAGGCCAGGCGCCCATAGGAGGATTTTGTGCAGGCACGTAGCAAGAAGCCCTGCCCACGCCACTAGGGAAGGCGCGCTCCTAAGGAAAAGTCGAAGTGGAATCATTGTCGGGGCGAGCCTGTCTCGGGGTGATCTTCGCCACTGGTTATCAGGGGGTCTTGCGGTGATCGAGTCCCACGCGGAGTCCACGACGACGGGGCCTCCGGTAGTAAGGCACCAAGAGGACCTCCAAGTGCGATTGGATGACAAGCACCGAAGACCCCTACCTTGAAAAAGATGTGGACGAAGATGAAAAAATTATCTCATCGTTCGTACACACGATCCAGGAGACCGAGATGCCAAAATAGTTCACCGTCCACCGATTTAAGGTTTATGATGGGAGAACAGATCCTGAAAGCCATCTGCGATAGTATAAATAGCTAATGTCTCTCTATGACACTGATCAGAAAGTGTTATGTCGAGTTTTCTCCATGAGTTTAGGGGACACCACCATGAATTGGTACAAGAACTTGGCCCCCGAAAGCATCAGATTGTGGAAGCAAATGGACGAGCTCTTCGTGGTCTGGCTCATCACGAGCAGCAAAAGACCTAGGGATATCGGCGCGTTACTAACTCTAATACGAAGGGTTGGAGAATCCCTTTAATAGTACACAATCAGAGGTTAAGGAGGTCGAGGCATGTTCGGAGGCTATGGTAGTCGCGACATTCCGGCTAAGACTGTCACGGGATACTGACTTGTATAGATCCCTTAAGAATCGATCCTTGGAGGATATATGGGACCCGATGGCATGGATAAACAAGCATGCTAGATTGGAGGAAGATTCGGCGGTGCTCGACCATAGGACTCCTACGATGAGGAAAAGGGAAAAGGAACTGCCTGCCAGGAGAGGGGCACCCGCCCCGCCTCCGAATCGTATGTCTTTCCAAGGAGTAAACACGGTCTTCAAATAGCCCATTTATAAGATGTTGCACAAGATAAAGGATAAGCCTTTCTTCAAGTGGCTGCCCAAGATGCAAGGTGACCCATCCTTAAGGGGCTCAACATCTTGGTGTTCTTATCATCAAGATGTGGGGCATTTAACGAAGGACTCTCGAGTGTACAAGTCCTTCCTGGAGTAGTTGGTCTGAGACAGACACCTAAGGGAGTTTATTGAAAGACCCCTGAGGGGCTCGACAACAGGTGGCGCCGACGCTCCTCGGGAAGCCACAGTGGTTATCAAAGTGATACAAGCTTGCACGATGGAAAGACCAACTTATAATTTCCTCTGGGCCAACCTCCAAAGAGTCTCTCAAGTGGTGAAAGTAAAGGGAAAAAATTGGGAGGAGCAAACATCCAAGAGGCCTCGCTCTGATGCCAAGATAATCTACTTTTTCAATGCCGACCTCGGTGGATTGGTATTCCCGCATGACGATGCTCTAGTGATCACCCTTTGAGTCGACAAGTTTGACGTTAAGAGGATCTTGGTGGACTCGGGTAGTTCATCTAAGGTGATGGATGACGATCTTTTTCGTAAAATGGGGTTTACCTAGAAAGATTTGCAGCCAGTAAAAACACCCCTCATAGGCTTCAATGGTTCCAGCACCCTTCCTCTCGGGAGGATCACCTTTGTGGTAAGTGTTGGGGTTATTGCCCTTCCAGTGGAGTTTGTGGTAATAGATTCTAATTCACTATACAACTTCATTATGGGCAGAATTTGGTTATATGCAATGAAAGCGGTGCATTTTTCATATCACCAAAGATAAAGTTTCCCACTCCAAAGGATTTCATGGAGATTCGAGGCGACCAAGCGTTGTCTAAAACTTGCTTTTATGCTGCGCTCAGTATCAGGGTCAGAAGCCGAGCTCAGGAGCATAATCCCAAGACGGTGGTGGCTAAATAACAATCATAATGCGGTCGACCTAGGGTGGATGAGCCCATCACAGAACCAGTCGACCGGTCCACGGAGGCCTTGGTCAAAGTTTTTCTAGATCTCGAGGACGAGGAGAAGTAATTTTTAAAAGGAGCCTCATTGGGTGGTCCCGAGAGGTCAGACATGATACTATTCTTACACCGGAATGCCAACGTCTTTGCCTGGACCCAGGCAAAAATGAAAGGGATAAGCACCTAGGTAATGACACATTGACTTCATGTGGACCCATCCTTCAAACCTATAAGGCAGAAAGCCCAAAGGACAGTGCCTCATCATGCCAAGGTCGTAGACGAGGAGGTGAACAGATTATTAGTGGCTGGCTCAATCAGGGAGGTGCAGTTCCCCAAGTGGTTATTGCTTGGTTTATTTCCCTGTTGTTCCTAACTTACTAACATCTTCCTTAATGTATGTATGATGTATGTATGAGGGGGAGTGTCACTCTCCCTTGGGATGATGTCAAAAGAAATGGCAAGGAAAAAATAGAGTGGGATGAATGAAATGTGTGTGTGTGTGTGTGTGTGTGTGAACAAAAGTGTTCCTCAAGCGCAAGGAGTCTTTTGAGTGTCGTGTTTTACTTGAAAAAGTATTTCAAGGTCGTCTCCTCAGAGAAGGAAGTGAACCATCATGAAGATGATTTTTATTAAAGAAAAGGAAAAAATCATTTTGTGTTGAAATTTGGTGGTGGTTTGAGTTGTGATAATGAAATGAAAATAAATGTTGGCTAATCCAAGAGATCATTCCAATGAAAATCTCAATTCAGCTCGAAACCTTCCTCCAATAGTGTATAAATGAACGATTTATTCGTGGGAAGCTAGGGATGAGATGATGAGGATCCAAGCATAACCCGTGACTAGGCCTACAGGATATCAAAGACTCACAACCACATCCACTCTCAATCTAGTCAAACTGAACCATCGTACATCGAGAGGAGGAAAGACAATGAGTTGAAATGACATACCCAAGAGGAGGTCTCCCTTGGATTAGTCAACTAAAAGCTTAGCTACTCATAGTTAAAGTAAAGACAACAATGAACCGGGAAGACATTATGAAGAAATAAATGTTAGAACTAAGTATAAACGAAATGCATCAATATAAACGATCTTCGATAAAGAATGAGTGAATCACATTCCACCCTTCACGGCTTCGGTAAAGTTCTAGAAAAGTGGAAGAGTTTCACTCCTCTAAGGGAAGAAGGAAGCTCCAACAATGGAAAAAAAAATAAAGCAAGACTTAAATTAAAAGAAAGTAATAATTACTTGGCGGAAATTCCACAACCAAGAGATGATAACACAATGAAAGAAAGCAATACTACTTGGTCGATATTCCACAACTAAGAGATGATAATATTATTAAGGAAAGCAATAATACAAAGAAAGTAATACAAACTTGGAGAGTTTTCCACAACCAAGAGAAAAGCTAGTAAGCATACAAGGAAAACAATAACAACTTGGAGGGATCTCTACAACCAAGAACTCTAGCAAAAACTTATGTCTTTTACAAGCCAAAAGGGGTGGTATTTATAGGCAAAGCTTTTACAACCCCCGAGGGTTAACATTTACAAACCCCAAAGATACCATTCACAAGCCCAAGGGATGACATTCACAATCTTTCAAAAGTTGTCATTCACAATCTTCCAAAAGTTGTAATTCACAAGCTTCCAAAAATTGTCATTCACAAGCTTCCAAAAGTTGTCATTCACAAACCTCAAAAAGATGACATTTGGATTACTTTAATCTCTTTTTTTTAGAGCTTTAATAATTTTCATCTTAGAGTTTGTGGCTTTGTCACAATTGGCTCCTCGGTAATTTGTAGTTTTGACGCATAAAACCCTGAAAAGAACAACAGTTAATGCATTATCCCTAATTCACACACTAACCTTAATAGGTCAATTTTGATTAGTTTAACTTTGTTTAATTAACATAATTGACCTATTAACTTAATTAAATCATGTATTAATTAGGATTAATCAGTTATCCAACACGGTATGTGCAAAGAAGAAGGAGGGGAAATGGCGAGTTTATGTGGATTTCACCGTCTTAAACAAAACATGTCCCAAAGACGAGAACCCTTTGTCAAAGGTCGACCAACTGATCGATGCGACCGCCAGTTATAAACGTATCACCTTCATAGATGCTCGGACTGGTTACACCCAAATTCCGTTGCATGAGTCCGATCAGGAGAAAACAGCGTTCATTACCCCCTAGGAATTTATTGTTATACGGTGATGTCATTCAGGTTGAAGAACGCCGATGACACTTATCAATGCTTGATGAACAAGATGTTTAAGCAACAACTTGGCGTAACTATGGAGGTTTACATTGATGATATGCTGATAAAGAGCAAGGAGAGTTCTGACCATCTCCGTGACCTCGGAACCACTTTCACTATACTTCGACGGTATGGCTTAAAACTCAATGCCTCAAAGTGCGCTTTCGAGGTAAGCTCGGTCAAATTCTTGGGATATTTAGTTACCCACAGAAGCATTGATGCTAACCCCAAGCAAGTACATGTTGTGCAGAACATCCAAGGACCAAGAACAACTAAGGACATCCAAAAGTTGACTGGCATGCTAGCACCCCTCAACCGATTCATCTCCAGGTCCTCGGACAGGTGCAAGCCATTCTTTGCTACGCTAAAAAGGGTGGCAAAGGGAGCCTGGATCAAGGAATGTGGTTGGGCACTTAAGGGGATTAAAAAGTAATTGAAATCTCCACCAACCTTGTTTGTCCTGGCAGCGACAAGGTACTAAATCTATACTTGTCTGTCTCGGAAGGGGCCATAAATGGGGCCCTCGTCAGGGAGAGTGAGGGAGTGCAAATGCCCATATACTTCATAAGAAAGACCCTATTTGACGTCGAGACGCGGTACCTACCAATGGAGAAGCTTATCCTAGCATTGATTGTCTTGGTAAGAAAACTTAGACATTATTTCCATGTGCACACCAGAGAATTCTTGACCGACCGGCGTCTCAAGTCTATTCTTCATAAAGCTGACATGTCGGGAAGAGTTTCCAAATGGGTTATAAAACTCGGAGAATTCGAGTTAAGATATAAACCTCGCACTTTGATTAAAGGGCAGGTCCTTGCCGATTTCGTTGCTGAGTTTTTTATGTCCCTGCCCCCACAAAAGATGGTTGTTGTCAATGATAACACATGGAACCTACATGTTGATGGGTCCTCAAATGCAATGGGGCAGGGATAGGGGTAGTACTGATTAGTTCCGTAGGATTCATAATAGAGCGAGCTATCAGGTTGAGGTTTAAAACATCCAATAATGAGGACGAGTATGAGACGCTGTTAACAGGACTCGGTCGGGATTAGACGCCTCCATGGTTTCTGCGACTCTCAGTTGGTAGTGAATCAGATCAATGGTGATTTTGAGGTTTGAGACAACAGGATGAAGGCGTACCATCAAGAGGTGAAATCCATAATGGAGAAGTTTGAAAAGGTGTAAGTTTCCCAGATTCTAAGGGGATCATAATACCCACGCCGATGCGTTAGCTTGCCTAGCCTCGGTGTTGGATTCGGAGGTAACTCGGAAAGCCCGAGTATTGCAGAGACAAAAGCCGAGCATGTTGCCTGTGCAAACACAAGGAGCTCTTCCAGGTTGGATGGGCCCCATAGTCACATACTTGACGGAAGGAATGCTCCCCAAGGATGTTGAGGAAGCTAGGAAGATCAAGCTTAAGGTCCCCAAGTTCTAGATATCCGTCGTTCATCAGTTATACAGGAGGTCCTTATCGGGGCCCCATTTGCTCTGTGTCCCCGAGGATAAGATAGAGTCATTGCTTTGTGAGTTTCATGAGGGTATATGCGTGAGTCATAACAGAGGGAAATCTCTTGTACACCGAGCAATGTCCCAGGGGTATTAGTGGTCCTATATGCAGAAGGATGCTAAGAACTACGTTTGAAAATGCCACAAGTGTCATAAATTCACTCCAATCATCCGACAACCAGCAGGAGACCTAAACTTATTAACAAGTCTCTGGCCATTCTCTGTGGGGTATAGATATTATGGGACCCTTTCCAAGGGCCCCTTTAGGCAAGAAGTTCCTCCTGGTGGCTACCGATTACTTCACAAAGTGGATTGAAGTCGAGCCCCTGAGCGGAATTTGGTACGCCAAGACAAAGAAGTTTGTTTGGCAAAACATTATCAGCCGGTTTGAAATCCCTCAGGCCATCATCTCGGATAATGGCACTCAGTTCAATAGCTGTCCTTTCAGGGAGTTTTGTTTAGAATTTGGCATACGCAATTACTGTTCCACGCCTGTCTACCCTTAATGTAATGGACAAGCAGAAGTCTTGAACAAAATGGTGTTAGCTGGGATCAAAAAGAGACTGAAAAAGACAAAGGGGAAATGGACCGAGGAATTACTAAATGTGCTATGGTCAAAGAGGACCACCCGACCTCCTCGCCACCGAGTCCTCATCACCCCCTTAAGGTTTCCCCAATGCTTAGAATTTCATTCAATTTAGTATCAGGTACTCTGGGCAAAATGAGGGGCAAGTTTAGAGGAATATCACTACCCTGGTCGGTGGGGAGGAAAGGAAGGGAGAGCAAGGGAGAAGTGTGAATATAAACCATCACTAATTATGATGGGATCATTATGGCCTTCAGCCTCTCCCACCCCTTCGGCTTTTCCCTCGGGGATCGGCTCCGATTGATGTTGCTACTTTGGAACGGCCCTTTCTTTAGGCTTCCTAAGGAAACTATGCATAGCGAACAAGGGAGAGCCGACCTCTACCCTTACGGCATGCAGGGCCCCGTCCCAACTCTCTTTGAAGGCCTTCCTCTTCCCTTCTTCGAAGACCAGGATCATGTCGTCTTGGCATTGCTTGTAGAGGTCCTACAACTCCTTCCTTGTCCTCTCAGGCTCTCCCGCCTTGTTTGCCTTCAATGCTTGCGCGTTAGCTGTGAACTCATGGACTAGGGTTTCGACGTTGATCAGTTTGATGTCGGAAGTCAAAAGCCAGAGTTTAAGCTCTTCCACCCTCTTTATGGAGGCCTCCTCGGCAACCTTCATCTTCTTCACCTCTGCCTCGGCTACGGCTTCCTTGCAGATAAGATTGGCAATGTCTTTGGCCTGATCGATAATCGTCAAACGATCAATAATAGCACTCTCACCTCCTGCTTGTACCCCTAAAAACGATCAATAATGGCGCCTATTTGTTGGGCCGCCTGAAAAGGAGGAAGTTCAATCAGATATGATCAGAGGGGAAAAACAAAAAGAAGTCAGAGTTGACGAGGCACTCACAAGGATATTGTGTTAAATAGCTCAATAAAGAAGCTTGTTGTTCCCGTAGCCTCGATATATGGCCATATTGGCCTCAAATTAGAGGATCCTGGCAACAACAAAGACAACCTTAGTAGATTAGAGGGAGTCAGACTCCAGAACGGGATTCCCCCTCGTTGTCTCAACACGGGGGGCCCCACTCAACAGGGCTCAGAGTAAGTATTGTCCCAAGAAGGATCTCATATATAGCTTATGATCAAGGGACATCCAGAATTTAGGAGCTTTTAGTTTGACCTGGGCTTCCTTGACATCTTCGGGTAGTGCCCCGTCCATCAAATATTTGATTATGGGGTCATTCCAGCTTTACGATATATCCTAGGTGCGCGTCGGTAGTGTTTCCTCGGCATTTAAGTCTCCTATGCTCGGACTTTCTAGGTAGTCAATGGTAATGCGCCAAATTATCTCTAAAGCCAAAGTCGAGGTGAGGCAAGCTAACACATCGGCATGGCTATTGTGATCTCTCAAAATTTGGGACACCTCTATCTTTTTTAACTTCTCCATCCTTGATTTTGCTCTCTAGTAATAGGTTTTCATCCTGTTATCCCAGACCTCAAAGTCCCCAATAATTTGATTTATCACCAACTGAGAATCGTAAAAAATATTTAGGTGCCTTACCCCCCGATTGAGTACACAATATCGAGTTCAGTCAGTAGTTGCCTCATACTCAGCCTCATTATTAGATGATTTCAATCTGAGTCTGATAACTCGATCCACTATAAATCCTCCAGAATTGGCCAAGACTACACCCACTCTTGCCCCCTCGCGTTCGAGGATCCATCCACGTGCAAGCTCCAAACATTGTTTTGGTTGGAAACTCGGCAATGAAATCAGTAAGGATTTTCTCTTTGATGTAAGTACGGGGCTTGTAGCTTATTTCGAACTCTGCTAGCTCCACGGACCACTTGGAAACTCATTTAGACATATCTACTTTGTGAAGTATAGGCCTTAAGGGCCGGTCCGTCAAGTCCTCTATGGGATGGGCCTAAAAATAGTGACTAAGTTTCCTACCGAGACAACCAAGGCTAGTATAAGCTTTTCCGTTGACAGATATCTAGTCTCGACATCAAGTAAGGTCTTGCTTACATAATACACCGACCTCTGTACACCATTGTACTCCCTTACCAGAGCCTTACTAATTGTCCATTCTGAAACAAATCTATCCAAGGGAAACCTCAAATACTCCTTGATTTCCTCTAAGGCCCAATCACATTCTTCGCCCCAAGATCCCTTCACTGCCCCCTTGAGTATGACAAAGAATGGCTTACATATATCCGAGGACTTGGAGATAAACTGGTTGAGAGCTGCTAGCATCCTGATTAACTTTTGTATGTCCTTGATGGTCATCTGCCTCTGTATGTCCTGCATGGAATGTATCTGATTGGGATTGGCCTCTATGCCGTGATGAGTGACCAGGTATCCCAAGAATTTTCCCTAGCTTACCCCAAATGCACACTTCAAAGCGTTGAGCTTCAGGCCAAACTTTCGGAGCATGACGAAGGTTACCCCGAGATCACACAGATGGTCGACTTTAAATTTTCTCTTTACCAGCAAGTCATCAATATAAACTTCAATTGTGACATTGAGTTTTTTCTTAAACATCTTGTTCATCAGCCACTGATACGTATCTGGCATTTTTGAATTTGAATGGCATCACTGTGTAATAATATATCCCTTTAAATGTGATAAACGCCATTTTCTCTTGATTAGATTTGTGTAAGGGGATCTGATGATAGCTCACTCAGGCGTCCATGAAGGTAATACACTCATGTCCCACGATCACATCAACAAGTTGATCGACCTTTGGTAACAAGTACCCATATTTGGGGCATGCCTTGTTCAGGTCCCTAAAGTACACACAAACCCACCACTTTTCACCTTTATTCTTCACACAAACCATGTTGGACAGCCACTCGTGGAATTGGATTTCCCTAATTGATCTAGCCCCGAGCACTAGTCCATCTTCTTGTCAACAACCTGTTTGTGATTAGGCACCGACCTTCGAACCTTTTGCGTCATAGGTTTGAAATTCGGATCGACATGAAGCTGATGACATATTACTTCGGGATTTATCCTCGTCATCTCAGCAGGGGTCCACGTAAAGACGTTAGCATTCTGAAAAAGAAAGTTTATCATATCAGATCTCTCAGTGCCTCCTAAAGATGCCCCTATTAGAAAAAATCTCTCCTCGTCCCTGGGATTTAGAAGGACCTTAACCAGAGCCTCCATAGACTGATTAGCTAGGTTCGTCATGGGATCATCAACACTCGGCCGACCAAACTGTGATTTCTATTTGGCTAACACTACCTCGGGGTCAAGGTCTTAGGACTTAGCATTAACCTCGGTCTTCATCACTGTGTAAAAATATCTTTTTGATGATGCTTGATTGTTGCGGATTTCCATGACTCCCCTCAGCGTGGGGAATTTTATCTCCTAGTGGTAAGACGAATGCATCACCTTCATAGTATATAACCATGTTCAACCCATTATGGCATTATATGGGATGTCAGAGTCTATAACCACAAATTCAACTGGGACTATGACAATCCTGGTGGTGACCATGAGGGTACCCTTTTCGTGGGCAAAGGCATACGAATCGTTGAATCCTATAATAGGGTTTTCACTAGCTTTAAGTCTTTTAGAATGAAGCCCATTTTACGAAAGAGGCTATTGTACATCACCTCGGTTGAATTTCCCGAGTGGACCAGGATCCTCTTCGCATTGTATTTCTCAATTCGGAGGGTGATCACTAGGGCATCTTCATGCAGAAGGGCCAGTCCAACCAAATCAGCGTCAAAAAAATGAATGGCCTCGGCGTCAAGTCAAGGTTTTTGGAAGATTTCCCCCCAAACCTGCTTTCCTTTGCCTTCACGGATTGAGCAACCTTTTGGAGGTCAGTCTGAAGTGAATTGAAAGTCAACCTATTCACCATGCAGGCATGTATCACTTCAATCACAGTTGCCGCTTCTTGGGCTACGCTTGTTTCCTATCTTGCCGAGCCCCTCATAACCGCACCATCAATGAATTCCCCGAGATGATCTTCTTGGACTAGCTACTCTAGGAACGAGTTGTACACCCTACAGTCTTTGGTTAGAAGTCCAACGGTCAGATGGTAAGAGCACCAAGAAGTCAAATCTCTGAAGGATGGAGCACCTTGCCTCTTGGGAAGCCACTTAAAGAAGGGCTCATTCTTTATCAAGCATTTTTTAAATGGGTTCTTTAAAGACCGTGATCACCCCTGAAAGGACAAGCGACTTGGAGTCGGCACGGGTGCCCCCTCCAGAGATGTGCCTCCTTATCTCGCTCCTTTAAAGTGGAAACTTTAGGCTCGGAGATAGAAGGCTCTTCTTCCACCTTAGCATACTTGTTTATATGAGACATTAGGTCCTGCATATCTACTGGAGTTCGCTTAGTCAAAGACAGGTATAGATCGATGTCTCGAGACAACCCTAGCGAGAAATTTGTTGCCGCCATGGTCTTAGAGCATGCCTCAACTTCATTCACCTCCTCCCAATATCTAATTGTGTATTGCCAAAAGGTCTCTCAACCCTTTCGTTTGAGAGTTAGCAGAGCACCAATGCCTTTTGGCCTTTTGCTACTAGTGATAAATTAAACAACAAAGAGCTCCGTCATCTACTTCCAGAACTATCTGATTTCTGGGGCCAAGCTCTCATATCATTTCCTAGCAGTGTCCCTAGGCTCATGGGGAACACTCGGCACAACAATCTCTGGTCGATTTCAGAGATGGACATCAGTTGATTATATTGCTGTAGATAGCCCTCAGAGTCTGTCCTTCCATCGTAAACCTTAAAACCGGGGACAGTGAACTTCCTCGACATCTTGATCTCCCTAATAGCTTGGATGAACGATTTGATCATCCTCCATGTCCTCCTCTTTTCTGAGAGGTTTTCAACGTTTGGCATCCAAGCATAAACGGAGGTCCTCTCGGGGTCTCTTGTTTCTAAGTCCCCTTGTAGTCGAGTCCATGTGGGATTCTGCCTCCTCCGCACCCCCCGAGAGTATATGGAGGAGATCTCAATGGAATAAATATCGTATGTGTTTGTCGCTTCCAACAGATCTATCCTTGGGGGCATGCCCTTCATAACCCCGAGGCCCGTTCTTCTCACCTAAGCACTCACGCAAGCTTTTCCCCAAGGCCTCCTGCCTTGTGCCATGGGAATAACTCCAATGGATACTCTTGTCTCCACGCTTGCTACTCTGCCAGTTGGTCTTCTCTAACCGTTCAAAATCATCGAGCCAAGTCTGCACGTTGGCGTTGTCTTTCTCAAGCCGCTTTAAACGCCCTCCCATTCGTTTCTCCATTAACTCGTCGATTTCCTGAGCTAAGATACCTTGTCCCCCAAGGCTCTGGTCCACTAGTAATGTCTATTGTGAGATGCGTTGAGCTCTATTCGACTGGTTCAAAGAGCGGGATTCAAGACTATTGGGAGTCGGTTAGCTTCTGCATTTCTCATGCGCAGGCTACCCGCCAGATCACCTTAGGATCGTGTGTTCCCCATGACACTATCGCTACGGGGAAACCTAGTCCATAAATTTTCCACAAACGGTGCCAAATTACACAGGTAATTTCCTGCAATGAATTGAGATAGCGATGCATGGAACGATATTGAATGATGAACCTGAAATGTAGGATTAGAAAAAGGGGGGTAGGTGTGTACCCGGTTAATCCCCTCCGAAGCTCAAGGTAGTCAGCTTTAGTCAAGAGCACTATGTGTATTCTATTTTCAAATTGCTTACCTTGGTCCAGCTTCTTGAGAGGTATTTCTACATGGGTTTGCAATGATGGCGATGTCCATGAGTCCCATCCCAGAATTTAATGGTCTATACTCATATCCTACTATCATGAGTGTCATCCCATCAAATCTTCTCATGATTAGTCTCGTCGGACGAGTGAAACTTTGCTTGAAAATCGCCGAGCATTCATGGCACATCCTTCGATCATTAAATACATCTTCTCGGTGCCTGACACCTATGCCCGAGTGTTAACTACTCGGGAATAAGCACCATCGGGGTTCGCTGAAGACTTCAAGTCGGCGTAATGGTTATGATGTCTTGTAATGATGGCTATCTTCACATTTCTCGAGGACCTGGACGTTCATTAAAGAATCTTCCACAGCTACTCAATAGTCATTAATGAGCTGTCAGATCCCTTTTAATGCAAGGCTCTGAGGGGCATATTCGGCCCTTCGTAACATAACTTCTCGGCACCTTTTTCAGGTGCCCTTTGGACTCCTTAACAGCTATAACTACCCCCGTGTCCCTTTAATACTGTCAAACCGCCTCAAGTCCCGTTAGTTAGAATATAAGAGCTTATCCTACCCTTACTCAAATTTAAATTTGAGTAAAAAAATTAAAAAAACTTGTTCCAACTTTTGACTCAAACTTATACCAAATCAAGGGAGACTCATTTTTTTACTTAAATTAAGGGAGACTCAAATCCTTGCCCAAATCTTTAATTGTGAGATTTTTTTCTCTTTTAAAAATCCAATGATCATCTTTACTCTCATTTAGATTTGGTTTTGTCCTCATTTAAATTTGGGTTTCCCCTTTTTTAAATTTCAATTTGTCCATTGGAGTTCTTTGTATCAAATCAAACTTTTCACTTAAATGTTAATTTATGTTTAAGTAAATATTTGAATCATGGTTGGAGATGCTCTAAGTGTATTGTTACATACTAAGATGCATATAAATGTTTTTGTAACATAGTAAAACAATATACATTTTTAAAAAAATGGGGTTCTCACTATTAATTGATCATTTTTTTTTTGTGAGAATAGATAATTAAGGTACTAATAGGTTTAATTTGGTGTTTCTCCAAACTTAAAATTTGAAAATATCACCAATGAACAGACCTATGCCTACGGATCTATTCTATTAGAGTCAAGTAGAATGTCACCCCCAACAAGTAATGTCTAGTAATCCAAATGTATAATTGTGAGGGAAGATCCACTTCAAATCTCCCCCTCCCAGAAAAACAAACTTTATCCAACATTTACTTTGTATTTGGATATCGCATTCGCATAGGTGATATATGTTTTTCATATAGAATTTTATGGTCCATACATTGATTATGGTATTCTATCCTGTGCAACATTGCTATCCTCTACTTGGTCGTCGCTTTGACATGGGTAATATATGCCTTTACATGGTATTTCAATCTTCACACGCTTACGGTTTTCTTACCCTCTGTAACATGATGATATTTTCGATTTGTTCTCTCTTTAGTTTTTGCCACTAGTTGAATCAATTGGAGCTTTTTAACTTTGGCCGATCTTCACTTTAGAAACCTTGCCTTCATACTCAAATTACATATTCGCATGGGTGATATTTGCTTTTAAGTAGAATTTCGTGCTCCATGCATTGTTTATAGTGTTCATAACCCTTTACGAAAATGATTCAAAATTCTCACTTTTTTCGGGTTAGTACGACTACTTTAACCAGTTTTGGCCACTAGTTTAAACAACTAAAGCTTCCTAACTGTTACTAACCTAAACAAAATTATGGATTTTTTTTTCTTCTGGTGGAGTTCAAAGATTATGCCCAATAGAACCAAACACTTGCAACCAATTTTCCTACTCCCCATGGAAAATAGTGTGTTTTATATAATATATTTGTTTATAAAAAGATAACTTTAAATATTTTTTGTAGCAGAGTAAATACATATTCTTTTTTTTTTTTACGAAGTTAACTTTTTTCTAACCACAAATGACTTGAAAACTGAACTAGGAACAGAGACTAGTTCAAGTCTGGCAGCTCCCAAGCACCTGCCTTGCATGATAAGGTTACTAGATTCTAGTTGTTGATCCTATTTCAATCTTGGAACCCTGGTGTCAGGGTTGTTCTGGCTGGGGATACTTTGTTTATTCCTTTGCACCCCTTACAGAATTTGTCTTTCTTTTGTTTATTCGTTATAGCAGTAGTATTATTGCCATGTACTAGAATTTTTTTATCACCGTACTAAAATAACATGTCTTGGATTCATATTCAAAAACGATCTCTTTAAAATAGAATTTATAATTAATTTTTTATTTTTTTCTCTTACGCTCGATTTGGTATAATAAAAAAATAGAAGGATGAAAAGTTTGAGGGATAAATAAAACATCATGTTTGGTAAAGAATGATAGTAGTAAGGATGAAAAAGTTGATGAATTAACTTTCCTTCCAACTCACCAAAATCAATCCCTTTAAAATCGGACAGAAAGTGAATGAAAAACTACTTATTTGTGTTGAAATATATTTTATTTGTCTATATATCTTTTTATGTATACATATATTATGTATACATT
>CM042186.1:31486938-31516136 GCA_023539305.1 Ilex asprella | reverse complement strand
CGTTGCTCAGATTAACTTCCAAGTGGGCTACGACCTTGCAAAAAAGCAAGTCTCTTTCGCTCCGGCAGATTGTACTAAATATGAGCAATACTATTGGGACATAATTTATGAACATAATTTTGGGGACATAATGAGTTGTCACCAATGAAATGATAATGAATTCATTTAATGCTACAATGTGACCCATCATTAAATATATTTCAATATCATTTCATTGGTGACAACTCATTATGTCCCCAAATTATGTCTTCCAATTATGTCCCAATAACATTAGTGACTAAATATTAGTGGCCATGTCATGCAGATGCATTAAGTCTCTTTTATCCATGTTGTCTGAAAAATAAAGAGAGATTATGCAGTTGTTTTCCCAATGCAATGTTAGCGATTGGTCATATAATATTGAGTAATACTATTTGGTTTGCAAATGTGTCCTCTCTCTCTCTCTCTCTATATATATATATATATATATTTGTTTTTAAAGAATTACATTATTGTAATACCATATAGTTCAAAATAATTTTACATATCCGTAAGTAGAATTCAGTGACTAGTAGTTGGTAAAGTATAATTATTTTGCTAAAATTGATTGTTAGTATTTGTTTCATGAATTGTGTAGCAATACTTGTTCTATGTATCTTGTGACACCCCAAAATTCGGGGTCCTTTATCAACTGTTGACCCACCATCACCCTGTGGAATATACATTTCTTACCTCAATCTCAAACCTTAAGTTCAAACAAATTCCCTTAAGCGGGACTTTAACCCACGATTAAACCTCGTGTTCTTTTAGTCATTTAATTCATCGAAGGTGTGGTGTGCCTCAAAATAGTTCATTTAGTGTTCATTTGCAACTATCGAATCAAGGAAAAATCAAGCCCAAAAGCATAAGAACAAATATTTAAAATTTCAGAATCTTTCGGCTGTACCGGTACACCGTACCGGTACGTCGAACTCTCTAGACCAAAGTGTACCGGTACGCAGTACCGGTACTGTCTACCCAGATTTTTACATTTTCTTGCATTTTTCGTTCCGATTCATTCCAAACCTTACCAAAACCAACCCAACACTTACATGTATTTGGGCATTCCACATAGGTTTTACAATTCTATTACATCATTTGAATGCATTCTCATTTAGTTACATACCAAAAGTAAATATTCATTTCACTTTTACAACTTTTGTCAAAAAGAGCCACAATCCGGCTTCTTCACCCTTGGGACTCAAAGTGAGAGCCATCCGTCGACATGAGCTCCGCACCTGAAATGTTTTTCCCATAAAATGGTGAGCTATGTTCAATAGAGAACTTCCTAAAATAGGCTACTCCCCAACCCAAATGCACATGAAATGCTCATATGCAACCAATCCACCATTCACATATTCCAATCATATATATGACATCAATGTTGGAAATTTTCCATGTAATGTTATGGAATGAGATGCGACTCACTCCCTATAACCAAACTCAGGCCCTTCCCGGCTCTCCTATACATGCAATTTCCCATGTGTATAATCTCGTCATCTATGTTACACATCAAATGACATTTTTCATCCAGGGTCTTGTATGGGGTGAGTGTTTATGGGTTTACACCAACGGTACCCAACCGACACGGGATTTATGGACTTCCACCAACAGTCTCGCGTACACCGACACACTTTATGGACTAACACCAACAACAGTGCGTATCCAATCACCGGGTCTTACACCCGAGGGATCTTCTAGCCATTCTTGCTAACCCTGACCCACAACACCATGCACAACCGTGCGACTCGGCCAAGTTATCGACTTAGCTTCCTCGAGTCCACTCGTCATCCACCCATGTAGTGTTGACTACTTCCATGCACAACCACCCATTTGGTGCGATGTCCCCATGCATATGCAATGTAATGCCCCATTGCAACTCTACTATAATGTTCAATATGCAATGTATGCAACATGAACCATTTCAAACCCAACTCACACAACCCATGACAATTATATCCAAAGCATATAAATTTCATAATTCTCAATGCCAATAAACAAGCATGTATTTATCAACATTATCCATATTCATATCCAAGCATATTATCTCTTATTAAGCAAATAACACACTTCATAATCACGACATTTTGTAAACACATAACATCTCCATATTTCACATAATTCTGAGAAATTACTTTAAGTAATTTTTACATACCCAATTTAAAATAGAATATATTCTACTTATTTTCAATACCTACTTCAACAAGGTATGATTTGAACACACTATTCTCATGGAATTTTCCCAAAATAAATTACCACATTTTCTTAATTCCAAGTTAGGAATTTACCGTAATCTATTTCCATTCTCATTTTCCTACCCATTTCATTTAACATTCTAGGTTGTGAATACCACCCAAATAGGAGAATTCCCTACCTCTTGTAGCGTGAGGAATGTCCGAAGAAGCTCCAAGGGACAAACCCAACTCCAATCCAAGCTCTCTCAAGGAATTTCGATTTTCCACCTTTAGTGAAAGCCCTCCTTTTTAGTGTGTACGCGTAGCCCTCGTCGAGGAGATCGACTTTCCCTTTTAGCCCGCACGGATTCGAGCTCTCTAGCTCGGTAGATCGTAGAGAGAAGTTAGAGTTTCCCTCTCTTCTCTATCGGCTGGAAATGGTTGAACAAAAATGGGAGAAAATCTAATTTTTCCCCTATTTATAATTTTAGAACACTTGGCCCATAATGCGCCATACATCCATTTTAATTCCGGGTCCGTTTCCATCCCGAAACAATTAAATTTTGCTCTGGTTCAAGTTCAAAATATTTTTAATTTATCTTAACCTCATTTATTTTAAAAATCTCATAATTTTTCCAAAAATTTTTCCATAATTTTTCCAATGTGCTTTACATATTGGTTATTCATTTTGTTGAATTTTGAATTACATGTCGTGTTTTATGAGCATAAAGACTCAAATCACATTGGAATTTTGTAAATGAATTTGGGCATAGTCGTACAGTGTGTTTCACTAGCATAGATCATGTTTTTGGGTAGTCGAGTTAGGAAATAGGTCATTAGAATGCTTTGGAGTCGAATAAACTGTGAGTGAGAATGAGAAAATATAATTTGTTGCAAAAAGTTGAGCCATCTACCGATAGAACATTCATTACCTACCGGTAGCCCGTAGCAAAATGGCTAGAATAAAAAAAGGGGAAGCTATCGGTAGAATACTCAAGAGCTACTGGTAGTAGTTTTTCAAAAGGGTAATCTATCAGTAGAAGACTCACTACCTACCGGTAGCAGTTTTCCAAAATTGTCAGCTACTGGTAGCTTGTGCCCAGAATCCCAAAAATAAAGGTTTTAAAACCAAATTTTTTGGAAAACCCTTCATCTCCTTCATTGATCTCTCCCTCAAAAACATTATCTCCTCTCTCAAAACCCTCCAAGCATTCAAAAAAACCCTGGGCACTGTCAAATTCATCAATTTTCTCCCTTAAGTTCTTGATTCCCCATCATTTCCTCAAATTATTTTCCCTCCAAAACCCTCTTTTCTATATAAAGCATCACTAATTCCACCTAAAGCCATGATCTCTGCTCAAATCTGCGGTTTTTGGCACAATGTCTAGAAGGGGTAAGTCTCCACCTTCATCTGTTGGCCTTTTTGAGTTGTTTTGAGGGTGGTTGTTGACGTTCTTTGCCCTAGGTGCATTTTTTATTTTGATGGCTCGTACTAAACAGACGAGCCCTATCTCACCACCTCGAGCGGGAATTAGGTCCCCGAAAGGGCTAAAGAGTCGGGTCCCAACGGTGGGGAGCGAAGGAAGAAAAAGAGGAATGACCCTCAAACGAAAAACATTAAAGCTAAGAGTGTGACGTGTGAGAGGCAAGTGTATAGGCCCACCCTCATGCCACAAGATGATGTGGCCCGGATGATTGAGGGCCATGGCTTATACGTTTGGTTCAAGGTGGTGGAGGGTATGAGCTTTTCCTTTAACGGGAATTTTACCAGAGGTTAAGGATGACGGATGAAGATCTGTGTCTGTTGAAGACAAATGCGAGGGGGAAGGTGATTGAGGTCACCCTGGCAGTCATCACTAAAGCATTACAGTATTAGAGGTCTGCTGCCAAAACCTTTGTCTTTCCTTATAACACCCAAGGTAGGAAGTCACTCCAAGAGTATGCTAGCTTGATGTATGCGGACCCTGCATAGTTCAATGGGAAGATTCAAGTTGGGACACTCAAGCATTTGTATGGGGTGATGAATAAAGTACTGCATTACAACCTTTTGCCTCAGAGTGAGGAGAAGACACTAGGGGATGAGAAATTAGCCCTCCTCTATGCATTCATGGTTGGCACCAGGATGGACATAGCCTTGATGATTTGGGCGGTGATAAAGGACTTCGCCCAGGCTATGAAGCCAAGGGAGAACCTTCCTTATGCCCACCTTATCACAAAGATTTGTCACCATGCCAAGGTTAAGGGCATCCCCACTGACGTAACACTACCCCAAGAGTTTGGCCCCATAGGAAAGCCGAGCAGCATGAAAAAGAAGGCCATGATAGGAAGGTCTGCACAGAGAGAATTGAGAGCTAGGTCATCTTGGGCCCGAGCCACCTACAGCTAGACGATCCACAATCGGGCCATCTACTGTTGCTCCGCCTCTGATAGTCTCTCAACGTCTAGTTGGGATCGAGGGGAGGTTGGATGACTTCAGGGGGACTATGCAGCTGCTGAAGCTGATGGTCACCAAGATCTTTGAGAGGACTTTCCCAGGACAGCCTCTTCCTGAGATGCCACCATCGTCCGCTGCACTAGAGTTCCCATCATTAGCTCTGGGGACTAGTGTTAACCTCTGAGCAACTGCCCCCACCAACTCGAATGTTGTAAAGGTGGGTGAGTCCGATGACGAGGAGGACTAGGATGATGATGATGACAAGGAGGAGGAGGAGGATTAGAGAGAGAGTCTAATCTTGTTTTTGTAGTTTTTGTGATTGTATATATTGGCGAATAGTGGTCTAGGAGTAGTCGTCCTAATAGAAGAGTCCCTAGGAACACAGGCCGTTTTGTCTTGAGTGTTTGTATTGAATCTCACACATGTATGAATGAAAGAATCTCAATTTTTTTTATCTCATTATGCCCCAAGTTCATTTATATAATTGCAATATGATTTGAGTATCTTGTTGATCCATAAATTGTATAACATGAATGGAATTGTTGTACATATAGAATTTTTTTGAAATAATGTTTGTTAGAGACTAGCAAAGCTCAAGTTGGGATATGTGATGACTGTGGAATATTGCATATTATGCACTTCAATGCATTCAATTTAACTTGGTTTGTAGTGAAATTTTGGGGAAATGGATTCAAATTTAGAATTAATGGAGACTTGTTTGATTGAAGGTGATAGGTTGCAAAGGGCATGAATAAAACACCCCATCAAATGATCAAGGTCAAGGGGGATGAAAATACATCATGACGGATGGCACGGGAGGTCAAGGAACCAAGAATTTCAAGACAAGGGAAAAGCTACTGGTAGAAGTCATGCAAGACATATCCGTAGAATATAGGCAAAGACCTACCTGTAGAAGGCTCAAGACCTACCGGTAGAAAAACCTACTGGAAAGTAGCTCAAGTGCCTCCCTATAAGACCTATCGGTATAAGCCTTACGAGTTACCGATATCATATGCTACTAAAAATTATCTACCGGTAGGTCATCTATGAGCTACCGGTAGCATACCTTACTGGAAGTAATCTACCGGTAGAAGTCCTACGAGCTACTAGTAGGAGTTACCCAAAAAGCTCAAACACTTCTCCACACGACTCCATCAACTACGAGGGCCCACCTTTTGTCATCTAAACCATGCCCTGACATTTTCTTACACCTCATGATGATCTCCTAACTCCTACATTCAGATTGGAAGTATGAGGGAGTGAGGAAGCAAGGGAAAGAGATGGGGTCGTTGGAAAAGCATGGGAGGACCATGTTTTGACTGATTTTGCTTATTTTGGTGGACAACCTTATATCCGATGACTCCAAGTCAATCACTCATGCTAAGAGAGAGGGGGATGGATGAAAATAAGAGCCTCTTTCACACAATTTTCAGATCATCAATACTTTTAGAGAGAGGGAAGATCTAAGGTAAAAGATGAAGTTCTGGAGAGAGAAAGTTGGGTTTTACATTTTTCTTCACAATTTTCATTGTAGTAAGCTCCATTTTTACTTATAATCTTTCCCTCTTGCACTTTAATCTTTTTTAATCAAGTTGTAATTAAGTTTAGTTATGTTTTCTTGTTGGTCATTTCTACATTTGAGTTCTATTTCCTTTAAACATTGAATTTTGGATATGAATGGTTTTCCTTTGTAGTTTAAACCTTCTCTTACATTAATACAAGTGCATGCTTGATTTCACTACCATGTTTCCCTACTTAATTGTTGTTTTTGCTCTTATAATGCATAACTAAGGCCCCGTTTGGTAACGTTTCTGTTTTTCGTTTTTGAAAAACGAAAAACGGAAACGAAAACGACTTTTTTTGGTTTTTAAAAATCGCCCCTCGTTTATCAAACGATGACAGAAACGAAAAACATAAACGGTTATCAAACGAGTTTTTTTTTCTTGTTTTCTCTTATTATCAAAATAAAAACGAAAAACGAAAAATTTAAACGTTACCAAACGGGGCCTAAACTTTTAGTTGGCTAATCCAAGAGGGCTTTCCTCTTGGGTATTGATTAGTAGTTAAAATTAGCATATCATTATGCCTTTTTAAGACTAATTAAAATTTGATGGAGTTTAAATGATGATATTTCAGGTCCTAAAGTAAACAAGGACTCAAGAGCAACAAAAATACACTTGAATACAACACCAACATATTAGGGGGCAAAATTGGAAAAAAGCTTGGAACAAGGCAAGAACATTTGAACACCAATCCACATTTGAACATTCTCTTGAACTATTGAAGATCAGACTGCTAGAGTACGGAGTCATGGCGTGTTGCAGCTAAGAGAGAATACACTTGAGTACCACGTTCAAATGCCAAATAACGTTCAAACGTCCTCTTGAATTATTTGAGGACCAGGATGCTGAGTGCAAATTGTCAAGTTGTGCATGGAGTGTGGAAATGGATTTCTACAGAAGACCACAGGCTACTTGAGTGGGAAGGTCAGACCCCCACTTGGTGTTCGAATGCCCATTAAGCAAAGACAGACACAATGTTTGAACGTCAAACAACGTTCGAACGTTGTCCCTAGATAGGCTGCAGAGTGGTTGATCTTCTCTCCGGACATTGGAACTTTTACTTGGACTTTCAAGGCCTTGTACCATTCCTCCACACTACCTTGCCTCTCCCCCCTCCTCTTTGCCTATAAATACTCTCATTGTGAGAGCTTCAAGGAGAGCTTTTTTTTAGAGTTGGTTCTTGCACTAGACTAACATTTTCTTAGTATTAGTCTAAGATTTAGGTTTATATTTACTAGCATTAAGGAAGATAGATCATCTTTTGGTTGAGGAAGAAACCCTCCAAAAGTGACTAGTTTTCTTCTACTTTCAATATTTGTTTCACTCACTTCCAATGCTTGAGCTTCCTTTCTTCTCTTAGAGGAGTGAAACTCTTCCACTTTTCTAGATCTTTACCAAAGTCGTGAAGGGTGAAACATAATTCACTTATTCTTTATCGAAGATTGGGTTTTAGCCTATTGTGTTTTACTTTGTAACTCCTCTACTTAAAAGGATGAGCATCACTTACTTTTCTAGCTTTATCAAAGTCATGAAGAGTGAGTAGTTTCTCATTCACTCTTTAGTAAAAGGTGATGGACATGTATAAATTATCCGAAAGTTATATCTATGCATTTTCAATTATGCTTAATGCTTTATATTCCCCTTATTGAATGATTGATTGCATCTAGCAAAGCTAAGGTACTTTGTATAACCATGAGTACTTTCTATAACATAGATAACTCTTGCATAGAAAGACTCATTGGTTCAAGGCAAGTACCCCCGCTAGATCTTCATGACTACCCTTCAATCTTCACCCTTATTATGCTTCAATTGAAGAATGAAAATAGAATATTAATACCATGGTTGGATGCCTTGTAAAAACACTTGCTTGTTTGTAGACGGGTTAAGTCTCGGCACAGAAAATTCTTGTGAAGTTCTAGAAAAATATCGGAATCATGCTCTTAATTCTCATAATCCACATTTATCTTCTGATTAATTTCTTGTTGACACGGGAGTTAATTGAGTTATTAAGCACAAGTATAATAAACCGGATGATTAACTACATGTCCAGATCCTTGAACTAAAGAGTGACCTTTTCACATTTGAGCTTATCTTATATTTTATCTAGAAAACCTTCTTGGAAAGAATCCTATATTCTATCTAGGAAATCCCATAAATCACACAATTTCAAATTTCAAGGGTTACAATCATTTGGTCTTTACCACTGCTTACTTCAAAATACCAACAATAGTTCCCTGTGGATTCAACTTTAGACTCAAACCGGATTATTACTACAGCCTGACCAGCTGCACTTGGATGTACACATTTCGGATCAAGTCAAGTTTTTGGTTCCGTTATCGGGGAAACATAACAGGTGTTTTAAATTAAAAGATAAAAAGACCTTCCTTTTTGTATATATTCTTTGGTTTACTATGAATAATTTTATTTTCTTTGTTTTTATGTCTGAAGGCACTCCTCACTATCAAAATTTGCTGGAAGATTGTGAGTCTGTAAATCAGCCTGAACCGTCTTCACCTAGATTAGTAGCAAACTCATGTGAGAATAGTATGACAAATAATGAGATACAAGGAGAAGTTCCTATGAGAGAGGGGGAAGTGCCGAACATTCGAACTTTGTGAGATTACTTAAATCCCACAAGAAATAGTGTCCCTTCTTGTTTTGTATTTCCTGAAAATGCTCCCCTCTTTCCCGTAAAGCCAGGGACAGTGCAACTACTACCTATATTTCATGGGTTAGAAGCAGAATATCCATATCTGCATATAAAAGATTTTGAGGAAATATGTAAAACATTTCAAGACAATTCTGAACTGGCCAAGATGAAACTTTTTCCTTTCTCTTTAAGGGACAAAACTAAACAATGACTAAATTCTTTAAAAGTTATTTCAATACCTAACCGGTAGGCATTACAAAATGAATTTTTCAGAAAAAAAAAATTTCCTCTACATTGCACAAATGCACTCAAAAGGCCAATCATGAATTTTTTGGTTAAAGAAGGAGAAACCTTTTACCAAAGTTGGGAGAGATTCAAAGATCTTCTCCAATCCTTCCCACACCATGCTTTTCTATGACTCCTTGCCCACTAGACTACATTAGTTTGTCAAAATGATGGCCCAAGGAGAGTTTATGGGTAAGAGTCCGGAAGAGGCATTCAATTTTTTTGACACCATATTTGATAGTTCTCATATGTGAGACTCAGCCTCTCCTACCACTGTTGAAGTCAGACCATCTACTTTCCAAGGGGGTAGGTATGTCTTGAAAAAAGATGATGACCTAAGAGCAAAAATGTCCACCCAATCGCGAATGCTTGAAGCTTTAGAGATGAAAAAGGTTCATCAAGTCAATGTTGGTCCTCCCACAGAACAAGTATGTGGATTTGTGCACTGATAGGACACCCTACTGGAGAGTATCCTGCCATTTCGGCGTTCAAAGAGGTCTTGTTGGAACAGACAAATGCAATTTTTAACTTCAACAAGCCTTACTTCAACCCCTGTTCTGAAACATATAATTCAGGGTGGTGAAATCACCCGAACTTCAGTTAGAGAAACACACAACCAACTCCCATAAACCAAAAACAAGGTTCACAACCACCACCTCAAGGACCTCCCGCATATCAACCATACCAACCACCATAAAAGAGGAGCCTTGAGGATACACTGAATTAGTTCATGCAAACCTAAATGAACTACAACACCCATTCCACACAGGCTTTCACCGATTTCAAAGCACATACCACCCAATTTTTTGAGGATATCAAAAGTTGACCCAATCCATGAGTACACATGAGAAGGGCAAGTTTCCCACCCAACCAAAATCACCACAAGGCCAATTTCATGCGGGAAATCCTTCAATCATGAAAACTCCACAAGACCAAGCCTAAGTCATCACTACACTAAGCAGTGGCAAGGTGACTGACAAAACAATCTGAAACATGTTGATACCAAGGCCAAGACCTGAGTCAACCCCATGCACTAAACCAGTCGAGCCTAAAATTGTGATCGAAAAAGAGCCAGAACCATCAAAGGAACCTTCATGCCCTATTCCTGCTCCTTTTCCCCAAAGACTCAAAATAGTCCAGAAGGTTATCAACTAGCTAGAAATTTACGAGCTTTTTAAGCAAGTAAAGATCAACATCCCACTTCTAGATGCAATCAAACAAGTTTCATCTTATGTCAAGTTTCAGAAAGACTTGTGCACAATCAAGAGGAGCTGAAATGTCCAAAAGAGAGCTTTCTTGACGGAACAAGCCAGTGCCTTACGTCAACACGACACCCCTCCAAAATACAAGGACCCTGGGGGTCCAACAGTGTCCTGTGTCATTAGAAACTTCATAATAAAACAAGCACTGTTAGATCTCGGAGCCAGTGTCAATCTACTTCCTTTCTCTGTTTACCAGAAATTGGGTTGGGTGAAATCAAACCTACTTGTGTCACACTCTAGTTTGCAGACAGATCTGTAAAAATTCCTAGGGACATTGTTGAGGATGTACTTGTCCAAGTGGACAATTTTGTCTTCCCTGTGGACTTCATTTTTTTAGATACTCAGCCAGCAATGCATTCAGAGAACCAAATTTCTATTATTCTTGGTCCACCCTTCCTAGTCTCCTCCAATGCATTAATCAATTACAGGAATGGAGTCATTAAATTGACTTTTGGGAATATGACTCTTGAGCTGAATATTTTTAATATTGTCAAACACCAAGGAGAGGACAAAGAAGTGAGAGAAATAAATTTCATTAAGTCATTGGTTCACGACCATGTGAATGATACCCTTTGTGAAACATCTGCTGAATCATATCTGTTGGAACCGAGCACATCTGAGTCAACAAATGATGTCCTAAATCTACAAAGTTGCCCTACTCATGCTGTTGAGACATGGACACCCAAATTTGAGGAACTTTCATCGAGTGGTACAAATTCACCCTCATCAAATGTCAAGCCACCAAAGGCTGAGCTAAAGCTGCTCCCATCTAACCTCAAATATGCATTCTTGGGAGAGGACGAGTCATAACTAGTGGTAATTTTATCTAAGCTTACGGATTTGCAAGAGTCTAAGCTGATTGAAGTCCTCAAACTCCATAAAAGCACCATTGGATGGACCATCGCTGACTTGAAAGGTATAAACCCATTAATCTAGAATCATGCTATACACCATGAAGAAAATTCAAAGCTCTGTCGTCAAATACAACAACTACTGAACCCTCACATGAAGGAAGTCATGAGAACTGAGGTGCTTAAGCTATTAGATGCAGGGATAATCTTTCCAATCTCTGATAGCAAGTGGGTTAGTCCAACCCAAGTTATGCCCAAGAAGTCTGGGATCACAATGATAAAAAATGATGTCAATGAACTAGTACCTATTCGAGTCGTCACAGGATAACGAATGTACATAGACTACCGAAAGCTCAATTTGGTGACTAGAAAAGACCATTTTCCTCTTTGCTTTCTTGATCAGGTCCTAGAGAGAATCGCAGGTCATGCATTCTACTGTTTTCTCGATGGGTATTGCAGGGACAATCAAATTGAGATAGCACTAATAGTCAGGACAAACCAACGTTCACATGTCTTTTTGGCACCTTTGCATTCAAAAGGATGCCTTTTGGATTTTGTAATGTTCCTGTAACATTCCAAAGATGCATGCTAAGCTTGTTGAAAAAAAATTTGGAAGCGTTCATGGATGACTTCTCTATATACGCTGACTCATTTGATTTGTGTCTGACCAACCTAGAGAAGGTATTGATAAGATGCAAGGAAGCAAATCTAGTGCTCAATTGAGAGAAATGTCATTTTATGGTAACACGAGGCTTTGTCTTAGGTCACATTATGTCGTCTGATGGCACGAAAGTTGACAAGGCAAAAATAGATTTGATTAAAAATTTGTCCGCTCCAAAGACTGTAAAGGATGTTCGATCATTCCTAGGACATGCAGGGTTTACAGGAGATTCATAAAAGATTTCAGTTCTATAGCTAAACTCATGTGTCATCTCCTAAGTCAGGACATAATCTTTGTGTGGAATGAAGCATGCCAAAAAGATTTTGATAAGCTTCAAGGCATGTGATCCGAGTGATTATGATGTAGGCGTTATGTTGGGACAAAGAAAAGATAAGAATCCCTATGTAATTTACTATGCAAGCAAAACTTTTAATGATGCTCAAATGAATTACTCGACAACTGAAAAAGAATTGTTTGCTATAGTTTTTGCTCTTATATTTTTGGTTCTTCTGTTATTATATTCACTAACCATGCAACAATAAATTTTTTGCTCACAAAAAAGATGTCAAGCCTAGGCTCTTAAGATGGATACTCTTGCTTCAAGAGTTTGATCTGATCTTTAAAGATAAGAAATGTGTTGAGAATGTGGTGGCAGACCATCTGTCCAGGTTAACGTATGAATTTCATGAGGATGGACTGTCAATTAATGAAAATTTTCCTGATGAACAACTATTCACAGTCATAGAAACACCATGGTATGCTGATATTGCTAACTTCCTTGTTATTGGTATGTTTTCTCCTTCCTATACTGCCATGGACAAAAAGAAATTTATGAGAAAGGTTCGTAACTTCTTTTGGGAAGATCCGTACATGTTTAAGTACTGTAAGGATCAAATCATAAGACGTTTTATCCCAGAGCATGAAAACAGATAGGTAATATCATTTTGTCATTTTGAAACATGTGGTGACCATTTCTCATTAAAAAAAAACGCTGCAAAAATTTTGTTGTGTGAATTTTTTTGGTCTACACTTTTTAAAGATGTTCATACCTTTTGTCTAACATGTGATAGATGCCAAAAGTTAGGGAGCATTTCTAAAAGAAACACGGTGCCCTTGAACCCAATTCTAATAATTAAAATTTTTGACTGTTGGGGCATCAATTTTATGGGACCATTTCTCCCTTCCTTTGACTATCTATACATTTTAGTAGCCGTAGACTATGTGTCAAAATAGGTTGAAGCAATTTCATGCTGAAATAATGATCACCGCACAATGATCAAGTTTTTTTAAAAAAATATTTTATCCCGATTTGGAATTCTGAAATCAATCATAAGTGATGGGGGTGAACATTTTTGGAATCGTCCCTCCTAGAATTTGATGAAAAAGTACTTAATTTTTCATAAATTGTAACTCTTTATCACCCACAGACTAGTGGACGGGCATAATTGGCTAATCGAGAGATCAAATTGAGTTTAGAAAAAATGGTAAATGCAGACCGCAAAGATTGGTCATTAAGACTAACTGATGCACTCTAGGCTTATCACATTACTTTTAAAATAATTTTGGGCATGTCTCCCTATCAATTAGTCTATGGCAAGCCTTGTCACCTACCTGTGGAATTAGAACACAGAGTATACTGGACTATTAAAACAATGAACTTGGACCTAGACAAGGCTGGACTCAAGAAAACTTCAGATTAATGAATTAGAAGCACTGAGGAATGAAACGTATGAGAATGCTAAGATTGTTAAGTCCAGAATAAAAATTTTTCATGACAAGAACATTTTAAGGAAATCTTTTGAACCTTTTCAGAAAGTCCTATTATATAATTCAATGCTCCATCTTTTTTCGGGTAAGTTGAGATCAAGATGGACTGGACTATACATTGTCAAACAGGTGTTTGGACATGGAGCAGTGGAAGTGAAAAACCCATCAAATGGTAATATCTTTACCGTCAATGGTCAGCGGTTGAAACCATTTTTTGAGGACTTTGTTAAAAATATGGAAACCATTCTTTTAATGGATCCAGAATATTCCACTGAGATTTTGCGCCTGTCAACACTCAAACAGTTCGGGTCAGGAAAAATCCAACCCGACCCAACATGAGAAGACACCTTTATAAGGCCCTCACTTTTTTTTTCCCATTAGTTGTGGTTGACCCCCTCTCCTTTTCTGTTCTTTTCTTCTTCTTCGTTCTTTGTTCTCTGTAAAAATGACCTTGGCCCAACAACCCCATGACCATATACTTTGAAGATCTAGTCCTTTGTCTCATGATCTGTATTTGTTTACTTTATTTGTACATGGGTGTCTTACTTCTATTCGCACTCACATACAAGGGTTTTCATCTTAGCGAAAACCCAAATCTCCCAAAAGATGATTAATTGTTGGATTTTGTTTGTAGGTTTCGGCAGATGAACGGATTTCTACCTTTCAACCTCATCTCCAAGATCCATACACTGGTAAATTCAAAACATTGGGGACAATGTTCAGTTTAGGTTGGGGGTGAGAACTATAGTTTATATTTTGGGCCCGTAAAATTTTTTATTTTTGTTGTTGTTGTTGTTGCTATTTGTGATCATATTATGTACTTTGCCTCGTGTTTTGTATAAATTGATGATCATGTTTGTGAGTCAGCTTTAATCGTCTTTGTGAATGGTAGACGTTAAAGAACCAGATAGTAAGTCTTAAAGCTTAGAGAGTAGGGATGTTAAACTTTTTTGGTTTAGTCTGGGAATTCTACGTACTTTTCCATCTAATGTGCATACTGTGATCATGAGAAAAGCAAGACTGGTAAGGAAAGTAGAAATCTGAGAACAACAAGCGAAACCACTGTGTGACAGAAGCACCTTTGCTAAACGTCATCGTGCCAAAAGGCTTGGTGCCTGTAAACAATGTGACAAAGTCTTTCACGATAAAAGATATAATTAGTGTTTTGAACCAATTTCTGGTCGCGGACTCGATCGATTAAACTAGATAATGAATGTGTAGAGTAAGGATTACCCTGTGACGCCATGCTATTCTGGTACTTTGCTTAGCCAGTTTGTGTGACAGAAAATTAGAAGATTCACTGATGGTTCAAATGACACGGAGACACAGGATGACTCAGATTAGACAACTTTCTAAACAAAACTGTGAAAAATTGTGTTTTGGGGGTCCGAATTTTTGTAAGAAGTGTAAAAACCTTTTTGTTCAAACTCTTTTGACTGAGATGAAAACATGGGCCGAGTAAGGAATGTCCTAGAATACCAACCTAAAGTGTGAGTAGAGATTTATCCTGAGACGCCATGAATTTTTTGGTTCAAACTTGTGTGTATAGCACTCTCTTATGTGTAAAAAAACTTTTGATTTTTAATTTAACGTTCGAACGTCACCTGCTTGCAGTACTCAGTCTCTGATGAAGCCTCTGATGGAAATAAAAAGTATTGGGAGCTCGGTACATTCGAATGCCAATAGAACGTTCTAACGAGACATTAACGTTCGAACGCCAAAAGAACGTTCGAACGAGAAGAGGTCACAGTACTTTGGTCTCTGACAAAACTCAAAAGTACTGGGAGCTCACCACGTTTGAATGCCACTTACGTTCGAACGATCTGTTTAAAATCCTTCTACCCACATTTAAACGTCATTAACGTTTGAACGTAAATTCTCGGGCTATAAAAGCCTGGTTTGTCTTCTTCACTTCAAAACCCCCAAAAACCTTCAAAGAAACTCTAAACCCTAGGTTGAACCTTCACTAACCAAGCTTCAAAACACCACCCATTCTTCAATTCTATCTAAAATCAACCATCCCAAAGCCATTCCCATATCAAAAATCATCATTCTAAAAGAAAACCAAACCTTTCAAAGCCCCAACACCCCTAAACCCGAAAAACAATGCCTCCGAGAATGAAAATGCCTGCAAAGCGGAAAATGATCAATCAAGAGCCCAATTTCATTGAGGAGGTGGTCGAGGAACGAGAGGGGAGGCTACCCACTATCTGGAGATATGACAAGACTCGATTCCCTACGGCCCTCAAGGCGGATAGGTACAAAAATTTTTACCATACTCAACCAATTGTTTGCAAACGATCCATTGAGTTAATTGATTTTGTGGATTTAGGCATTCATTCCAACATGGAGGAGAGAGGTTGGGGAATGTTTTTGAGAAACGACGGAGAAGTCATAAAGGATTTCGTGCGGGAGTTCTACTCCAATGTCGAGATCATTGATGGGTTGATCAAGACCTATGTGAGGGGGACCTACATCAATATGGATTTGGACTATATCATGGAAATACGGGTTATACCAAGGGTACCAAGGCCGGCCTACCCCCAAGGAAGAGTGTGGCGATGGATGTTGTGGGGGCCAAGTTGACAGGATTGGGCACATTCTCTTGGGCGAATCGGAGATTTCTTCGGCAAGGTGAGTTGAAGGATAAATATAAAATGTTGAATTTGATATCCGTATCCGACCTTGCCCCAATCAGAAGGAAGAACGAAATACTTCCAGAGATGGCCCGGTTACTATATACAATTGGAAGGGGCCATAGCATAGATCTCCCCACATTAATTCTCATGGAAATGATGAAGGTGTGTGATGTGAAGAGAAATTCACTCCCCTTCGGCACTTTGGTGATGGAGATGTGCTTGGACCATGGGGTCCAAATTAGGCCACAGATAGGGATACAAAAGTCGATGGGGCCATTAAACAAAGCCTCTTTCCGGAGGAGCCAAAGACAGAGTGGAGGCCCAGCGGCTGGACAGGAGGAACCCCCTGCCCGAGGCACCGATGAGGTGCAAGATGAGCTAGATGAGGATGAGGAGAGAGAGCTAGAGGCCGAGAGAGCCCAAGAGCATACACAGGAGGAGGAAAGCCTTAGCACCATCGCCAACACTCATGGATCGCTGAGAGAGATTATGCTTGGCATAAAGTCCAAGCAAGCTGAGATTTTTTAAACTAATACCAAATGAACATTTAATTTTATCAAATTAATATTGTGTTTAATCCAAAATTTTTGTAGGAAACATTATGCTTAATCCAATTAACATTTAATTTAATCAAATTAATACTAAAGGAACTTTCGTATGTATGTATACATGTATATGTGTGTATGTAAAGGCACTTAATATGTAAAATAGTGTAGAGCTTGGGGTTAAAGTGGTAAAATAACTTTTTCATTAGGTCCAAACGAACTCTAACAAGGCGTGTCAGTAAAATTTTAGAATCGAGAGGGAGTGTCATTAAAGTTAGGCCTATCTATAAGGGGTGTAGATGAAATTTACCTTTACAATTTCAAATAAATTTTAACAATCATACAAAAATTAATAATATTTACTCTCAAGAAAATATTGATCGTCTCATTAAGATATATTCAAAAGTGAACGTGTAGGACCCCGTACAAAATTTAAAGATGGATAAAATAATATTAAGGGTACTTCTAAAAGGATGAAAAAAAAACTTTGAATCGTTGTTGAAAGATTGATATATTGACTTTCTTGTCGAATTTAGTTTCGGAGGCATTTGAGCTTAGGAAGTGTGGATAGGTAAGTTTATAAATATTTGTATGTCCAAATAAGGTTATGATTGAATCCAAAAGATCGAGAAACCTTGTGATAGGTGATATAGGGTGCATCAGAAGTTTGGAAGTATTCCGGAATTAAAACGTATTTTGGAGAGATTTTGGGTAGAAATGAATTAGTAGTGACCTTTAGTATTGTGGCCATAACTTTTTATACCAAACTCCGATTGATTTTATTGCTACGTCTATGGAAAGTAGATTTTAGGGTGTACAAGATTGTAATTCACGAAAATTTCTTGAATCGTCTTCTAACAAGGTCAAAATTGAGCCAGAAGTTTGGGACAAAAGCATCCAAACGGGAAAAAATGTGCCTCCAGACATACGAGGCAGAGAGTTTGTTCGTCCCGACATGGTTTTAGTGTTTTCTCCTATTTTGATACTATAAATACCCTATGGACTTATTTTAGGGTTCCTATACGTGTTTTTCAGCCCCAAGAAGTCTATGAGGGTCTTAGAGAGAAGAAGGAAAATAGATTGGGATTGCTCTTAAGGACATCAATGTGTATGCAATCACACAAAACGCCTCAAGAGTAATTTTCTATGGATCAGGGTAGGTTTTTTTTTTCAGATTCATTCATCAAAGATTAGGGCTATATACTATATCTTTTGCATCTATATTATGATATAAATAAGGGATCTATAATGCTTTTATATTCGCTTGAATTCATGATTTGTTTCTAGAATGAAATACATGATTTTACTTTAAAAATATATGCATTCTTGATTTAAAAACCTAGTTCTTGACTTCTATTTAATATATATGATAGATCTACAAATTTTTTACATTCTTTTTAATATATGATCAAATTCTAAAATCAGTACATGATTTATCTCCAAATACATGTTTTACATCTAAAAATCCTATGTTCTTGATAAAACCCTAGATCTTGTGAACATGAATTCTTCTTTTTACGATTTCTTGCATGTTTTGCTTTAATCATTCTTTTACTTGAAAATTGTGGAGCTATGGATTATGGTATACGTCGATTTTTTGAATAGTGTAGTTATTATCTCCTATATGCGTGTGTGATGAATGTAAATTGTACTCGAATATGTATCATCGAGTGTTAGAGCTTGAGGGGTTTGGTGGGGTTCTAACACTCGTAGGGAATTTAGTTTCTTGCGAGATCCAACCACTATTTATCAACGTAGATTCAAGGATGGGGAAAGAATACGTCAATGTTGATACGTCGGTATACGTCATTTCTAAAGTATTGTAAATTTTGTGGTTCTCGGGAATTGATTTGAGATGGTTTGTGTTTGTGGGTGGATGAGATAGGTTTGGTGTGTAGATTCATGCTAGTCTACCTATGTACATGAGATATTACGTGATGAATTGTATTTTTGTGAATGATTCTATTCTACCATGAACTTTATTATTTTATACCATAAACTTGAGATCATTACTAAATGTGACTGCTTTATTTCAAAAATATTTATGCTATTTTACAAGCTGAGACTTACCTATTTCTTTATGATTTCTAAACCTTATTTGGGTTTGAGAAGGTTTTCCTACTAGGCTTTTATCGCTCACCATACCATTACATTGTTTAGATTTTAGTATTAAGGAGAATCCAAGAGTTAGATGAGCATGCAGACTGGGATGCTGAGGAGGATTATGACGTGGATCTAGATCTGGAAGTTCGAGCATGAGTTTTAGTTTATGAGTTTAGGTATGAGAGTTTACTTTTGTTATGGATGTTCTTTAATTATTGTTGGTAAATATTATTTTTGTTTTGGGTATAACCTTAAGAATTGATTTAGGTTTGATTTGGAAAATTATCTAGTTAGTCTTTGAATGTGAAATTGTTTTTATTATTTAATGATTATCTTAGATGCTCTCATGGTTGGATGTTGTATAGAGTTTGATGCATTCTAGGGTGAATTTGGGAGCGTTATAGAACGTGACTAAATAAAGAAATAGAAATCAAGATTTAGCTGGTTGGTTTGTTTATATATTCATGTTTCCAAGATATATTGTATAATTAACATATATTATTTTATTTTGACAAGTGATAGTATATAATACTTAAGAAACTCCCGTGTCTCAATAAACTTGTATGGGTTTTTTAATGTGTTGCATTAAGGTGAATAAAATTTTGCAACCTTTTAGATTCTCTAATTCTCAATTTACTCGATAAAAGATAATTCTCACATTACACACTCAATCACGTAAATATGTAGCAATGTAGTCCAAAAGTAAATGTTCATTGCCTTTTTTGGAGAAATCTTTTTGTTGTATTTGTTATATTATTCTTATTTTCGTACACACTATTCATGTAATACTTAATTTTAAGTGCTCTGAATAGTAATTTGGCATTCAATTTTCTTAAAAATAGGGGACAATACAGACTTTTTGCTTGATTGAGGGTTCAATTTGAAAAGTTTAATCTTTTTGGATGTAAATTGAGAATATGAAGATCTTTCTGAGTGGAAATTGTCATTTCTCCATTGCATTATATGTGAATTCAAGAGGAAAAGACCAAGATTAAACTTAAAAATTATATATATTGCTTTGTGTTGGGAGGATGTACCATAGATTTCGATTACTTAATAATGTTTATGATATAAGTCACGCAACAAAATATTAAAATGAAGAAATTGGCCCGATTGCTGAATCTGTGAGATCCCGTGTTTTATATAAATATAAAAGATATTAACTTGAGAGAATTTTTAACATGATTAAAATGGCTAGATAAACTTCGAATTATTTTTTAAGGAATAGTTGCGTAAGTCTGAGTTTCGTGCGTATTGAATTTAAGGTCAAATTTAATGTTCGAGCTATTTAAGGTTGATAAGGGTAACTAATAAATATGTTAAATTTTTTTAGGTCCAAATAACATTCCCATTGAATCTAGGAGGTCAAAATACCTTGAGATAGACATTCAACTCATATAGTGGTTTAGAGGGGTAAAATGGTAATTTTTATATTTTTTGGTGTGAATTGACTTTGGTTTTGAGATAAATCGTAAAAGTAAATTTTTTTTTAGGTTAAAATAACCTTAAAAATGGATCTGGAATGTTGAAATATATTAGGGTAGTCAAACGAATCAAATTGTAGATGTTTATGGGCAAAACCATAAATTCAGAGAGAAATACATTTTTGGGGCATGATGAATACTAACCGACGGGAACTTTTGGATATAAAATCCTTTCTTCAGCCCATTTCTCCCATTATTTCTCACCATTTTCACCCAATACTATTCTTAAAACCCTAGGACTAGGGAAAGGGAAAAAGAAAAGGGAAGAAGAAGATCTCAAGAGTTTGGGCTTGGAAATCTTAGAACATTGCTTGGGATTCGTGGATTCACTTAGAGATTTGAAGGAGTACATTGGCTACTTGATTTTTGAGGTAAGGTTCTCCTTTCTATTATATATATGTATATATATATATATGTATATATATATATATATATTAATGTATCACATATATGCTCTATATGTACTTGTTTAATATGAGCTAAATACTGTAAGATGTAAAGGCTACAAGTAGAATAAAGCTAACTACAACGAAAATGGTGGAGAAAATGCAAAACCTAACTTTCTCTCACTAAAACTTCATCTTCTTCCTTGGACCTTCTCCCTCTAAAAGCTTGTGTAAACTAAATAATGGCATAAGGCTTCGTCAAAATTTGTCCATATCGCATCCTTGGTCTATGAGAACTAAGTTGCAATGAGTGGGAAGAGATTGGACACTTCATCAAGCAAGAAAAAGCCAAGCATGCTCCTCCCATGCTTCACCAACCACCCCTCCTCTCTCTCTTTCCTCTTCCATGATTTTCTCTTCCAAATCTGACTTTAGGGTGTAAGAGACATCATGGTGTTTCAAAGATGCTAGGGGAAGATTTGGATGACAAGAAGTGGGCCCCTAAAGTATGTGGAGTCGTATGAGCAGGTATCTAGAATTTCTAGGCAAAACCTAAAAAACCTACCAGTAAGTCTTTACCAGTAAGCATTTTCTACCGGTAGGTTTTTGGCAGAGTTGCGGTAGAAGAATTCTAGTGCACTTTTTCCTACCGATAGGTTTTGGACTTCTATCAATAGGTTTTCTCCTGTTTTAGAATTTTCTTAGTTTCTTGATATCCCGAGCCATCCATTAAGCCTTCACTTCTTCTCCATTGCCATTGAGCACTTGATAGGAGGCTTAATACATGCCCTTAGTTGCTCTTTACCTACAATCACACGAATCTCCATTAAATGTGAGTTTGAACGCATTTCCCCCAATTTTCACCACAAAAACAAGCATAAATGGGTGCAAAAGAGATACATGATATGCAATAAT
Source organism: Ilex asprella (assembly GCA_023539305.1). Classification (NCBI taxonomy): domain Eukaryota; kingdom Viridiplantae; phylum Streptophyta; class Magnoliopsida; order Aquifoliales; family Aquifoliaceae; genus Ilex; species Ilex asprella. The sequence continues at coordinate 31,494,400 of CM042186.1, read as the reverse complement.
CTATGCTCATCACACCCCCCAACTTGAGTTTTTCTAGTCCCTAGAAAACTTTATGTTCAAACCAAAATACATAAAAACCACAATTCCATGCATGTTAAACAATTCACCAATCAACAAAATACTCAAATCATAATGCAATTATGTAAATGAACTTGGGGCAAAATGGAACCAATTAAATGTGGTTCTTTCATTCATAACTCCAAAAGGTTCAGTACAAAGATTTTGAAATGAAAACAAAATGGCATGTGATCATAGAGACTCTTCTACTAAGCTGACTACACTAAACCCTATGTGCAAAACTATCAAAAACATCAAAATAAATTGATATATCTACTCCTCATCATCATCACCCGCCCCCTTCATAGCTCTCATTATCATCCCCCTCCTCATCGTCGGAATCCTAATCATCGGACTCCTCCACCTCTACAACAGTAGAACCTATGGGGGCGGAGATGGATAGCCCAGCAATGGAAGGTGGAGGCACATCAAGAATAGGCTCTCCTGGAAAGGTCCTCTCAAACATCCTGGTGACCATTAGTGAGAGCTACTACATGGTCCCACTAATGTCATCTAGCCTCCCCTCCATCGCATTAAGGCGCTGAGGGACCGTGCGAGGTGGGATAGCAGTGGATGGCCCGGTAGTAAAAGGTCCAGCAGTAGATGGCTCGGCTCTCGGTGCCCTCGCCATCTCTTCTCTCAAAGCCGACTCTCTGGTCATCGATGACCTCTTCATACTACTAGATTTGTCAATGGCTCCAAACTCCGGAGGGAGGGTCACATCCATGATGCTACCCTTGGCTTTGTTGAGGAGGCATATCTTTGTGACAAGGTGGGCATACGAGAGATTCGCCTTCGGCTTGCTAGCCAAGTCGTGCTCCTTCATGAACTCCTAGATTATAAAGGCAATATCCATCCTCTTTCCCGTCATGAAGGCATGGAGGAGGGATAGCTTCTCTTCCCCGGGGTCTTCTCTGCACCCCGAGGTTGCAAGTTGTAATGCAAAACCTTGTTGATCACCCCGTATAAATGTTTGAGTGCCCCAACTTGGATTTTTTATTTGAATTGTGTCAGGTCCTCATACATCAAGTGCACATACTCTAAGAGTGATTTCCTCCCTTGGGTGTTGTGTGGGTAGACTGGGGTATTGGGAGGAGGTCTCTCATAGTTCAAAGTATCCACAATTACTCCCGGGGTAATCTCCATTACCTTCCCTCTCACATTCGTCTTAAGCAAAAACACATCCGCATCCACCACCTTCAACCGTTGATAGAATTCCCTACACATGGGGAGGATGTAACCCCCAATAGGCTCAAACCAAATGTTAATGCCCTCAATAACTCGGACCACCTCATCATTTGGCCCGAGGGTGGGCTTATCAATATGTCTCTCGCACGTCACATTCTTTTCCTCTATGCTCTTCATGCGAGCGTCATTCTTTTGTTTCTTCCGTCTTTCCCCACCACTAGGGCTTGCCACCGTCCTTTTACGGGATCCCGTTCTCGCGGGTAGTGGAGAACTTGGCCCCATTTGTTTGGTTCATGCCATGAAAAGGAAAAATGCCCCTAGGGCCACAAACGACAATACCTAAGTCCAAAGCTCATCAATAAGGTCAAAGAGAACACGAGAATACTTACCCAATCGATCCATGGTATTGAATTCCACGCCTTGGGTGAAAAATTAGGTTTTTTATGGATTTGGGGGATTTTTTTTAGGAAATGAGGTTTTTGTGGGAGAAATTAGATGAAATGCAAGGTAATCACAGTGAAATTCAATTTAGGGAAGGTTAATCTGGAGATTTGATGAGTGGGTGGGATTTCTTTGAGGAGTTGAAAGGTTTTGAGGGAGATGAGAAGGTTTCTAAGGATGAGAGGAGTAGAGAGAATGAAGGGTTTCACCAAAAAATCAGACTTAAACCCTCATTTTTTTGAATTCTAGGCAAAACCTACTGGTAGAACAATCAAAACCTACTAGTAGGTTTTCTCTTTTTCAGAAATTTTCCTATGCTCTACTCCTCACCTCCAGTCCAAGTTTATTCAACTGCTACACAATCTAATGACCTATTTACAATCTCAACTCCACCAAAAAAAGCTGAACCATGCTTGTGAATCACGAATGAGTGACCATATCCAAATTCATTTATGAAATTGCAATGCGATTTTAGATTTTTTATGTTTTCAAAACACATGACATGGAATTCTAAATTAAACAGACAAAATTACCACCCAAGATATAAAGCAAAAATTTAACTACAAAAGGCATTCCTATTCCTTCCTGATATCTAAAGTTAGAGCAATATTCCCCTATCCTACAAGCACAGGGCTACCTGATAAAATTTCTCAAAACTCGAACTAAGCACAAATGAGCTTCATCATGGCTTTAAATACTATTCATGAGTATACACCTACACATTCGTTTTCAAACTTGTGTATGTGTGTGTGTGTGTGTGTGTGTGTGTGAAATGCACATGTAATTTAATAATTTATCCAACATAATTCACATTCACTTAGCTCTCTAAATTTACCTTTGATTCAAAGCTCGCCAAGGGTTTCTCTAAAAAATGAATAACTCTATGATTATCTTGGCATGCTCTCCATGTGTATATGTGAAATAGAATCTTATGCACAAACCAACTACGCACATATAATCCAAAAATGATGTGCATGAACAACAATTGAAACAAACTTGGCAAAATCTCATGAAAGGAATGTTAGGGCACTAGATAGCAAAACAACAAACTTTTCTTTTCATTTAAAGTGTGCTCTCACCATGTTTTCTCTAGATAATTTAGGGCTTTCATGGGTTGTAATGAGGCCTTGGGTGATATTTTGGGTAAGTGAAATGAAGGGTCGAGGGAGAAAAAAAAGGTTATTCCGAGGGTATTGACCTTTGTTATCAAAATTTCCATTTTGGCGGAATTTTTAGCTTTACACATGGACTTCACTTTTTGTTTCTTTTTTTTCTTCTTCTTTCCTTTTCTTTTCTTTTTCAACCCCTTTTTTCTTGGGCTTTCTTTTTCTCTTTCATTCAAAATTTGACTTCGGCACCCTTTATCCCTTTTTTGGGTTTCCTCACCACATTTTCTTTCATCATGATTAATCATTGTCAATCTCGGAACAACCAAGGTGTGGTAATTTTTAATCATTTTGCACTGGCTTGGTCAATTATGTGGCATGGAAACGAATTTTCAAATAAGGCTCAATCACGGCACTAGGGATAAATTTTTTCAAGAAAAAGGCTAAGACTCAAAGCATTTCAAATATGGCCTAAGATAATTTCGAGATAAGCATGGGGAGGCATATGGGTATTTCAAGACAAAGTCAATTAACTATCCACATACACTCTAACCAAAGGAAGCATAATGAAATCATTGAACATATTTTGAATTTGAAAAATTGTTCCTATGAGTAAATATAAGTCCCCTCCAACAAGGATTGGCACTAAAACTCACACGGGTACTTATTTCATCTCCACTATGCATGTCAAGCTCTAAAATGTGAATTCAATCCGTAAATTACTGAAATTACACATTCATGGTGCACTATGGTTAGAGTTCGAAAGAAAACAGATATGTGATACTCCGGCATAGGATAAACTTCTATGATGTGCTCATATATTCGAAGTTCAAAGCAAAGATCTATATTATCACTAAGCCCATACACTTTGAATAGGGGAATATAGTTCAACATTCAAATATTTTTCAACTATTTTAGGAAAATTTTGGTAGACTGTGAATGGTGAATTTCACCACAAAATTGTATTATCAACAAAAAAAATTGATATATCATACAAATGGTGCACCTCTGCCCCAAACTTGAACTATGCATTGTCATCAATGCAACAAAAAGATATGGAAAGCAATGATGGACATAAAAAGATAAGTAGTGTTTGAGAACACTTCACAATGAGCTTTGACAAAAACACCACAATCCGCACATTTGAAAAGAGAACACTATGCACAGACAAATGTAAGTAAACAAATTAACTTGCAGAGTAAAGGATAAAAGAAAGCGACTATACACTAAATATACTTGAACAATTATTTCTCAACAAGGTTTGGGTAAATCGGATCCACCAACACTTCCTCCACAGTTTGAATCTCAAAACCTTCGAAGAATGGTTTAAGTCTTTGGTCATTGACATTGAATGTTTTACCATCTTCGGGATTTGTTATTTTCATGGCTCCATTGGAGTGGGCCACCTTAACAAGATAAGGGTCATCCCAAAGTGATCAGAGTTTCCCTTGAAAAATGGAGAGTCGAGAATTACACAAGAGCACTTTTTGTCCAAGCTTAAATATCTTTCTCACAATGGATTTGTCATGAAAAATATGTCCTTTCTTTGTGAATTTCTGAGCTATCATATGCATCTCTATGAATTTCCTCTAATTCATTCAACTCTAACTTCCTATTTTCTCCGACTATTCTCAAATTAAAGTTCAAGGTTTTGATGGCCCAATGTACCTTGTGCTCTATCTCTACTAGTAAGTGACAAGTCTTGTCATAGTCTAGCCTATAGGGAGACATATCTAGGATGGCCTTGTAAGCAATGTGGTAAGCTCACAAGACATCGGTCAATCTAAGTGATCAATCCTTCCGATTTGGGTTCACCATTTTCTCTAGTATGTTCTTTATCTCCCTATTGGCCAACTCGGCTTGGCCATTAGTCTATGGGTGATAAGCGGTGGACACCTTGTGTGTTACATCATATTTATGCATTAAAGACGCAAATGGTCTATTGCAAAAATAAGACTCACCATCATTTATCATTGCACAAGGTATCCCAAACCTTGAAAAAATGTCTTTTTAAAAAAACATGACCGTAACTCAATGGTCATTGGTCTTGGTTGAGATTGTCTCTACCTACTTGGACACGTAGTCCACTGCCAATAGGATATAAAGATAACCAAAGGACATAGGGAATGGACCCATGAAATCGATGCCCTAACAATCGAATAATTTAATGAAAAACACGGGGGAAAGGAGCATCATGTTCCTACGGGTCACACTTCTCAACCTTTGACACCTATCACATACTTTGTAAAATGAAACACAGTCTTTAATCAAAGAAGGCCAATAAAAACCGGATTGTAAAACCTTAGTTGAAGTTTTCTTAGAACAAGTACGGGTTGTCGAAGTAGAAGTACTTCACATCCGCCATGAATCTTCGTCTATCCTCCGGACTCCAATGTAGTGGTATTTGTCTTGTGACAAGAAAATTACAAGCATACCATGGACAAACTGAATGAATAGAAAATAATGCTCATCGGGAAAGGAATTAGGGATAGGGATGTGTTCTTTGGCATCTTGGACGGCAAGTCATGACAAATGGTCGGCCACTACATTCTCGACTCATTTCTTGTCTTTGATGATCAAACTGAATTCTTGAAGGAGGAGGATCCATGTAATGAGTCACGATTTCGCGTCTTGCTTAGACAACAAATACATTAAAGCAGAGTGATCAGTGTAGACTACAATAGGCGAACCAATGATGTATGACCTAAATTTGTCTAATGCAAACACTAAGTTTAGCAACTCTTTTTTAGTGGTAGTGTAATTCATTTGTGCTTCATTTAGAGATTTGTTATCATAGTATATTACATATGACCTTTTATCTTCCCTTTGACCTAGCACTGCACCGACCATGTAATCACTCGTGTCACACATGAGCTCAAATGGTAGTTTCCACTTGGGTGGCCGCATGATTGGAGGTGAAGTGAGCATGATTTTGAGTTTTTTAAAAGATGTCTCACAATCATCCGACCACACAAAGGGAACATCCTTTGCTAGAAAATTATTCAAGGGTTTTATCAATGCACTAAAATCTTTTATGAATCTACGATAAAAACGGGCATGGCCAAGAAATGACCTGATATCCTTGACGACCTTTAGAGTGGGGATGCTAGAAATTGCTTCCACCTTGGATTTGTCTACTTCAATCCTCTTCACGGGCACGATGTACCCAAGCATAATCCCTTGGGTTAACATGAAGTGAAACTTCTCCAAATTTAGCACCAAACTCTTCTCTTCACATCTCTCAAGAACTCTCTCCAAATTCTCCAAGCAACCATCAAATGAGTCCCCAAACACAGAAAATTTATACATAAAACACTTCCACAATATCGTTGAAAATCCTCATCATACATCTCTGAAAAATTTCCTTGGCATTACACAACCCAAATGGAATTCGGCAATAGGCAAAGGTACTAAAGGGGCACATGAATGTAGTCTTCTCTTGGTCCTCCAAAGCAGTCTCTATTTTGTTTTAGCCGGAGTAGCCATCCAAGAAGCAATAGAAAAGATGCCCAGCTACCCTTTCCAATACTTGCTCGAGGAATGGTAAGGGGAAGTGATCATTTCTTGTGCGTAAGTTTAGTTTTCGATAATTAATGCAAACTCTCCAACCGGTGACCGCCTTTGTTAGAGTCAACTCAATCTCCTCATTTTCTACCACAGTGACTCCCGACTTCTTTGGTACTACTTGAGTGGGACTAACTCAATTACTATTGGCAATTACAAAGATAATGCACACATCAAGTAACTTGAGCACTTCATCTCTCACCACGTCCTTCATGATAGGATTTAGCCTCCTTTGTGGTTGTTGAGACAGTTTGGAGTCTTCCTCCAAATAGATTCTGTGAGTGCAAATGAGGGGGCTAATCCCCTTGATGTCGGTAATGGTCCAACCGATGACTCATTTATGCCTTCTCGACACTTGCAACAAATCCTCTTCTTGCCTTGGCTCCAAAGAAAAGCATATCACCACTAGGAATGTCTTACGCTCCCCTAGAAATACATACTTGAGTGTAGATGGCAATGGCTTCAACTCCAAGATTGGTGTTTGCACTATTGATGGAAAAAATTTCTTCTTTTGTGGTGGAAGTTTTTCAAATTTTGGGGCCCAATTTCCTACCCCTTGCACACTTTCCAGTTCCTTATCTTCAACAATCTCTTCCTCCTCCAACTGTATATTGAAAAGTAGCTCCACGTGGTCCTCCACCAAATTGTCAATCTGATTGACCTTATGAACTTCTTCATCATCACCCAGTTGCTTGCACAAATTGAACACATTAAGATTCATCGTCAAGTTTCCAAAGGCAAGCTTCATTAGACCATTCCTATAATTTATCACAACATTAAAGTAGTAGCAAGGAAAAATCTACCTAATATGACAGGAATATGTGAACTAGGATTAGCAACGGGGTGTGTGTCAAGTATAATAAAATCTTTACTACTTAAAAAAGTGGGGATACATGAAAAATATTTTTTTCCACTTTTGCCCTCTAAAACTATAACTAAGTCATTTTTATCCTTCAAAATTAATGTCACACTAATTTTATTTTTCTCTTCTATCCTCAAACAATTATATAAAGACAATTATATCATATTTTCTAATTTACCTCTTACACCATTCCTATTCTAAGAATAAATGAATAAATCTATATATATATATATATATATATCTG
>CM042186.1:31430158-31486538 GCA_023539305.1 Ilex asprella | reverse complement strand
ATTTAACTCTTACACCATTCCTATTCTAAGAATAAATGAATAAATCTCTCTCTATATATATATATATTGAAATCTAAATGTCCATTATCCTTCAAAATTTTAATTTTCTTTTTTATCCTTAAATAATATAATTAGGTCATTTTTATCCATATTTTATGTCTATACTACTTTAAAATATCAACATATATATATATATATATATATTTTACTTTTGACCTCCAAAATAATAAATAAATCATTTTTATCCGTCAAAATTAATGTCATACTAAACTTAATTAATATTTTTCAGCCGTTAGAAGTTAGAAACCCTTTCCTCTCTTGCGTATTCACCACTCGATGAACAAGCAACCACATTCACTCTCTTCAACTTCCACCTCTCAAGGATTCTAAAAAACCAATGGAGGTACCTTCTTTTAAAGGGCACAAATACATTTGGTAAGTCCTTTTTGGATATGCAATTGAACTGATAACTGCTTTAGTAGCTGACATTTGACACACTCGCCTCAACCAGTACTTTTATATCTGGTATGATGGTATGAAATTATAATTTTGTGATATCCAATACGAAGAGAAGGAAACCTACAAAAAATAGATAAATTGATTAAAAAATAAAAAATTTAAATATTTCGATACAAAAATACTCGAGAAAAAAAAATCATTGATACAATTGACTACTAAAATCATTGATACACTTACAGGTTCATTTTTCGATACTCCTTATTTTACTGGTTATTTCAATTACTATTTCCTTGGCTTCGTTGCTTTGTCTCAAATGCATGTTGGTCGTTCCTTCACATCTAATGTTTGAAACAGGACCTAGGTGTTAGGATTATTCGATTTCTTTGACATCGATTTTGTGTCATTTACACGGTTGGTATTGTTTTCTGTGTTGCATATTGTGTACTATGTTTCCCTCAGTTGAGACTAGCTTCGGGTGCTTTTTCTTTTCTTTTTTTTTTATTTGCTTTGGTTTGTCATTTTTTGTGGATAATCTTTATTGCATATTTCAACCAAGCAAATCCCATTGCATATTTTTCCAATTGCTTCAAAAAATCTCATGCGCCGTTGATTTTCTTATGACATCAGGGATATAGCTATCTTTGTTTGTCTTACACTTGACCATTTTGCATCCATCAAATAGTCTATTCAAGTTAATGCATGGTTTTTTTTGATATCTAATTAATTTGCAGTGCAATTTTTTTCATTACATTTTCTTTCTTTGTCTCATAATTTATTTTCTCAAAATAATTCATGTGCAACGCACGTGTGCACCAACTAGTCAACGAAAAAATAAAAATTGTTCATTTGGACTAAAACATCCTCAACTACTCTCCTTGGTGTTCTAACACTTCGATCCGCCAATTGAAGAGTGATTGGGGTTGGCTTCAACTATTAAAGTTGCAATTGTTGATACACCAAAAAGGGTAGGAGAGCTTTCAAGTTTAGCAATGCTTGCTCCACATGACAATTCCCTATAGTTATAGCAATGGTAGGGCAACCGGGATCTTTGAACTTGGGTGGTGTTTTGGTCCTCAAAATGGAAGTCACTTGCTCCGTAATAAATGCCTTCTTATGCACATTCAATTTCCTCTTCACGGTGCACAAGTCTTGATGGCATCAAGGAGATGAATGTTTATCTTCACCTACTTAAACATTTCAATAATATCCGAATAGTTAGCAAGTTTAGCCTGTGGTTGCAAACGTTGGGGAAATGGGCCAAAATAGGACAATCATGCACATTTAAATCAACAAATTTTTCTTTTCAAGTTCTCACCCTCCTCATAGTTACCCTTAGTCTCTTTTTCATTTACTAATGTGGCTTTGGGTGAGGCTTTTGACAAAATAGTTTTATCAATTTATTTGTCACTCCTAAGGGTGGTGACCATCTTGAGTTACTCACAACTCTCCTTGGTAGACTCAGACGACTTAGTCATATGTTGACCCCTTGGGTTATCTTGGGGTTGAACGGAAAATTTTTCTTTCTCTTGCTGGGACGACCCTATGACATTAGTCAACTTAGTGATTTGAGTCCGGATGTCATTAAAAATGGCGGCGGTTTGGTTGTTGATTGTTGTTTGGCTTTGAAAGAAATGGTGCACATTGGATGGTCCTTGTTGACCAAACCCTTGTTTAAGTGAGTTTTGGGAAAACCTTTGTTGATTGGACTGTGGATATTGGGAGCTAGATGAGGGACCATGACCATAGTAGGACTAGTTTTACTTGGGTGGAATGGGAGGCGACAATGAACTAGACCCATGAGGAGTAGGATTGTCATTCTTTCAACTAAAGTACGGGTGATTGCTCCAACTCGGATTGTATGTGTTGGAGTGTGAAGAGAATGATTACCTACTTTGGTTGAAAGCATTCACTTGTTTATGATATACCTCGTTGAGTGTCGGAATGTTCGAGCACTTTGAAATAGAATGCTCAATGCTCTCAAATATAGAGAAAAACTCCTCGACCTTAGTGACGTTAGACACCTCATGCCTCCTATTCACCTCTAGACTCTCGACCTTGTGGGACAATTTCGTGATTCTAGCTAACAAGTCTTCTTGGTCACACAAGTTATACATCCCCCCTCCACTTGGTTGACTGCCCGGAGAGGACCTTGGCACATCGGTCGGATCCATGATATCCCAAGATTGGGTATTTTCCACCAATGTGTTAAAGTACTCAAGGGCCTCATCGGGATCCTTGCTTAGAAAATTTTTGTTGCACATCATGTTTATGAATTGTCAGTGACTTGGTATAATCCCTTCATAGAAAAAACTCGCCAATTGTAATGGTTCTAATCCATGATGTGGAATGGAGTGTAACAAGTCCTTGCATCTATCTCAACATTGATAAAACTGCTCATTTGGTTTTTTTTCAAAAAATTTTGAATTTATTTCTTAAGAGTAGTGGTCTAGGGCACCGAAAAAAATTTGTTTAAAAATTTGGAAAGCATTTAAGCCCAAGAACATATCGATCAGGGTTTTAATGAGTTCAACCAAGTTTTGGCTTTGCCTTTGAGGGAGAAAGGAAATAATTTCATGTGTGTCATGTCTTCCATGGCATGATTTGTAATGAAAGTTTCAACAATTTTCTCAAATTCCTTAATGTAAAGATAATGATTTTCTTGTTTAATTCCATGAAATTGAGGAAGCAATTGTAACTTACCTGGTTTAACAAGGAAGCCATGGGCTTGAACGGGTATAAGTATGCACGAGGGAGTGGTGCTTCGGGTTAGTTGGAGATAATCCTTCATTGACCTCGCCAGATGATCAATTGGGAGATTATTTCCTTCATTTCTCAGAGGGGGGAATTGCATTCGAGGGTTTGTAACTCTAGGGTTTTGCATTCCCCCTCTCCTTGGAATATTGGCACCATCAACCCTAAAATTGTCTCCAGCATCCTTGGGTGGATCTTGATCAAGATTCATGTTTAGTTCTAGGGCACGTCTCACTAGTCTATTTTGATCATCTCGTCCCCACATACAAAAACACTATCTATAATTGAAAGAAAAGTATACACAAATATGTACAAAGGAGCAACGTACCTCAGCCCGTGATAAGAATCATGTGACTGACCTCCGTTGTCCTAAAGTCATCTTCTAATTCAAAGCTTAGCCTTCCTCGGCAACGGAGCCAAAAATGTTTGAATGCATTTTCCTAATCTCCAAACATGATCCCGGATTATGTGTATATGACTTATACAAGTTAGTGAGTGTCACTCTCCCTTGGGTTCAATGCTAGAAATGGGAAAAATCGTGTGCGGTTACAAAAACATGTGTGTGCAAAAGTGCTCCCCAAGCAAAAGGAGACTTACAATATTGTGTTTTACTTGGAATGGGTATTCCAAGGTCATCCCCTCAAGGAAGAAAAGGTCAAATTACTTAGAAGGGTGATTTGTAAAGAAATAAAAATTGGTAAATCTTGTGAATTTGGTTTTGGTGAGTAGTGTTTTGGTAAAAAATCAAGAAAACAAGGTTGGATAATCCGTAAAAGTCATTCCAATGGGAATGCAAAATCGACTCAATTCATTCATCTAATGGTGTCTCGGTATTTGATTGATTCGTAGGAAATGAGGGACTAATGTGGATGTGTTCAGCACAAACATACCCCGTGACAAGTTTACAGTGATCAAGAGACTACAACCACGTCTGCACTTAAACTAGTCAAACTAAAAACTTTACACTACGAGAAACAATGAACGAGAGTCGATTTCACATAGCCAAGAGAAAATTCTCCTTAGATTGGCCAACTAAAAATCTAGCTACTCATGGTAAAAGCAAGAACAAACATAATGTAAAAAGACATGGTATTGAAATGAAACATGAGGCTTGTATTAATGCAAGAAACGGTTTAAACTACAAGAGTAAAATCATTCATACCTGAATACAAAGATTGATGACAATATACCCAAATGTAGAATTGGAAACGCAAAAACATTAAGCTAAACTTGATTACAAGTTGAAATATATGAGATTAGAATGTAAGCTGTAAATGTTACAAGTAGAATAAAGCTTACTACAATGAAAATAGTAGAGGAAATGCAAAAACCTAACTTTATCTCTCAAAAACTTCATCTTCTTCCTTGGACCTTCTCTCTCTAAAAGCTTGTGTAAACTGACTAATGGTGTAAGGCTTCATCAAAATTTGTCCATATCCCCTCCATGATCTATGAGAACTGAGTTGCAAAGAGTTGGAAGAGATTGAACACTTCAACCAGCAAGGACAAGCCAAGCATACTCCTCTCATGCTTCACCAACCACCCCTCTTCTCTCTCTTGCCTCTTCCATGTTTTTCTCTTCCAAATCTAACTTTAGGGTGTAAGAGATCATCATGGTGTGTCAAAAATGTCAGGGGATGATTTGGATGACAAGAGGTGGGCCCCTGGAAGTAGGTGGAGTCGTGTGAGCAGGCATCTGACATTTCTGGGCAAAACCTACCGATAGAACGTCAAAAACCTACTGGTAGGTTTTTTCTAGTAAACATTTTCTACTGGTAGGTTTTTGGCAGGGCTGCAGTAGAAGAATTCCAGTGCACTTTTCCTATCGGTAGGTTTTGATAAACTTCTACTGGTAGGTTTTGATGAACATCTACCGGTAGGTTTTCTCCTGTTTTAGAATTTTCTTGGTTTCTTGATGTCCTGAGCCATCTGTTAAACCTTCCCTTCTTCTCAATTGCATTTGAGCACTTGATGGGAGGCTTAATATACGCTCTTACCTACTATTTACCTACAATCACACGAATCTCCATTAAATGTGAGTTTGAAAGCATTTCCCCCAATTTTCACCACAAAAACAAGCATAAATGGGTGCAAAAGAGATACATGATATGCAATATTCTATGCTCATCAAGTCCAAGACCATAACTCCTTTGGAGTTTTACAATTGTTGTTGATGTAAAAATATTAGATAGGAATTTGTATTAACTATTTCAACCATGAATTACATGGGCAGCCCGACATATGAGATCACAGTTCAAACCCTATCCAAAAGATTTCTCTTCATTCATTCTTCAATCTTGTTTTGGCATGATGTCTTTTTCGCTATGCAACTGCTGATGACTTATTCTTTCTTGCAAAACTAATTGAAAGAAACTCCACATAATCCCATGCCATTGTTAATTCTAAAGTGTTTTGATCTGTTTACTAGTCTGTTTATCGATCATAGCCTTTCAGTTTTGGATTTTTACATAGGTGTCACACTTGTTGTAACAACCCAAAGTTCAGTGATAAAGAATTGAAGTGGAAAAAATTGTGTGAGTGGTTAGGGGTTCAGAGTCTGGAAAGCTGGATCAGGAATTTATAGTTTTGGAGAGGGTGCGTAATTGTTCTAGAGATGAATAGGGTTAGAGTACGGTGAAGGAAAATGAGTGGTAGAGGGGAAATGAGTCGTAGTGCTCATTCTAATGAGATAGGGTTAGTTCATACCAGGAAGTTAGGGATGCGGGGATGACATTCGCAAATCAAATCAGAGGTCAATTTGAGCTCTAAAAATTTAAGTGATAAATTTCTAGTGACTTATTTTTAACATATTTTTTGATAGGGGTGTTCACCCTACCCTACGGGTAGAAAATATATTTTTCCGCATTCCTACCGATACTTTGCAGAAGAATTTTTTCTTGGCCTACCCTACCCGACAGCTTTAGTATTCCTACCCGCCTTTCTACCCGATTAATCGGTAGGAAGTCGGATAAACACTTTTGCAACTATTAATTTTTGAATCATTTTAACAATTTAATTAAATAACATCCATCAATTTAACAATACAATAAATCAATAACATTAAAATCAAAAACAACTACAACAACAATTATAATAAAACACAAGAAAGTATGAACATCAATCTACCATAATTATTCCACAAATATAATAACAATTAATTTGAGTTTAAACAATATGAAATACAAAATTAATGCGGGTAGGGTAGGGTAGGAATGCGAAAATAGATGGTTATTCAGCATTCCTACCCGATTTTTGCGGTTAGCCGATTTTTAGGGTAGGTTAGGGTCGGGTAGGGTAAGAACTTGCGGCCAGTCGAAAATTTGAACACCCCTATTTTTTGAAATTCAGCCAAAATTGAGAACTTACCATAAAGCGCCTAGAAGCTTCAAGCTACTTCTAGATGGTCAGGGGAGGTGTCATGGTTGCATGCTCTCCACATATCATCTTGGATGGAGTGACTTAGCTGGCTTGAAGTATAAAAGTAAAAAAGAAAATTTGTAGGAAGAAGGATGAGAGAGAGAGAGCTTCACTTTGGATTTTTGGGTTTCTGTAGAGTGACCTTTGAACACCAAGAGGTATACTACTAGACTAATTTGGATGCTAGGAATCTTGTGGTATCATTAGAATTTGGTTTTATGTGCTATAGTTACATGCATTTACATTTGAAAGTTTTGGGTTTTAGGTTTTTATGAAATGGGTTTGTGGATTTAAAGTGTTTTGGTTTAATTGATTTATGGGGTTGTGTTCTAGGGGTGTACTCTAGAATATTTTCAAACTTTCAATACACCTCATACCACTTATTCTAAGGTTTCTCTACCTTCTGGATCTATTTTTTTTTTTTATGTTATTTCACTCTAAATATGTTTAAAACTTAATTAAATCCATTTCTCCAATTAGTGACCATCTTGAATCTTCAATCTTCTCAACAAATCTCGATTATTTCTACAATCACCACATAACTAGTTTATCTATCTATAATTAATTCTATATAAACACAATAGATCATAATGTAATATAATTCACATAATTACATAGGGGTTTACAACTCAGCTAGAATTTTCCTTGAGCAACTAATTTAATTGATTCAATGGTTTTGCTGCTTGGATTTCATCAATTTAAATTGAATGTGAGTTTTAGAATTACACATGCTTAGACGTTTCTATAATTAGCCCCCCCCCCCCCGTTTTGGTTAGTATTGTTTGCTTATTTTTAGTGTTTTCTAACTAAAATTTCTTACACTATTTGTCCATAGTCTTTTTGATTGATATCATTATCCGATTATTTTTTAATCAGAGAATCGATAATAACATCATTAGTTTTTCGTTATCTTTTTGTATATAGCTTAAGAAGCAAGTGCAATTTATATAATTCGATAGAAGAATTTTGTGTGGTAAAATAGCGTGACTGTATGTATTCCCATAGAAAATTGAACTAAAGTTTCGTGTGCTTCTTCATTTCTTGTAGAGAACAAAGTATTAATACATGTGGACCAAAAATATTTTTTTTTGAGTTCATGTAGCTTTCATTATTAAATTCTTTAATACTAACAACATATATGTAGTGTTACATTTGGATTGGTATTCATCTGTTGTGAGTAATAAAAGTCTTGATCATTAAAAGTTTAGTAAGAATGCATCTGTAATGATATCTTCAAGGTATGATTCGTCATCGTAAGCTTAGAACTGCATATTTTACAACGCTTAGCCAAATCAGCACTTCCTCTCTATCTCTCTCTCTCTCTCACACTCACACACAAACATTTTGTTGAGGTGTAGATCAATGATTCATTTTAGGATAATGGTATATATATTAAGTGAAAGTGAGATTACTACTAAAAGTGCTGATAAAACTCTTCGAACATTAGACATCTATGCAGTTCTACAGTGGCAAAAAATTGCACCCCCACCCCTCTCTTTGGGTGTTGTACTTAACTTGAGATGAATTTTGAAAGAGGTTGCTTATTGAGGTTTTTTCGCTTTTTGAGACACTTTCTCCTAAATTTTTTTATAGATTTTGTTAGGAAATTTTTTATATCTAGGGGTAACTTATCAATTGTATATATCTCTCTCTCAAAGGATAAAATTTTTCAATAGCATAATAGTCGATTTTAATACTTGAGGCAACTTTTATGACTAGATCACTCACTGGGTTGACATGCGTTAGCGATTATTGATGGATATAGGTTTTCTGAGATTTTTCTAAGGAGAATCAATTATTCATATACTTTTGAATATACATTATATATGTTCATGTTGATGGAAAATTCAAGTCCCACTACAAGAAAAGAATTTTTAGAATGGCCTTAAAAGTTAATAAATGCTAGATAGAAAAGGATGGGTCTAAAAGTTTTCAATAAAATGTTTGAAATACCCGACATTTGTTCCAATGCCGGAAACAAAGACCTTTAAAGATCCTTTTTCTTATAGTGTCAGTAGTAATGAATCGTTCTACCTGGACTCTTCTATGAGTAGAATAATTGAAACTTTTAATGAAATCATTTGGTACATACTCAATGACAAATACAATTTGAATAATTAATAAAAAATAGAGCCTATTTGTGGATCTTTTATGGTAATGTTGGTAATAAATGTAAATTGATTGATTATTTAAATGCATAGATATTCTCATCCCTTTGGACCCTAGCCCCACCAAGCTCAGGATCTTCTTGGTTGAAAATTGTGAACATGCCTCTTTTTCTTTTGCTTTGACCAACCTGTAACGAGAATTAGCTACAGGAAGCTTCCTATTAAGGTCTGATGGGAATATTATTTGCGCAAAACTGCAATGATAATAAGCCTCACATTGTGTATAAGAGATAAAGTTTCTTTCAAAAATATCAGATGAAATGATAGGGGTAAAGTTATGTAATGATTGTAATGAACAGTTAAAAGGATGCGTACACTAATTAATTTTATATAAATGGCATTGAGAATAGATGTAGACCTATTTGTATTTAAAATTAACGGGGATACTCTTACAACTTTCCACTAACATTTTAATTGAAACCAAAATGTATACAGAAAATATGGGCATGTTTTGTTTGGTTTGGTTTTCAAAAACAGTTTTTGTTCTCAAAATTATAAAAACAAGGAGAATGCTATTGTTTAGGCCCCGTTTGGTAACGTTTAAATTTTTTGTTTTTTGTCTTTATTTTGATATTTAGAGAAAACAAGAAAAAAAAACTCGTTTGGTAACCGTTTATGTTTTTCGTTTCTGTCATCGTTTAATAAACGAGGGGCGATTTTCAAAAACAAAAAAAAAATCATTTTTGGTTTCCGTTTTTCAAAAACGAAAAACGAAAACGTTACCAAACGGGGTCTTAGCATTTTTGTTCTCATTTTTTTTTTGAAAATTTTGGGAATTGAGATGTGATTTTAGAGAGCAACAAAATGATATTTTTTTGAGTTTTCAAGTTAAAATAGAAAAGAAGGGAAACAACCCCTCCTCTTTAATGAGATCCACGCATCAAACTTCCTTAGTAGCAAAACACATTTTTTTTAGTTCAAGTATAAAAGCCCTTCACCTGCGTCTTTCTCTATCTCCACACTCTCTCTCTCTCTACAACGACACTGTCCAGGCAGGCAAAACACAGACAATTTCTCTGTCCACTTCGGCAATTGTAGACGAAACTCACCCATGATTTGGGTTCAAGAACTCCAATGATCTTTGGCGTCTTCTCCGTCATTGCAGTGTCTTTTTTTTTTTGCATATGAGTTCAAGACACAGGTGGTGGTTGTGGATTTCAATAGTTGTGGATTTCGATAGTGGTTGTGGGTTTCGGTGGTGATTGCGGATTTTGGGTGTTGGTTGTGAGTTTTGGGTGATTGTCGGTTTTGGTGTTTTGTAGATTTCGGTGGTGGTCTTGATACACAGTGAAAAAGAGTGGTGAGAATTGTGAATTATTATTCAAACAAATTTTATAATTTTTATTTTTTAAAATTATTTAAAAAAATATATAGCTAAACAGGTTTTGTAATTGAAAATTTTTTAAACATACTTTCTTAAAACTCTTTTCAAAAATAAATTTTAGGTATATATATATTTTTTTGGATGCAAATCAAACGACCCTATATTTTCGTTCACTTTCAATTTCATCATTTTCTTTCCGTCCTAAATCAAACGGAGCATTGGTGCTGTGAACAGCATGGAAATCTCTGTCCTCCGCGCGTCTATATATGAACCGTTTACATTAATTTGCTCTTTTTCTACACATGCATGATTTGAAAAATGCCTGGGCAGGAGAGATTGTGTGCTGTAACAGGGGGAAGAGGCTTCGCTGCACGGCATCTGGTGCAAATGCTCATCCATTACGACATGTTTTCAGTTCGTGTCGCTGACTTGGGCCCCTCTATCAAGCTGGACCCTGACGAGGAGAAGGGAACCCTTGGTGATGCTATACGATCAGGCCGTGCTCAATATGTATCCACCGATCTTCGAGATAAGTCCCAAGTTCTCAAAGGTGACATTCGTTAAAATCATGTTATTGATTTATTTACTCAATTTGTTCTCCATATGTAATTAATTTTATCTATTGAAGTGCGGGCATAGATGTTTTGAAAATCTTGTACCGTTGGACGGATGTAAATTTTAGTTTCTTCATTCAGTAATGTGTTACATTTCCTAACCTTGTTTTGCAAATGACTCCCTTTCTGCAGCTTGTAAAGGAGCTGAGGTTGTCTTTCACATGGCAGCTCCAGATTCATCCATCAACAGCTACCAGCTTCATCATTCAGTTAATGTACAAGGTAAAGATACTAACTATACACAGATGATTTTCATGTTTTGGAACGTCCTTCCTTTTTATTTTCCTCCAGCTAATGGGTTTTTTACATTTTATTTCAACTATGACCTACAGGGACCAAGAATGTAATTGATGCTTGTGTTGAGTTAAAAGTAAAGAGACTAATCTACACAAGCTCTCCTAGTGTGGTATTTGATGGTGTTCATGGAATATTTAATGGGGATGAATCGTTGCCATATCCTGCCACGGTAATGACTGCACCACTTTTGCCCTCCCCCCAAAAAATAGTCTACCGCAATTTTAGTCCTCGACTGTTATTACCTCTTGTACTATTGTTTATTTCAGTAAATACTTTGATAGAAGACTCTTTGTGTTTGAACTTCTATCATTTGTTGGAATAGGAGGTTTTCAGATATCAATTTCTTTGATTTTCTTTGAAGCATGCTCAACAACTTACCAACACAATTTCAATATCTATCTAATATTATAGCTAGAAAGTTGAAATATCAAGCACACGGTCAAAATTGATCCAATGTCATCGCAACGGTCAAGATTAATCTACTTTGATCAAATGGTATAAAATTCATCACAATTTTTTTTTCCTGCGTTAGAATATCATCTTCAACTCAACCAACACACCCCAATGTTTGACAACCCTACTAATCCACACCTAGATCTCTATTTTCTCTCTTATTTTGGAAAATGTTCATTTTAAATTTGAATTGCGTAACTCAAAACAAAAAAGAAAAATAAATTACTATCTAAAATATAAATATCACACGATCAATACTAGATTTTTGATATTGCAGAGTGTCTTCAGGAATGGGGTTATTGCTAGTGTGTTCATTATCGAACAATCTATTCAATGAGAACAAACTTTATGTCTGCCTTGTGCTTCTGGTGCTTTTTCGCCTTGCTTCTTGATGTATATATCATGTTAACTCAGGTCCTGATCCCTAAAAATAAAGCATTGAGTCTCACTTTCAATCAACAACCAGTCTATCTTTTTAAATCTGTTTGATAAAGTTCCTAATACCAACAATGCCCGTCTTCAACTGCTTCAGCACAATGATTTCTATTCAACAACTAAAGCTGAAGGAGAGGCACTAGTTATGAAGTCAAATGGTACCAATGGGCTTCTAACATGCTGCATTCGTCCTAGCAGCATTTTTGGTCCTGGTGATAAGTTACTCGTTCTATCTTTAGTTGCTGCTGTGAGGGCAGGAAAATCTAAGGTAATTAAATCCCTCATCCCTTTTTTTTTATTCTATCAGTGATTCATCTGTTGGGTTTGATGTCTACAAAATAAATAAAATGGATAAAGAATGATTTGGATATTTTGCATGCTGTATAAAGTCATGGTTTGACAGATCACGCAATGTATGTTTTATGATTTTATCTATCTGTGAGCTGTTCTCTATGCTCCTGCTTTTATTATTAACCATTCAGTCTTCTTCCTACTTCATTGCAACAAAAAAAGTTCAAATGTCTTCTTCCCCCCCCCCACAAAATATAAAATATAAAAAATCCAGAACTTTCACTGTTAATAATAGGGGATTAAAACTTACTATTGTTGATAGGAAAACCAACATTCAACCAGGTCCTTTACCCAGACCTTTTGCACAAGTGAGGATTTGTTTCAACAGCATCGGCATAGGACCTTAACCATTAACAAGGGAATAATACTTTCCTGGTTAGTCATGGCAATGCTCCAGTGACTGCAACAATAACTAAATGTAGGTGACAGTGACACTACTTTAATTGAAGTTGCAATGTCATAATTACTGGCCAGAAGTTCTTTCTGCATTGAATTACAGCCTCTTGCTTTGTTAGCATATAGACTGACACTACAGCCCACGAATTCTTTTTCTTGTGAATGAATTTTGGCCATATATAGGCAGCCGGAATCCCGTTTAATTCCTTGGTCAGCTTTTGTTTATGTGTCACGGGCTGATCATATGTATACCTTGAGAATATGGGCTGGAGGTTGTGGATTAGTTAAGATGGAAGTGTGTCACTTGTTTTCCTACCTATTTTTTCTACCTGTTTAGTTTGAATTAATGTTGTTTATGGCATACTTTAATGTTTTTAATGTTAATTGTTGTATGTTCTGTTCTAAAATCGCCAGTTCATTATTGGTGATGGAAATAACATGTATGATTTCACTTATGTTGAAAATGTGGCATATGCTCATATATGTGCTGAAAGAGCTCTAGCATCAGAAGGGACAGTTGCAGAGAGAGCTGCGGGGCAGGTAATGTTGTGTTTGCTCTCAAGTTTTTAATGTTGTTTGCATATTTGACAAACTCAGTTATAGTTGCATCCTTAGTTCATATCTGAATGTGTATACGGGGCTGTTTACCGAGTTAATCTTGAGCTGATATTGCAGTTGTTTTCAGTTGTTTCTGTTGTCTCAACTCTGCTTTTTTTGCCTACAAATAAGGAAATGTTAGGTATACATGCTGATCAATAGGAGTTGAGTTCTTAAACGCATTTAGGGGCATAATAGCAGAATGCTAGATGGTACAGATTCTATTATCCAGCCAACTGTGCTATACCAATTAACAATAAACAGGTATATCTCAAGGTGAAATAATGCTTAAGCAGTTCTGTATATTTGTAAGTATACTTGCTTTCTTTCTAGCTGATGACCGCACAGTTACCTTTTGGCCTGAATTTTTTTTTGGGCTTACTTGTGATGCCTGCGCATTTGTTCTAGTTACTAAATTTAAACGGAAATGCTCTAAGACATTTATAACCCACTTCCCAGAGTTCTTTGCTGAAATTTATGAATAGTGCAAAAATAGTTTGTCAGGAGATAAGCAGCTAATTTAGAGTTAACACCTGCCAGCTGTACAGATAAATTATGAGACACATCAGGGATATTCTCTTATCCTTGGATATACTTCTCCCTGGAATATTTTTACAATTCGGAAGCTTCAAACTATTCCATGCATTTGGAACATTAAGCTAGGAATCATGACTGAATATGGCATTATCTAAGCTCTTTCTGTGATTTGTCATGGACAATGTGCATTCACATTTTGGTTTCACAGGCGTACTTTGTAACTAATATGGAGCCAATCAAGTTTTGGGAGTTTATTTCACTTAATCTTGAAGGACTTGGCTATGGAAGGTAATTTTTTTCTCTTTCACTCCGCGTATGCACCTCTAGCTGATCTTTAAACAATTACATGGAGATCATTTTGTTAGAGGCCTCTTGAGCCTTAGCACGAGCCTTGGGATCCACTTCTATTATCTTTCTCATTAGAAAACATAAATAAAGATGAGTGCTTTTGTTTGATAAGCAAACTCTCCGTTGGGAAAAAGATTGAGGTACAAGTGTAGTATCATAGATGAATCTAAACTGATCAAATAAAGTTCAAAAGTGAAATTCTGACTGGGAAGTTTGGCACTAATTATCATTCTGCTGATTTTCAAGGGTTGTCAGTCACAGAGTTTGTTTAACATCAGATGCTCTCAGTTTTCCAGTGGTTGGATTACTTAGAATTTCCCATGCACATGGAATGCACGAGTTCTTAATTTCGAATTTTCTTGATTATTTCTCATACACAGAATGCATGAGTGCTTGATTTCAAAATTTATTGATTTCTATTCCAATTAGAAACTAGGCTGTTGTTATGAGATATGGCCATATAGATCCTGATGTCCTCCATCTTCTCAAGAGAACAGAACTGTTTTTGCTAATATGAAACTGGAATTTGAATTCTTCCAACGGCAAGAAATTCTTGATGTAAAGAGGGAACATTTAGCTAGTTATTATGAACTTAGAGACGGAATATTTAGCTGGTTAATAATTACTTCTAGCGATAGAAAAGAATTAAATGTTGAAAGCTAACAAAACAAGTTGTTATTGCAAAGGATAATGGCAAAGCACATTCACTCAACCCAACTATGTCTTGCCTCAACTATTATGGGGTCTACTATATGCAGCATTATTCTGCCATTGTGATCTATTAAGGACCATATCTTTGTGGAACTGCGAGTTATCAATTTTTTTTTTTAACTATCTTATTCAATGTTAATTGCAGTTTATCTTGTTAGATTATCCAACCCAAAACCAATTGGTAATGGGTGGAGTGACCCTTTTAAGTATATAAAGTAACCAAGCATTCGATGTGGGATACAAGCTCTATTAACACCCTTTCTCATGTGGGATCTGGGCTCGCACGTGGGGTCAACAGACAAACAAATAACCATACATACCAAAAAATTCAAATGGATAAGAAATTTGACCGACCACCCAAGGTCCAGCCCTGATACTATATTAGAGTATTCAACCCAAAACCAATTGGTAATGGTATACCCCGCAGATCAGGTATCATATCATTTTTCATTCAGTATAATTATAGGTCCTCTATAAATTTGGACAAACCACCTAAGTCGATTGTCTTGTATCTTACCTTATATTGGTTCTATCTCTACCATGTCATGAGTATATTCATTCTTAACTTTTGTCCTTTCTGGTTGTACCAAACAAAGATTTTGACAAAGTATGTGTCGGTCAAATTACATCCGATGCATCCTTAAGTTAGTCCATTTAATTTGAATTCTATGATTAACGTCGTCTTCAATCTCTTACCCCCTTTGAATAAGTGATCCCAAATATCTAAAATGTTCACTCTTTCATATCTTTTGATTTGTATTAGCTCCCTACTAAATTTCTACTTGTACCAATATTACATTCTTTATATTCAACTTTACTTATAATTATTTTGAATCTTTTGATTTTAAAACTTCTCTCGTAACACCTAATTTGTTGTTAACACCTAATTTGTTGTTAATTTCTACTTTACTTTCATGGATCAATACCATATCATTACCAGACATGATATATTTATGGTTTCATTGATCAATCCTACCTCTGCCCCTTAATTTAGCAAATCTTTTTATGATTTTCTCTCCTTTCTTGCACTTAACTTCCATTAAAGAACATATGCTTTGTAAGTAGCTTTTTTAACTTTTTATTTACAAGTTTATATTATTTTAACTTTCTTCATTTCTAGTTTTTTTGCCATGTCATACAACACATTCCTTTTGTTTTACTTTGGTTTGTACCTTGTTATTCCATCACCAAGTTACTTTAATAAGTAGTGCCTTACCATTTATTCTACAAGAAACTTTGCTGATATTCTTCCATAAGTTCAACCATCGTATTCTGTATCTGCCAGTTCATCCTTTAAATTCCATTTCACTTCTATTAAGAATAAATAGTTCATCTTTTAAATTCCATTTCACTTCTATTGGCATTTTATTCTCAAACAAATTTATTTTTTCTCCTTTCAAGTCCCACCTCCTAGTTTTGGGATTTTTAACCTCTTTTCTTGGTCTCAAATGATTTTCCTAGGTTTCGTGGTCAAGGTTTTTTTATGGAATAGCTTGACAGTTGTCATATGATAAATGATATATTTTTCTATATAAAAAAAAAAATCTATTCAACTCCTATGTAATTCACTTTTGAAGTTTATTAATTGTTGATCTCTCTTTTAATGTGAGTCTCCACTAGCACAAAATCATACGCTAGTGCAAAATCTAAGGCAAACCCCAACATTATTTATATCTCAAAACCATTGACCATCTCATTTCCTCCCTAAACTCTTACTCAATTGCTCAATCCATACCTTCCATTTTATAGCTGTGTATGGCGGGGTTTGTGTTGTGTCGAATTCGTAAATTGTATAAGCCACACATTTAGCGGGTTTGTGTTGTGTTTAGTTGGATTCATATCAACCCATTTATTTAACGGGTTTAGTGGGTTCACCCATTTATGACTTGAATTCAACCACTAATTTGAGGTTTGCAGATCATGTGTAGAATTGGTAGTCGTAGCCTTATAGTGTTCCAACTCTTGACATGGGCTATGCAAAGTTACGAAGCACGAACACTCTCGAGAACGTGACGTATCTGTGTCGAACACCGACACTCTTGAACACGTGTCAAATACTCTTTATCTGTGTTCATAATTAAATGATAAATTTTTAATTTCGGACACGTGTCAGACACTTCTTTGTTGACGTGTTTGACACTTCTTTGGTGACGTGTCTGACACTTCTTTAGAACGTGTTTACTACTAAATAATAGACATTTGTTGAAATGTGATTAACAAAGTTTAAAAATTTGAAAACATATAATTACTAATACTATACATATTAAAGTTGTACTCCAAATATAATAATAAAAATAAAAGATGCACCACCGAGCGTTAGATCAGTTGGTGAGGGACTGTTCTAGCTTAACCAAGGTCTCGAGTTCGAGTTTTGGGAATGCAACTGCGTTTAGTAAGGAGAGCTTTGCCGCCCTTGTGGTCCGACCCGGCTCGAATCCGGATTAGTTGGAGTCCAAAGTGATTTTCGAATACCGGATGGTCTGACAAAAATAAAAATAAAAGATGCACAAAAATTTTAATAAAGTGAATTGAGAAAATGAGAGCAATTATTTAAATTATATATTAGGTATATATTGTCTACAAAAAAAAAATTGATGATTATTGACTATAATAAGGATGTTCTAGTCTAAAAATTTACACAGATAAATAGACATTATGTTTTCTTATAATAAAATATTAATTTTTTTATGAATCGTATATCATTATCATTATATTTGTAATAAATTATATAATGTTATATACAAAATATAATTTTTTGTAGCATATCCCCAACGTGTCCGTGTCTTACTTTTTTGAGAAATGTCGTATCGGCGTGTCCGTGTCGTGTTGTATCCGTGTCCATGCTTCTTAGATGCAAAGTATTAAAATAGGTTTTCAAGGAGGAATTTTTCTACTGAGTATTCTGAACCTGCCATTTTAGTTCATAAATGTGCTTCATGTTCCATTTTTTAGTAGGTCTTAGACGATATCTTCCAAACCTCCTTGGCGGTGTGTAAGAACAAATAGCCATTTCTTAAGAACAATGACTTAATTGTGGAATTTTTAGTCTACCATTTACCATAAAGAGGATCATCAATTTTATAAGTCAAGCAAGGATCGAAATATCGATCTGAAGTACCGTTTCAGTTAGTTCAAAAATGGGAACGTTTTGAAAATGCAATGGAAACGAAAAAAAAATATGGAAACACAAATACAATCCATTTATTTATAAAGATAAGCTAAATAATTGATTAATTCAACATATTTATTGGGTTAACATCCATTTATACCAGAATAAATTTAAATTGGAGGAAAAAAAGGGCTTAATATGAGGCGAAAATCACTTAAATTAGTTTCAAACACTTAATTTTCATCAAGTAAACATATTTTTACATTATGTGAAGGTCTCATCATACACATGAAATGCTAATGAGTACATACTTATATGGCTACATGCATCCCCCTATGGAGTGTCGAGCAGACTCATACATCTGTGTAGGCTCTGGGTAATTACTTAGAGAAACTCCATATGTGGCATAAATATGATGACAATAGTTACTCCAACTCATATTATTATGATAATATGAATTATAGTCTCTCCCAAACCTCTAATAGTCTGCAACACTACATGCAATCTGTTGGAAAACGAAAGCACCAGTCTCTGGCCAACCTTTATTTTGTCTATATGCGGAGGATGTCTGGGAGTCATGGTTAGATCCATAACCATATGTTGAGGATCCATATTCTTATCCTCGTGTGTCATACTCCGATCCATAATCATATAAGAGAATGCCATATCCAAAATTATAATCATATAAAGACGACGAACCATAATTATGGTGTTCACTTCCACTTATACTCGTAGTAGAAAAATCATCATTAATCATATCATTTTCATGCCTAATAACACCCATACCATGTGGAGTGATCGGATTTTGAGTACTCTTATGTTGACGATCTTGACTTGATTTTGAGCGTTGTTCATATTGAAGCATTCGTCGAGAGTCATGATCTTCATCTTGTGTAGTATGTGTAAATCATTCCTCTACAATAAATATAATTCCATCTGGACTTTGGCTTCCCGTACCTCCATCACCACCACCTCTATCGCCTCCATGTCCAAGGTTATCACCACCTTCGCTGCCACCATCTCTACTACTACCACCACCACTTTTTTCATCATCATCTTCACCACCATCATTGCTATCGTCACTATTACGATCATCCTCAGAACTATCAGTGACAGTGATAAGTTGCTTACGTCTTGGTGGACCTCTCATTAGTCTGTCAAATTTTTCATTATCAATTGCTTTACTTGATCCTCCTCTACTTATTTTGGATCTTGATTTTCGTGGTGGCACAACACCTTGACTTAGGCCTACTTTACCAGCGTCATTGGAAAAATTATTTACCCACGTTACCAGGAAAGTGTTAGATCTTATTGGTTGCCCATCATCATCAAGTTCATCTAAAAGTGCATCCAAGATCATCTAACCACTCCGAAATACTTTCATCTTTCTAAAAAATAGTGGTTAAGTCTATAGGTCTGAATTCATACCCTTTTTTGTCCATCATAAGGTGCTTTAACTTTAACCTCATGTTATATTGTGCAAACACCAACCTTTTTAACTTTTGATAATTGAGTTGATTTTGCACTTTAGTATGAATGAGAACAAATGTGTTCCAGTTTCTCTCACTACCACTAACTGAGGCTGTTTGCGACAATATTCTCATAGCAATCTTTCTCAAATTTGGAGCATCAGTGTCATACATAACCCACCGTTCAACTGCATAATAATAAGAAACATATTAAAACTTTAAAGAAAAATATAAATATAAAATCATAAGAGCAAAATATAAGTATGTAAATAATCTACTTAATTACCTAAATCACTTTTTATTCTTCCTCTAATTGCAGCTTGGTCAGCAAAGCAATACATGGCCTCCAGAAATATTTTTACTTAAATATCATGGATATGTTGATATTATTTATTAATTTAACACATTTGTAAACTGAGATCGAAATACTAAAGTATTACCTCTACAAGTGCTTCGGCAATCTTGTTTGGATTTGTCTCTAATCTAGACACAACGATCCGAAGCGAACCCAATAAATTTTCTAACACACCACCATTTTTTCATAATGGTATATGGGGTTCAAGTAATAAGCTACACAATATAAATAATGATAACACTTATAAATAATAAAAATATAAATTGGTAAACAATATGTTTACTTGCCATATGAATATGTTGAATGATTTGTTTTTTCCATTGAGTATCAATGATGTCAAGATATTTTTTATACGATTTAGGAGCTGCATTTTTACAACTTGTCTTGTTCGTTTCATTGCTTCATATACATATGACATTGTTGCTTTTCTTTTTTCATCCACCATTCTTAGAACTCTTGCGATATGTGTATGCATATTTAACACATTTTTGACATTCTCCCAAAACTTAGGATTTAGAATTGTCCCTTGAACTCGCTTTCCAATTGGATCCTTTGCTGCCGCAGTCCTAGACCAATCTTCTGAAGTAAACATTCTTTTTAAGTCATTTTTCTGTTCCAAAATACTTTGTAGAGCACTATAATTAGTGGTAAATCTTGTTTGTCCAGTCTGAATCAATTCTCCCGAACAAAATGTTCTCATTATATCCAAGACTCTATTATGATTATAGATAAAATTAGTCACTCTTTTAGCTTGCTCTAGTATATTTTGAACCGTTTCAATCTTGAAAAAATCAAATCTAGAGGTTGGGCAGCACAAGCAGTTCAATATAAGTGTGGTCTTCTTTCCATCAACATTTCACTAGCTTTTTTGTACACACTGCCATTGTCTGTAATAATCTGAACCACATATTTCTCTCCAATCTCCTCAACAACATCATCCATCAACCCCAAAATATAGTTAGCATCATTGTCATGGCTAGAACTATCAATTGGCTTGTGAAAGACAACTTTTTCACAATATATTAAGAAGTTAATGACATATAATCTTGTGGTGGATGTCCATCCATCACACATGACTGTCACTCCATAAATCTCTCATTATTTTTTTGAATTGGTCAATGTACTCTTTAAGCTCCTCTATTTCATTATCTAGTAATGACCCGTCAATCCTATATGGGGTATACCCTTGCACACCCACTCCAGCGAAGGGTTCGTTTGTTCAGCGGGAGAATGATAGAAAATTCAAGAAAGAAAAACTTTTTAAACTTTTTATGTGTTTGGTTAGCATGAAAAGAAAAATGATAGAAAAAATAAGTTTTCTCACAAATAATTAATTTTTTTTCTTGTAAAAAATACAAGAAAATGCAAGAAAGTTGTGATTTATAACTAACTTTTCATTTTACCCTTTTTTTTAAAAAAAATATTTTATTGGTTACTAATTTAAAAATTTTTTGGTATGAATTTAATTAATCACATAATTTGGCCCAAAAACCTTTGTGTTGGTGACTGTCTTAGAAATAGGTTTTAAGCCACTTTTTTAAAATTTTTTAACTTTCAATTGTAATTACATATATTTTTTTCTTTTTTAGACTGATTTAATATAATTAAGGGTAATTTAGGTAATTACAAAAAAAATCTTATGACTTTACTTTCTTTCAAACAATATAATGAAATTGTTTTAAAACTTTCCCGTAAATTTTTCATTCTAATCAAATACATTCATGAAAATATATTTTCTATCATTTTCTTTTTTTTCACTTTACTTTCTATCATTTTTACTTTTCATTATTTTTTTCTTCCGAACCAAACGAACCCTAAATTAATTTCATCAATCATCAATTGGTAAAAATGACCTTTACTTGGTGGAATATTCTCATAAATGAAATACTTTACAATGACATATTTTGCCGACTTTGCTCACTTTTTAGGATTCCACATATGAGTTAGCTTGACTTGCTTCACTTCCCTATTTTGATACATTGAAGAATCCATCTCATCTATTGTTAGATTTTTTTCTTTACCCATCAACTTTTGCGTATCAAACCCCTAGATGTACCACTTTTTGGATAGATGGTGTAGAACTTCTTCTTCTAAAGCCCTGCATGGCTATATATATATATCACAAATAGATTATTGTTTTGTATACTCAATATAAACTCTATATTTTATATTTTTATCATCATTTGAATTCTCATTAAAAGAATAAATTTTGATACCACTCCTCCGCCTTGATCCACCAATTAAATTTTATCTCATTTTTCTCCGTTCATCAATCACTTATGTATTTTCAGTTTTGTTGTGATTCAAGTAATCCCTCATAGCTCTCGCAATTTCAATAGGACACTTATCTCATTGTTTTACATTATTATAACCGTCTGCTAAGTGTTGCTTTAAATGTGACACACTACCACCATCATTTTTTTATGGCAAAAATTACACATCACATGCTGTCGATTATTTTCAATTCGTTTGCCATAATTCCATCCAATACCACATGTTGTCGATTATCCCCAATTTGTTTATCGCCTGCCAATTCGTTTATTGGGTTCGCTTCGGATCGTTGTGTCTAGATTAGAGACAAATCCAAACAAGATTGTTGAAGTACTTGCAGAGGTTATACTTTAGTATTTCGATCTCAGTTTACAAGTGTGCTAAATTAATATATAACATCAACATATCTATGATATTTAAGTAAAAATATTTCGGGATGCCATGCATTGTTTTGCTAACTAAGCTGCAATTAGAGGAAGAATAAAAAGTGATCCACATAATTAAGTAGATTATTTACACACTTATATTTTGTTCTCATGATTTTATATTTATATTTTTCTTTAAGGTTTTAATATGTTTCTTATTATTATGTAGCTGAATGGTGGTTTATATATGACATTGATGTTCCAAATTTGAGAAAGATTACTATGAGAATATTATTGCAAACAACCTCATCTAGTGGTTGTGAGAGAAATTGGAGCACATTTGTTCTCATTCATACTAAAGTGTGGAATCGATTCAATTATCAAAAGTTAAAAAGACTGGTGTTTGCATAATATAACATGAAGTTGAAGTTAAAGCACCTTATGAAGGACAAAAAATGGTTTGAATTAAGACCTATAGATTTAACCACTGTTTTTTTAGGAAGATAAAGATATTTCAGAGTGATTAAATGATCACGGTGATGCACTTTTAGATGAACTTGATGATGATGGACAATCAACAAGACCAAACACTTTCGTGGTAAAGTAAGCAAATTGTTTTTTCGATGACGATAGAGTAGGCCTAAGTCAAGGTGTTGTGCCACCACGAAAATCAAGATCCAAAATAAGTAGAGAAAGATCAAGTAAAGTAATGGATGATGAAGAGCTTAACAGACTAATGAGAGGTCCACCAAAACGTAAGCAACTTATCACTGTCACTAGTAATACTGAGGATGATCATAATGGTGATGGTAGCAATGATGGTGGTGGTAGTGGAGATGGTGACAACGGAGGTGGTGGTGATGGAGGTACGGGGAGCCAAAGTCCACATGGAATTGTATTCACTGTAGAGGAAGGATTTACACATGCTACACAAGATGAAGATCTTGGCTCTCGACGAATGCTTCAATATGAGCGACATTGAAAATCAAATCGAGATCGTCAACGTGAGCGTACTCAAAATTCGATCACTCCACATGGTATGGGTGCTATTGGCATGGAGTTGATATGATTAATGATGGTTTTTCTACTATGAGTATAAGTGGAAGTGGAAGTGAACACCATAATTATGGTTCGCCCTCTTCATATGGTTATGGTTCTGGATTTGGTATTTCCTCATATAATTATAGATTAGGGTATGACACACGAGGGTACGAATATGGATCCTCAACATATGGTTATGGATCTAGCCATGACTCCCAGACATACTCCTCATATAGACAAGATGAAGGTGCATTCGTTTCCCATTAGATTGGATGTAGTGTTGTAGACCATCAGAGGTTTGGGAGAGTATAATTCATATTATCGTAATAATATGAGTTAGGGTAACTATTGTCATCATATTTATGCCACATATAGAGTTCCTCTAAGTAACTATCCAGAGTCTACACCGATGTATGAGTCTGCTCGACACTCCACAAGGGGATGAATGTAGCCATGTAAGTATGTACTCATTTGCATTTCATGTGTATGATGAAACCTTAACATTATGTAAAAATGTTTTTTTTTTTTTTTTGAACTGATGTAAAAATGTATTTACTTGATGAAAATTAAGTGTTTGAAACTAATTTAAGTGATTTCAGCCTCATGTCAAGCATTTTTTTCCTCTAATTTAAATTTATTCTTGTATAAATGGATGTTAACCCAATAAATATGTTGAGTTGATCAATTATTTAGTTTATTTTTATAAATAAATGGATTATATTTGTGTTTTCAATTTTTTTTTCATTGCGTTTCCATAAATGAATTGTATTCGTTTTTTTGAAAGCGGTCTTCCACTCATCACCACTCTGCATTCGAATTTGATTATATCTGCTCTTCAAATCTATCTTGGAATACACCTTGAATTTAGCGAGCATGTCTTCCAAGCAAGGGATCAAAAAGCGATACTACACTATAATATATATATATATATATATATATATATATTTGAAGAGACACTATAATATTGTTTATGGTAGGACTTCCACACACATTTTCTATGAACCATCTTTTTTGGGCATAAGTAAAGCTAAGACATCACAAGGACTTTTACTTTTATGCACCAAGCCTTTGTCAATCAATCCTTCAACTTGTTTTTGCATTTCAGCCCTATGGGCAGGTGACATTCTGTAAGCCAGTAGATTAAGTAAAGCTGCACCTAGTAGAGTATCAACAGCATGTTGGATGCTCCTAATTAGTAGCGAGCCTCATGATAACTCATCAATGACAAGCTCTTAATAATTGTTAAGTTTAGAGGATTAACACAATATTAGAGAGAAAAGGAGAGAGGTCAAAAACATAACCTAGCTCTCATACACAACTTGTATTTATAGTTAACTTACAATAATATAAGAATTACACATACACCCTATTACTAATAACACCTTACACATACAACCCTAATATTCTTAACACTCCCCCTCAAGCTGGACTATATATATCATATAATCCAAGCTTGGAACAAATCGCTGTAAGACGTGTACGACTCAATGCTTTGGTAAACATATCTGCAAGCTGATCTTCAGATTTCACAAATAGAGTTGTAATCTCCCCAGCTACTATCTTGTCCCGAATAAAATGACAATCAACCTCAATATGTTTGGTTCTCTCATGAAACACAGGATTGGTAGCGATATGGATAGCTGCCTGGTTGTCACAAAACAATTGTAAAGGAAGTTGAACTGGAAACCCAATTTCCTGGAGAAAATGTAATAGCCAAGTTAACTCACTCGTCGTATGCGACATTGCCCTATACTCAGCCTCAGCACTGGATCTTGCTACCACGGACTGTTTCTTACTTTTCCATGAGACAACGTTACTTCCTAAGAAAGTACAATAACCAGTGGTTGATCTACGATCAGAAGGAGAACCAGCCCAATCAGCATCTGAAAAACCTTCTACTCTAAAATGTCCATTAGCTCGATATAACAATCCAAGTCCAGGAGCACGCTTGAGATATCTCAAAATACGAGTAACTGCCTCCCAATGTGGTACTCTAGGACACCCCATGAACTGACTTACTATACTAACTGCATAGGAAATATCTGGTCGAGTAATAGTGAGATAATTAAGCTTTCCATCCAACCTGCGATACCGACCTGGATTCTCAAACAGTGCACCATTATCCATCAAGAGTTTCTGATTCGGATCCATAGGAACATCAATAGGTCTGCCACCCAGCAAACCTGCTTCCTCTAGCATGTCAAATACATATTTCCTCTGAGATAAACAGATACCCTGTTTAGATCGAGCCACCTCAATACCTAAGAAATACTTGAGTTTTCCCAAATCCTTAGTATGAAATCGATCCAGCAAGAATATTTTTAACTTGGCAATCCCCTCAGAATCATTTCCAGTAATCACAATATCATCTACATAGACCACCAATAGAACATATCCAGCATCTGTCTGTCTATGAAACACAGAATGGTCTGTCTGACATCGAAGAAGACCAAACTCTACAACTGCATCTGAAAACTTACCAAACCATGCTCTCGGTGACTGCTTCAAACCATACAAAGATTTCTTTAACCGACATATACTCTTACCATACTCCCCCTGAGCAGTAAACCCAGGTGGCTGCTCCATATATACCTCTTCAACCAAGTCACCATGTAGGAAGGCATTCTTGACATCTAATTGAAACAAAGGCCAATCAAGATTAGCAGCCAAAGAAATCAAGATACGAACATAGGCAATTTTAGCAACAGGAGAGAATGTCTCCTCATAATCAACACCATAAGTCTGAGTAAAGCCCTTTGCAACAAGCCGGGCTTTGAGACGCTCCACAGAACCATCCGGATGAAACTTAACAGTATACACCCAACGACAACTAACAGTTCGTTTACCAGGAGGTAAATGAACAAGATCCCAAGTCTCATTATGATGTAAGACATCCATCTCATCCTCCATAGCTTTCCTCCAACCCGGATCAGATAATGCATCCTGTAAATGCTTAGGGATAGATATAGTAGATAATCGAGAGGTAAAACAAGAGAAGATAGGTGACAAGGCATCATATGAAACAAAATGAGCAATGGGATGATTAGTGACACACGAACGAGTACCTTTGCGAAGAACAATAGGTAAAGAGTCTAAATTACCTGATGGACCAGGATCAGAAGGCGGCAAGGAAGATGGTACGGGTTCCTCAGTCGATGGTCGAGGACGGCGAGAGTATACCCGAAGAGGCAAAGTGGGCAGCGGAATATCTGAACATGGTGGTACAGGAGATAGCCCAAAGTCCAAATTCAAAGGCTGAGAAGGTACTGGAAAATATAGAACAGATTCCTCAAATGTAACATCGGCACTAGTGAAATATCGTCGCAAAGAAGGACTGTAGCAACGATACCCCTTCTATGTGCGGGAATAGCCAAGAAATACACATTTGGTAGCTCGAGGGTCAAGTTTATCAAACCCAGGACCCAAATTGTGAAGATAACAGACACATCCAAAAACCTTAGGAGCTATGGAAAATAAAGACTTATCAGGAAAAAGGACAGAATATGGACTTTGCCCGTTT
This sequence comes from Ilex asprella, assembly GCA_023539305.1. Classification (NCBI taxonomy): domain Eukaryota; kingdom Viridiplantae; phylum Streptophyta; class Magnoliopsida; order Aquifoliales; family Aquifoliaceae; genus Ilex; species Ilex asprella. The sequence goes on along the minus strand of CM042186.1, from coordinate 31,459,550 downwards.
AACACAGAAGATGGCATATGATTAATAAGGTGACAAGCAGTAAGAACAGCATCACTCCAAAAATATCGGGGAATATTCATCTGGAATAACAGGGCACGGGTGACTTCCAACAAATGACGGTTCTTGCGTTCAGCAACACCGTTCTGTGGAGATGTATAAGCACAGGAAGTCTGATGAATAATGCCAGTTTTACTAAAATAGGCTAAAAAAATGATCCGATTCATATTCCCGGGCATTATCAGAACGTAAAATACGTATACGACAATCATACTGTTTTTATTTCCTTACAAAATGTCTCAAATATAAAAAATAATTCAGACCGAGCTTTCATAAAAAACAACCAAGTCACACGAGAATAGTCATCCACAAATGACACAAAATAAGGATATTTATTAGATAAAATATTCTTTATTGGACCCCATACATCAGAATGCACCAACTCAAATGGACTAGACACATGATTATTGACTCTAGATTGAAATGACACACGGTGATGCTTACTAAGTTGGCAAACTTCACAAGACAAAGACGACACACAACTAAGACTGGGAACTTGGCGCTTCAGATTCTGGAGAGAGGGATGTCCAAGACGACAATGCCATTGAAAAGGAGATAACGAGGTCTGTAGAGCCCGAGTAGGTGAATCAAAATCAAAGTAATATAGACCACCGGCTTCATGCCCCGTACCAATCTTCCTCTTCGTCTTGAGATCCTGAAAGACACAATAAGAGGGATAAAAGGTTACAGAACAATTCAGAGAACGAGTAATCTTACTAATGGAAAGTAAACTAAAAGGAAACTGAGGAACAAATAACACAGAAGATAGAGACATATCAGAACTTAAGTGAGTAGTTCCTAGACCTGAAACTTTAGAATAAGTACCATTAGCAAGAGTAACACTACGTGTGGAAGTAGCAGACTGATAAGTAGAAAAAATATCAGACGCACCAGTCATGTGGTCAGAAGCGCCAGAGTCTATGATCCAAGGACTGCGGGTGGAAGACAATAAACAAGTGGAAGCAGTACCTGACTGGGCAAAAGTAGCAGTGGAGGGAGATGGGACAACCAGTTGCTGAGACAGGAACTGGGCATACTCCTCTCGACCTAGTGTAATAGTAACTGACCCAGTATCTGGTGGAGCTGACCGAGGTATGGAAGCAACAACTGAAGTGTCATCCTGATAGGAAGCCTGATTAACAGCACCAGAAGGTTTTCCATGTAAATCCCAGCAAAAATCAACAGTGTGTCCTCCACGACCACAGTGAGTACAGGAACGGGATCCACTACGACCCCCGCGACCACCCATACGTCCTCCTGTACGACCTCCTCGACCACCACGACCACCACGGCCACCTCGATGACCATCACTGTGACTACTAGGAACCACAAGAGCTGAGCGATCAGTGGAGACACCGTGATCGATGCCTGAAGGAGTAGACAATGTAGCTTGCTGTAAACGGGAGAAAACCTTAAGCAATGATGGAAGACTAGAACCTCCCAAAATCTGAGAACGAATGGGCTCATATTCAGGTTTCAATCCTACTAGAAACCTAACAACATTCATGTCCTCATGTTGCTTCTGCCAAACTGCTGCATCAGTGGTAAACGGATGGTAGGTCTTCATCTCCTCACAGACTTCCCGAGCGTGAGAATAATAATCCACAAGGCTCAGAGTACCTTGTTCCAACTGGAAGTGCGCCTTGCACACCTCATACGCACGGGTAAAATTACCTGTACCAGAATACATTGTGGCCAAATGATCCCATATCTCTTTGGTAGTATCAAGATAAAGTAGGGAAGAGCTAATACTAGGCTCAATGCTATTCAATAATAAAGAGATAATCTGAGCATCCTCTTGTTCCCATTGATCATACCCATGAGTGTCTTCCTTGGGTTTAGAATCCACCAAATATTTCTTAAATCCTTTGCCTCGAAGAAAAATTTGAACAGATCGGGACCATAAAGTGTAATTAGTCCCATTAAGTTTGATAGAGGTTATAGGACCATTGATGAGAGTAGGAGGAGGCAAAGATGGAATAAGGGACCTAGTATCTTGCTTAGGTTCCATAATAGTGCAGCAAATAGCAAATAAGAAGCTTTGCAATGCTGAACCGGAGGAAAGGAAGCTGGTGGAGCATTGAACCGGCCGGCTGGAGCATTGAACCGGCCGGCTGAAGGCTGCTGGAGCACTGAACCGACTGGCTGGAGGCTGCTAGAGCACTGAACCGGCCGGCTGGGGCTCCTAGACAGCTGAACCGAACCGGTCTGGGCTCCTGGACTGCTGAACCGGACCGGTCTGGGCTCCTGGACTGCTGAACCGGACCGGTCTGGGCTCCTGGACTGCTGAACCGAACCGGGTCTGGGCTCCTGGACTACTGGACTTAAAATAATTGCTGCTGGACCGGGTCTTGGACTTGATCCGATTTGATCCTGACCCAACTCCAACCCGAAAAAAAAAAAAATTCTTCTTCTTGGATTAGGGTTCCAAGAGAACCCTATGCTTCTGGTCTTCGTCGGCGTCATACAACACACCACCAATAACAACGGCACCACACCACCACACCACACACCACCACACCAGATGATCGACCACCACGATCGATCACGCAACCACCACAGCGCCTCAACCACCACGATCGAACACTACCAACAACAATGGCAGCACACCACCACACCACACACCACCACACCAGACGATCGACCACCACGATCGATCACGCAACCACCACAGCGCCTCAACCACCACGATCGATCACGCGACCACGATCGATCACTCGACCACCACAGTGCCTCAACCACCACCACCACGAGCAACACCACTGCAACGGACCACCACCGACAGAACACCGACAGTACCACACCACCAACAACTACGGCAACAGTACCACAACCACGACGGTACTTATTAATTAATTAATTAATTCAGAATATATATTTATGATCGTAATGCTCTGATACCATGTTAAGTTTAGAGGATTAACACAATATTGGGGAGAAAAGGAGAGAGGTCAAAAACATAACCTAGCTCTCATACACAACTTGTATTTATAGTTAACTTACAATAATATAAGAATTACACATACACCCTATTACTAATAACACCTTACACATACAACCCTAATATTCTTAATAATAATAATTCAATAGTTGCTGAATTTCGATAAGAAAATGATGAACTTCAATATGTTGGGCTCCTGTTACACTCGTCCTACCTACCGGTGCATAGATAATTCCCAATTCTCTACTCTCCACTGCAATTTTTTGGGCAGTCTAAAAGCCATTAACCTTGCTAGAATTAGGAAAAGCTATAGCTTCTTACTTTAGAGGCTACAAAGTTAAGTTCTTACTACCTTTCTTGAAGAAATATGTATTGGCTTTTGTATAATGGACCATTTTTGTATCATACAACCACGGCCTCTCCAAGAGAATATGAAATGCATCCATGGGTACATAGTAAATTTAACCAGGTAACGAGAAGTAAATGGTACCCCATTTTCTTCGGAACGAAGCAACTTTATAAGGTTAGGGTGCTTTTTAGTTGTTTACTTCAACTTCCTTATGCATCGTTTGAACTGATGTTCTCACTACTACCCTCATGAAGTATAATATTGCCAACTTTACCACTGCAAAAAAAAAAAAAAATACTATTACGAAAAATATTATGCCTCCTTCGATCTTCTTCTTCTTCGTTCTCGAGCATACCTTTTAAACATGACCCAGACATCAACAGGACAAAGGGATCGGGTCACAGCGTTACTGGTTCAACTGTGGGTGAATTGATCGAATCAGTCATATAATTAATAATAAAAAATTAAATATTAATAATAATATATATTTTAAAAGATTATAATAGTTACAAAAATAGCATAATTTATGTCACAGTAAGTGAAATAGAAAGACAAAAAATATCCCCAATTCATTAATTTGCTTTCATAATTGATAAAATTTGATAGAGCATAAAAATATTCACTAAGAAGCATTGAATATTGGGTATAAATAGTAACAATGTGATGACCCTAAAAAACTAAAGAAAAAAAAAGTAGTTCAAAGGTATACTGTAAGGTACTAGAAAAAAAAAGAACAACTTGAGCAATTTGGACGCACTACATATCCCACGTTGGAGACCCACAAGAAGAGATGAGGACTATGTGCGTATAAGAGGAGTAGTTCTTCGTTGTTTGATTGGTTGGTGGATGAATTGTTCAACCAATCTAATTTACAAATCAGCCAGACATAGCTATTGGTTTGCCAGTTCTTCGGGTTAACCCACCTAGTTGGGTCGGGTTTTAAAACACCGATCTTGAGCATTGTCATCACTTTCTGTACCACTAAGGACTTCCCTTTTACTAGAAGAAGTTTAACATGTTCCTCATCATCCACATAGTCATTATATCCCAGTTCCATACTTTCTCATCCATAAACTCTACTAAGTTAAATCTTCTTTGTAGGGTGACAATTATGTCGTATCATATCATTTCTGGTTTGTGTCAAGTATTAGTCAACCCTAACCTAACCCGTTTAACTAATCATGTTGAGTCAAGTCGATTTATTTATTTTTCGTGTCGTGCTTGTGTTGACCTATATAACTCGTAAATAAAAAAATTAACGTTAAAATTTAAGTCTAAAATTTAATTATCACTTAATTGAACATTTGCTCATACTTTTTCTATAAAATAAAAATTAACATAATAAATATAACAATAAAAATGAGTAAAAATATCTTTTTTGTACAATAATTATGGCACTATACTTGATAAAATATAATAACAATTAACACTTTATTCTTATAATACTAGTTAAACTTGTTAATGGTGTCAATTTTGTAGTGTTCGTGTTTAATACTAATCCGACTCATTTATTATTTGTATTAACGAGTTGTGTTATTTAGAGTTCGTGTTGAGAAATGATCAACTCTGATCTACTAATTTCGTGTCAATTTCAAGTCATGTTGTCTTGTCGTATCAGAAATTGTCACCCCTAGTTGTGGTCATGCATAAGATTTGTGTTCTTTTTCTCCACAAGTGAAACAACGAACTAGTGAAACAATTCTTGTCTTTGAATCGAGTTTCCACCGTGAACGTGTTCAGATAGTGGTCTTGTCTTTTCAGCCATTAAGGCATTTTGTTGAGATCTTATAGGTTGAACAAACGAACAATTCATCTCATCCCTAGTCAATTAGTTCAAGCCCAAAAGATAATAGGATGCCATTTGCTCATTATTCTCGTTTAAACCAATCCGAATAGGGAGATTGTTGAACTCATATATAAATCTTCCACTGTTTTAGCCATTTGTTTCAAAGAGTGAAATCGTTCATATAACTCCATTGCATAAAGCAATTTTTTTGGAAAAAGATTGGGAAAAAAAGGCCCAAAATGTAGGGCAAAAAAACCCAACAAAGATAGAAATTCTATTTTTTGGAAAAAGATTGGGAAAAAGGCTCAAAATGACGCATAAAAGTGTATTTATATTAGGGTTATAGCAACCCTAGCATCCTAGTGCTCCAAGATAATTAAATGGGACCAAAAGTAGTACCTATAACACTCACAAAAACATTGAATACTTAGAAAATAAAAACATAATTCAAAATCTACTTACTAAAGCTGAACTTAAGCCTATTATTGGACCCAGTTGGTCTTGACAAGCCTCTTGGATGCTTCTGCATCAATATGACTATCATATTCTCTAGCAATGTAAGTATATGTATGATAGGAATCAGATTATATTTTGTTATATTAGGTGCATACATAAGGATTAGAAATTATTTATCATTTTGCTTTTCAGAAGCTTAGTTGTCATTTTAACTATTTATTTACTTTAGAGTTTGTGCTCCCCTTATATATATATAGAGGATGTGGTATTTGTTTTTGGGCAGACTTTGACTATTATTGAATATTGACATTGCTTCTTATCAAATTCTTGCTCTTTTCTTATCCCCTTAATCTTCTCTTCTCATCTCTAATTTTTTCCATTTCTAGCCTATATCAATTTGGTGTCAGAGCTCAACTTCGATTTGTGAAAATCACATCATCACTGTTCATCATCACCAACATCATCACTGTCCAGTTATACTAAACATAACTTCTAGAAAAAAAAGAGGAAAAAAAATCAAATTCGTAATCGTCATCTATGGCACTCATTATGTTCGATTTCATCGTTGCCACTTGATTCTTCGTCTCTCGTTTCCATCATCATCGGTAGGTAACACTTGTCGTTGCCATCATCGTTTCGTTGTGACACCACCATCAGCCACCAGCTTCGTCTCCTACCGTCTTTTCCTTGCTTTGCTGCTATTCAAATTCACTAGATGAAGAGGATCCTTTAGATGAGGAGCCCCTAGATTTACTAGATGAAGAGGAGGAATAATGGAAAATACCTACGTTTTTAAGCACAAGGAGAAAATTATCAAGTTAAAACCTGCAAAACCCTCAAAAGGTAATAATTCAAAGCATAGGTCATCTTCTCAGAAAATTCCCAAGAAAGATCTTCACATTTTGACCCATAAGGAGTTTGAAAATGAGAGAAAAAGTGTAGTGTAGTGGTAGGTCTAGTTGTCAAAGAAATTTTCCAGAGTCCTTTAGAATTTAAGGATGATCATTTGCTTGGGGTTGATAGTCTATTGAGAGAGTTCTATGATGTGATCCCTGAGGAACTACTTGATGAGTTGCCACCTATGAGAGATGTTCAGCATGCTATTGACTTAGTTCCAGGGTCTTAGTTGCTTAATCTTCCCCTTTATTGTATGAATCCCACTAAGCATGCTGAACTCTAAAAGCAAGTAGATGGACTGATGTAAATCGGAAAGCACTAGAAATCAGAGAATAGAAAGAGAAGAAGAAATAAGAGGGGTAGAAGGGGTTTATCTCATTCTCGCAAGGAATCAGTGAAGAAACACATAAATCTCCACAGAGAATACTCAATTCTTATTCATAATCATTCTAATTAAAAATAGTTGGGATTACACCATTATTTATAGGCAAAGTCCCCTACTAAAATAAAAACTACTTTCCTACTAAAATACTAAAAGAGTTTCATGATCAAACTCTCAAATCCCTATCCCACTAAAATTCTATAACAATTTTCTAATTAAACTCTAACTAATACTCCTAACCAAACAAATACTCATAAATAAAATAATAATAATAAAACTACCAATTACACTTTCCTTTGGACCAAAAACTCTTAGTCTTTCGCTGAGGCTTCTAAGGTCGATTATATTGGTCCAACCAACTAATGGCTGCACCATCAATTCTCCCCCACTGAAAAGAACTCGACTCCGGCAAGTAAGGAGGAGGGCCAAGAATACCATCTGATGAAGAAACTCTTTGAATCAATAACGAACTCTTCTTCAATTGTAGTGTACGTGCATCAGTAGCATAAGTAAGAGTATATTTCTTTCTTCCAATTGCAAAAGAATAGGTATTAGCTCGCCCCGCATGTTGTGCATCACGATCCCATATCCAAGTACGCCCTAAAAGTATATGACAAAGCTTAAGAGGCAATACATCACACATGACGGTCTCCTTAAGACTTCCAATGGTGAATGTGACTGGACATCTCTTATCAACTTTCAGCTTGGTATTAGTAATCCATGTTACATGATATAGTTCTGGATGTGGTTCAACTTTCAAATTTAATTTCTTCACAACCTCTTCTGATACCACATTTGTGCAACTTCTTATGTCAATCACTAGCGAACATATCTGTCATTCACAACAAACTCTTGTCTGAAAGATTTTTCTTCGATGAATAAGCTCACCATTAACTTCTTTATTAGCAATAAGTAAAGGACGGATAACATCCATAAAAACACCCTTAAAATGATCATCATTCAAATCATCAAAATTAACCTCGCCTACATCAAGAGGTTCTACAATCTCTGTTTCAAATTTTGGTTCATCAGAATCATTATGCACCTTCGAGTTTTTCTTTTCAATCACAGCAACAGATTTTGAAGGGCATTGAAAAGAGAGATGACTAAAACCATGACAATTAAAACACCTCGTCTTAGAATTAGTACTTCTTTGAGAAGAAGAATTATCACGAGTCCAAGATGATTTATTTGGAGTAAAAGTATTCTCTTGGGGTTTATTTGGAGTGATTATGAATAAGAATTGAGTATTCTCTGCGGAGATTTATGTGTTTCTTCACCAATTCTTTGCGAGGATGAGGTAATCCCTTTCCACCCCTCTTATTTATTATTCTCTTTCTATTTTGTGATTTTTAGTCCCTTCCTAATTTACATCATGGACGTTTGCAAAAGGAGTCTGTTTGTCATAGTCTTAGTCCATGCGTTATTCCTGTTTTGTTGACCCCTAAGAAAGATGACTTTTGGAGAATGCGTGTTGGTAGCCGTGTCATTAACAAAATTACAGTCAAGTATCAATTTTCTATATTGAGACTTGAGGATATGCTTGACCTTTTGGCCGATGCACTTTAATTCTCCAAATTTGATTTGTGCATTGGTTACCATCACATCCGAATTAGACCAGGAGATGAATAAAAAATTGCCTTTAAAACGTAGGATGGACTTTATGAATGGTTAGTCATGCCTTTTGGATTGTCTAATGCACCTAACACATTTATGTGGGTTATGACTCAGATATTGTGTTCTTTCCTAGGGAAATTTGTGATGGTCTATTTTGATGACATCTTGATCTACAATCAGTCTAAAGAAGAGCACCTGGATCATCTTCAACTAGTTTTGCAGACATTTGTGAAAAAATTCTATGTGAACCTTAAGAAGTGTTCTTTTATGCAAACTTAAGTGTTCTTCCTTGGATTTATTATTTCTGCGCATTGTATTGCAACTGACCTAGAGAAAATTAGTGATATTAGGAATTGGCCAAAGCCAAGAACAATTTCTGAGGTTCGAAACTTTCATGGCTTGACCACCTTCTATAGACAATTTATTAAGGGGTTTAGTTTCATTGTGGCGCCCATCACAAATTGCATGAAAAAATGGGAGTTTCAATGGACTCTTGCTACAAGTAGAGCTTTTCAAGAAATTAAGCACAAAATAACAGAGACACTTGTCCTTCGAGACACAGATTTTTTTAAGGTGTTTAAGGTTGTCTGTGATGCATCTGGTGTAGGAATTGGTAGAGTTTTGAGTCAAGAGGGTCATCCTGTTGCTTACTTTAACGAAAAACTCAATGAAGCTAAATAGTGATACTCTATATATGATAAAGAGTTCTACGCTGTTGTGCAAGCTCTCCGCCATTAGAGGTATTATCTATTGCAATATGAGTTTTTGTTATATTCTGATCATCAGACATTGAAATACCTTCACTCCCAAATAAAATTGAGTATTAGACACGTTAGGTGGGTTGAGTTTTTGCAAGAGTATACTGTTGTTTTTCACCACCGAGTGGGCATAGAAAACAAGCCTGCGGATATTCTTAGCCGTGTAGTTACTGTTTTACAGACTATGAGTGTCCATGTGATCGGATTTAACAAGAGTAGAGTTGAGTATGCCCCTTGTCCTGACTTTGGTATCATTTTTCAGGATGTTCAGGTTGGTAATCGTCATAAGTATGTTGACTTCCTCCTTAGAGATGGTTATTTCGAGGATCGTGACTGTGTATTCCTTGTACTTTACTTAGGGATTTCTTGATTTGAAAATTACATGTAGGAGGTCTGTCAGGTTACTTTGATAAGGATAAGACATTTGCATTTGTTGAGGATAGGCTATATTGACCCACTTTGTGACATGACATTATTAGAATAGTGTCACAGTATCGTACTTGTTAGTTAACAAAGGCTAGTAAACAAAACATTGGGTTGTACACACCATGGAGAGACCTTAGTATGGACTTTGTCTTAGGATTGCCTAAACAGTCTGTAGTCATCATTCCATTTTAGTTGTCGTGGATCAATTTTCTAAGATGACCCTTTTCATTCCTTGTACTAAGTCTACTAATGTCTCACATGTATCAAAATTATTCTTTAGAGAGGTTATTCGACTACGTCAGCTGCCTATTTTCATTGTGTTTGATAGAGATGTCCGGTTGTAAGTTATTTTTGGAAGACACTTTGAAAATTAGTCTTAAGTTTTTCTTTACCTTTCATCCCCAAACTGATGATCAAATTGAGGTTGTCAATCTTTGATTGAGAGATTTGCTTAGGTGTCTAGTGGGTAAGAAGATGAGAAATTGAGATTTGTTGTCGTTTACTGCTGAATTTGCATATAACAACTCCATTAACAGGTCGACTCGTAAATCCCCTTTTGAGGTTGTTTATGGCCATTCTCCTAGACAGCCTATTGACTTATTACTTTTACCTCTTGATTTCCGCTCTTCACATTCCGTCGAAACTTTTGCCTAGCATATTCATGACTTGTATGTCGGCATAAGACAGAAAAATAAATTAAGTAAAGAGAATTATAAATTGGCTGCTGATGTTCACTGTAGGAATAAAGAATTTACTGTGGGAGATTATGTCATGGTCCCACTGCGTCTTGAATGTTACCTTCAAAATTCTTTCAAAAAGTTACATACTTGTGGCACTGGCCCTTTTTGTACTCTTCGTAAGCTTAGACCTAGTGCATATTATCTTGACTTACCTTTGAATATGAGTATTAGACATATTTTCAACGTAGAGAACTTGTTTCCTTATCATGGTACTTTTGAGCCTCTCATGTTGCCAACAATCTTTTAGAGCATTATCATGATCGTATCTATCTGGAGACGAGTTTTTTTCAGTCGAGGGAAAATGATAGGAATCGAATTATATTTCTTTAAAGTAGGTATAGACATAAATGTAGGGATTAGGAGTTATTTATCATTTTTGCTTTTCAGGAGCTTAGTTGCCATTTTAATTATTTATTTACTTTAGGGTTTGTGCTCCACTTTTATGTATAGGGGATATGATATTTATTTTTGGGCAGACTTTGATTGTTATTGAATATTGACATTGTTTCCTTCTCAAATTCTTTCTCTTTTTTCATCTCCTCCTTCTTCTCTTCTCATTACTAATTCTTTCCCTTTCTAGTCTACATCAATGTATCTATCTAAAAGTATGACACACACCCATGGCCCAATTGGAATTTAAACTTGCATTTCTCCCCTATTTTTTTTTTTGGGAGGGAGGAAAAGAAAAGGAAGGGGAGGGGGGGAAGATACCTCTCCTACTAAAAGTTTAGTAGTGAGTCCCATTTCTATGTACGCTGTCATCAATATGAAAGAAAAACACAATAGTAAATTCATCTGTTACAAGGAAGTGATGAGTGTTCCTTTTTCTTCGTATATTGTCTCTTGGGCGGGAGTTAGTGATCACAACATAGTTATGTTCTCATCATTTCTCAATATTTTTTTCTTTTTTTCTTTTTCTTCTAATTTATGTAGTTTTCAGGCCAAGGATTAAGATTCCCGCCTTTGTTATGATGCCAATCACCAGTTTGGTGGAGTGGACATATAAGCTGTTATGGAATGAAGGTGCCACAATTGACACCTTCAAGAATCAGACTTCTTTCTTGCTGCAGAACCTTTAACTGTAACATTTATTCATCCTACTAATGCATCAATATGTTCAATGGCCACATCTTGGCTAAGTCTGTGCGTCATGACATTTTTTTACTATTGTCAATGCCATCATTTACCAATGTGCTAGAGGCTTGTTTGTTTATTTCTTCGAATGATGTGATGGGTTCAATATTTGCACCTTGTATTTTTTTACGGTAGAGGCCCCTAATTTGGTGACTGGTCTAAATTAATCCATCAATTCTTGCATGGAATGATAGTGTCTGAACATTCATTGTGTGCTAAACACTAGTGCCTAAGTTCTTTGCTAACCAGGTAGTAGATAAGTTCTTACACTGATGGAGTACATTGCTGGTTTGCTCCAAATAATTTGAGTTTGACTTTTGGCAGGAGAGTATTCGGAGGACAATTGAGTCTTACTCACACTTGAGGGCTGAACTTCAACCTAAAAAGGATGGACAATCTAAAGCTTCCATATATCTTAGAAGTGGAAGGGGTATCAACTACTTTTTTCTCATTACTATATTTCTATTTCCGCTTCTGCTGTAGCAAATGCTATCTATATCCGAGATTCATTCACACAACTTTTCATAGACTGCAGGCTCTTGTAACCATGATTTTGTTGTCTGCTTTTCCTATTCTCATTATTCACTCGTATAATGGTGAGTAATTGTCAATAGCCAGCTGGTAAAGGTCAGAATTGGAAAGTTGATATGATGGTCATAATGAATTTATTCATCTTTTGATAAGGATGACTCATTGAATTAGATTTCTTGAAAAATTACTTTGGTGGAGACATATTGTTCGAATGTTATACATACCTTAGATGCATTGTTGAAAAAGGTTAGGTACACAAGCTCTTGAAGCCATTCAATTCACAGCCACTTCTTGTACTGTTACTGTGTCCCAACCATGTCAGTGGTAGCTGAGCCTCTCATCAACTAAGCAGGTGAAGGTTGATTGTAAAAATGACAAAGCTTGCTCGATGAATTAACAAGCTTGTCTATATGGATCGTGCAGTAAATTGATTTTTCTTGAGAGTCTGGATGAGGTTTGCACATGGTATTTTTTCTGATTGCACCTTGGTTGGTGGATTTGAGTTCAAGCATTTAAAAAAGGCGCGATGAAAAATTGAGGAAAACACTAACTACAGATGGTGACGCGGGAGGCTAATCTTGTAATTTCCTTGTCCTCATCCAACAGGATGGTTAGTAGGGGCTTCATGAACAACTCAAATATAGTTGGGTTTGGCTTTTGACATCTATTACTTTGACTACCTCTAAGTTTATAAATGATTTTATCAATCTAGGTATATATAAAACATGCTTGAACATGTACCTCATTTCTAAATTACTTCTATTTGATTGAGACCCTTAGTTAGGAGTGTTTTGTGCCAAGCAACCCCAATTCCGGTAGGGCATTGGTGGTGTTGTTTTAGAAATGTGGAAGATGAGTATTATTTAGATCCTCAAATGCTAATCGTGGTCTTATGAATTGCTCTTATCTACTGGGGCCACTGTGGCTCTTGTTATTTTAGATGATCCAACATGTCCTTTTTAATTTTCCATATCAATAAATATGATTGGTTGAGCGTTGGTATTGATGTTTTCTGATGTTATATTTTATAAACTCTTCTTTTTAAGAGTTAGATTATATAGTTCTTGGGTTTTAGAAAAAAAAGAGATTTTGAGAGAAGAAAAGAGAAGGAAGAAAATATTGTGGAAAGGGTATTGTGTGACCTCACACAATTAAACCCTCTTATTTATATAAATACAGAGTACAAAACTATCCTTACTCTAAAACATAACATAACGATCCCCCTCAAGTTGGTGTGTACATATCCTTCATGCCCAACTTGACAATGAGGTGAACAATCTAAGCTCTTTAGTGAAAACAACAATCTATTGGTTTTCTAACTACACAGCAGGTATGTAAATCAAACCCTTATTCAGATTTTCTTTAATGAAGTGTTGGTTGGTTTCAACATATTTGGTTCTATCATGTTGAACTGGATTATGGACAATATAAGCTCACAAATTTCATGAGTCATTGCTCAGTATTTAGCCTCTACACTAGACATAGCTACCACTGCATGTTTTTTGCTTTGTCAAGTAACAAGGTTTTTTCCTATAAAGCCGTAGTAGTTTGAAGTAGATCATCGATCATCTATTGAACCTATGCAGTTAACGTCAGTGCATGCTTCTAGTTTTAAGTAACCATGATTGGAGAACAATACCCCTTTCCTTGGAGCAGACTTGATATACCTTGAAATATGATAAACAACTTCAAGATAAGGAGTTCGAGGATCATACATAATTGGCTGACGACAAATATCTGATCGAGTGTGAGATAGATATATTAATCTCCTACTAATCTTTGGTAGCTCTCCTTATTATACTACACTGCTCAAACTTCAATAGGAAAACCTGTAAGTCTATATCTCAATATACCTGTTTCTTCAAGAAGGTTAAGAACATATTTCCTTTGAGGGATAAAAATGTCATTATCTGATATGACATTCTCAATCCCAATAAATATTTCAACGGATCAAAGTCTTTGATTTCAAACTTATTAGCTAATTGAGCTTTTAGTTTGGTGACTTATTGAACATCATTCCCAGTTATTACTATGTCATTCAACTTGAGATAGATGTGAGTGAAAAATGAATACAAACTAAGTGTAGAGCCCCCGTATATATAGCCAATAACCGTAATCTATTGAGGAGCCGTAGTCACACAATATTTACACTGTTGGAGATTTGGGGCTAGCTCGAGGTACTATTGAGAGGTCAAAAGAATTTTCTCATTTTAAGTTCTATGGAGTATTATTGGTCCCAAAGTGGAAGGATGGGTAATTTATTATGTTGTACGCGAACTCCATCGCAACATGAAGCTTTCCTCTACTTAGGCGTGGGATTGAGCATGTGATTCCAATTTGCTGCATGTAAAGTGACCATGGTGACATATATGATGGCGTGATCTTTCAACTTCAAACGGGAATGGAATTAATGACCTAGTGCAATGTATAAAGGGTTTTGAGCTAGAGGTTCTGGTGAAGTAACATGGTGATGCTTTAGCATTTGAGAAATAACACACAAAGACTCCTTATAGAGTTTCTAAAAAAAAAGATTGAAGAATTGGCTTTTTCTGCAATGAGCATACTGGATTGCCTAGTCTATAAGACTAATGAAAAAATAAATTCAGCTATCGATGTTCTCAAGGAAGCTTTAAAACCTGTAATTGATGAACAGGAAGAGATTTCTTGGCCTCCTAGAGATTTCGAGGCTCTCTTTTTCATGGAGAAAGACTCTATTTCAACCCTGATGGAACCATCTTGCACCCTTAAAAGAAAAGAAAAAACTCTAATAAACCCTAATAAACTAGGCTGCTATAACTCCAACACTCCCCCTCAAGCTAGGCACAAAAATGTCAACTAAGCTAAGCTTGACAATGGAGTCTCGAAGAATGGATAGAGTGACAGGTTTGGTAAAAATGTCTGCAACGTGATTACTAGTCCCCACAAATGATGGAATGACAATACCACTAATAACTTTCTCCCAAAGAAAGTGAACATCGATCTCTATATGCTTTGTCCTCTTGTGTAATACAGAGTTAGAAACGAGCTGAATAACAGATCGATTATCATAATATAATATAGATGAAGAAGTCACTGAAAATTTCAACTCACCAAGAATCGATCGTAGCCAGATAATCTCACATGTGTCAAGTGCCAGTGTTCGATATTCTACCTTTGCTGACGAGAGAGAGACAACTGGTTGTTTCTTGCTCTTCCAAGAGATAAGATGAGTCCCTCGAAAAGCACAGAAGCCCGTAGTAGATCGACCATTACATGCTCCTCCATAATTTGAATCTGAATAATAGGGTAGAGAACCAGCTTGAGATTCTGATGCATAGAACAACCCAAGTCCAGGACAAGACTTAAGGTACCCAAGAATATGATAAACTGCATCAAGATGAGGCTGATATGGTCTGTGCATGAACAGACTAACTCGACTGACAGCGAATGAATGTCTGGCCTAGTGTTGGCTAGGTAGATAAGTCTACCTACCAACCTCTGATAGACAGTCGGATCTCTCAACTCCTTACTTTCAGTAGTAAGCTTCAGGTTTGGAATCATAGGTGATGATGCCGGTGGGTATGTTTGTCAGTGATTGAGGTTTAATGGAGTATGCTAGTTTTTGGCTGGGTAAAATTACTACTGGTAGTTAGTTGATTTTTTTGGCTGGTTTAATAGAGTAACTGGTCGGTGGGTAAGGTATGGAGTAAAGTCACTGAGGTGGTGGGCAGTGGGTACATGGCCAGACAGTCGGTGTGGTTTGTGGAGTTGAGGTAGTCGGTGATGCTGTTGATTTAATGTTAGTTCGATGGAGTAAGGTTGTCGCTGGTTTATGGTTTATGCTGGGTCTGGGCAGTCGGTGTTGGTGTGGTTGAAGGTTGCTGCTGGTGGCTCGCGGCTGCAACGTGGAGGAGGGGCTAGGGTTAGGGTGGCTCTGATACCAACTTGAGATAGATGTGAGTGAAAAAGGGATACAAACTAAGTGTGGAACTCCCGTATATATAGCCAATAAAAGTTACAAAAAGGATAAAAAGGGAAAAAATGAAAAACTCTAATAAACCCTAATAAATTAGGCTGCTATAACTCCAACAATTCACGTACACAATGAGAACAATTATCTTATCATCTTGTCTAATGAATATAGTATGAATCAACATGATTCTGTTTATATTCAAATTTTAGCATAACTTTGAGAAGCCAGTGAAACCAAGCTCTAAGAGACTGCGTCAGCGCTAGGAGACTTTTTCAACTTACACACCTTCCCTTTAGTATGCCTATACCCCGGTATCCACGTCGTCATGTGTGCATAGGATTGCACTATACCACGTCGTCCACCACCTCACCCACGCGTGGGTTGTCCATTCAATTTATGACAAAACTCCCTAGTAAGCCTACTTTTCCAGTGCCACTCTTGTTAGCAGACTTGTATTTGGCTAATCTAATAGAATGTTAGGGAATAACATATAAAACAGATTGCTCTATTCAGACCTGTAAATCGTAACAGTCCTCTTGAGAAAGGTGCCACAACAAAAAATCTGAACCCGAATCTAGTCTTACTCAAGGAACGAAATCTCGTGTCGACACGGCCGAAACATCTTAAACGTTTCGAAATTTTAATACTCTGACACGAAACAATGGTTGAATCCCTAAATTTTAATGTGTCGGTTGAAACAACACTGTGTCGGACCGTTTCAGTCGAAACAGTACCGATTCGGTTCACTCCAGGTCTTTCAAGCAAAAAAAAAAAACAGAGAAAAGAGAAAGAGAAAGACACCACAAGAAATTGAAGAGACAATGCCCAGGTTTAGGTCTTTCAAGCAAAAAAAAAAAAAAGAGAGAAGAGAGAGAAAGGCACCACAGGAAATTGAAGGAAAAGACTTGAGTAACTTATCATGAGTCTAGATTTAAGCAGATCCAACTATTTTCGGGTTTTTTACGCAGATCTAGGGTTCAAATTTTCCACGCAGAGCCTCTTGTCTTCATCGAGCTGCGACCACGAGGTATGTTCTTCTTCTTTCTCCCTCTCTCTCTCTCCGGCACCGGCACCGGCACCGGCACCGCCTCACATCTGGCCTCTCACCTCTGGCTTCTCTGTATTTTGTCTGAGTTTTAGTCTTCGTGTGTCTGAGTCGGTGGGTCTACTATCTTCTCCCTTATATATTTTCTTCTTTTTTAGTCATAAGTATGAATAATTATATTTAATATCCACTATAATTATATTTAATACCTACTTTAATTACATTCAATACCCTACTATAATTACATTTAATAGTTAATACCTACTGTAATTATATTTAATATCTACTATAATTACATTTACTACCCTACTGAAATTACATTTAATAGTTAATACCCACTACAATTATAATTGATACCCACTGCAATTACATTTAATACTCACTACAATTACATTTAATACCTCATTGCAATTACATTTAATAGTTAATACCCATTACAATTACATTTATATCTCACTGTAATTATATTTACCACCCCACTTCAATTACATTTAATAGTTAATAAATGACGAGCTCGAATTTAGTTGGGCCGAGCCCAATCAAGATAAACCGAGAAAGCCCAAGGAAAAGTCCAATCAAAGTCTACCAATTGGAGAAAGTCCAAATCGAGACTGGTTCGACCCATGGATAAGGAAGGCATCAAGGGGAAGGCATCAGGAGGACGGCATCAAGAAGAGGACACCAAGCCAGCCTAGGACCCCCCTTGGGGTGCCGCCCAGTGCAGCCCCTGGGGCGCCGCCTGGGTTGGCCCCCTTGGGCACTGGCTTGGGCTGGCCTCTCCGAGCGTCTCCTCCTCCTTCCTACTTCGGCCTCTTGATTCTAAAATGAGTCCAAGCCCACTCCAATGCAAGTATGAGCCCAAGAAGACGATGACGATCGAGTCTAAAGCCAGCAGAGAGTCCGCCTCCGACTGAATAGGAGCACGAGCGAGAGAAATACGGGATACGGAGATCTCCTACCTAAGTCATACTTAACAAAATGGCAGAGTTCCTCTTATTCAGGCACCGCCTTAAAACCTAGCCTATATAATGTAAGTCCTTCTCCACATGAAGGGGCATGATCTTAATCCCTACGCACACTATGCCTCTGAATCCCTCACACATACACCGCTCTCTCTCTCTCTCCCTCTCTCTAATCACTGTAAACTCTTCGGAGTACCTTGATACATTAATAAAGATCGTCGGCCACCGTTGCCATTCAAAAAAGTGGACGTAGGCCACGACCGAACCACTATAAACTCCTGTGTCGACTCTTTATTTTTTGCTCTCTATTAATTGCTTGGTGATTGTTCTTTGATTGCGACCATACGAATTTTTGACTGTTGATCTTGCACGAAGGTGATTTTGTGCATTATTAGTTTGACGCCGTCTATAGGAACAACAAAGTTTCTACTAGCTCTCAATCCTTTGTAAACCATGGCGATCACTACCAGATCGATGTCTCAACAACCGGGAGACAATAACCTTGTTCATCGGGAGGAGGCTCCGCCTCCCCTCGCACCGTCTGAGCCATCTGCTACTACGACTCCCGCCGGTTAGCAGCAACAACTCCTAAAAACCATGCAACTGCTTGTCAACCAAAACCAGCAAATCATCCAGTTAATGCTTGCTCAAGAAGGTGTCACCCCTCTCCTTGCAGGAGGAGTCCCACTCCCTCCGACGAGAGGAGCCATTGCCTGTCCCTTTTGGACGCCAGACAGCTCCCCACCACGGGGGTCTTCGCCAAAACACCCCGATACCTCGCCAGGTAGCCCCTCGTCCAATAGCCCTTCCTCAACGTGCAGGGAGCTCACGTGTTTATCCTTCGCACGTGCCTGCACATGAAGACGAGGGTGAAAGCCAATACGAAGACCACGAAAGCCAATACCATCACCCAACCGAGGATGTCCCCAATAAGTGGGACGAGAAGATAAGGGAAGTGCAAAACCAGCTTGGCGATGCCCTCAATGCCATCAAGGCACAAACGCCTACGACCGTGGACTACCTGGTAAGACGCACTGATACGCCATTTATTACTGATATTGTCAACTATCCTCTGCCTTCGAAGTTCAAGATGCCCAACATTGAGACCTTCGACGGCAATAGAGACCCCTTCGACCATCTGGATGCCTACAAGTCTCTCTTGCAACTCCACAATGTGCGTGAGGAGATCATGTGCAGGGCGTTCCCTACAACCTTGAAGGGGTCCGCCTGTCAGTGGTTTTCCAAGCTCAGGCCCTCTTCCATTCGTTCATTCGCAGAGCTAAGTAAGTCTTTCTACTCTCACTTCATTGGGGGACGTCACCATCAAAAGTTAGTAACCCACCTGTTCGCCATCAAGCATGATAGGGATGAAAGCCTTCGCGACTACCTTGCCCGCTTCAATGAGGAAGTCCTCCAGGTTGAGGAGCCTGATGACAAGGTAGCCTTAGCCGCCTTTATTGCTGGACTTCGCACCTCTAGCTTCATGTTCTCGGTCATAAAAAAGCCACCCTCTAGCATGCCCGAGCTGATGTCTAGCGCCCAAAAAAATATGAACGCCGAGGACGTCACCAAAGCTCGTAGAGGTGAGTCCTCCCGAGTGGAGAAAAGGAAAGACAGCAGAGAAGATCGAAGGGAGACTGAGAATAAGAGAAAGAAAGCCGAGAGGGTCCCCATAAAGGACCGCCTTGGACCACTGCCCCCGAGGGATCGACAGCCATTCACTCCACTTAATGCTTCTGTGGAGCACATCCTACTCCAGATACAAGATGACAATACCATCCGACGGCCCGGAAAGATAAAGTCTGACCCCAACCGCCGAAATTTCAGTAAGTATTGTCGCTTCCACCGCGATCATGGACATGACACGGATGACTGCTTCCAGCTGAAGAAGTAGATTGAGGAGCTTATCCAATGGGGTCACCTCAGACAGTATATGGCTGGCCGAGGACCTGCCCCTCCGCACGGAGAATGAGAACACCAGCAGCCCCTCGGTGAGATTCAGACCATTGCCGAAGGACTAGGAGGAGGAGGTGACTCTAACTCTGCTAGGAAGGCACACGTCCGTAAAACCAGATAAACAGAGTCTCGTGACTCTCGCCCAATGAAGACCCCTCGACATGGGGAGAAAGAGGTCATCACCTTCTCAAACAGAGACCTGGTAGGGGTCTAGACCCCTCATGATGACCCTTTAGTTTTGACTCTGATGGTGGCTAACTACCAAGTCAGGAGGATCCTAGTTGACAGTGGAAGCTCAGCCGACATCCTGTTTGCCACAGCCTATGACAACCTTCACCTCGAAAGAGAGAGTTACAACCTGTCAGGACCCCCTTAGTTGGTTTCTCGGGAGAAAGAGTCCAACCTTTGGGATCCATCACCCTGCCTGTCACAATAGGGATTGCACCAAGGAGCTCTACTATCATGGTAAATTTTCTTGTACTTGATTGTCCTTCTGCTTATAATATAATACTTGGACATCCTACCCTCAATGCCTTAAGGGAAATACCCTCTACTTATCACCTCCTCCTCCGTTTTCCTACTTCCAATGGGGTTGGGGAGATATGAGGAGACCAGGTCTCAGCCAGGGAGTGCTACGTGGCCTCTACGAGGGCTAAATGGCCACATGAGACACTCTTAGTCGAAGTTCTCGACCCTAGAGATGACAGTACCTTAGAGAGGGGTGAACCAACAGAGGAGCTTCGCCCAATAATACTAGATGACAGCCTTCCAAAGAAGAAGATCTACCTAGGCTTTTCGCTCTCCCAGGAGCTGACATCTGCTTTGGTAGACTTCCTCAGGAGAAACACAGACGTCTTTGCCTGGTCCTATGAGGACTTGGAGGGCATTGACCCCGAGGTGGCCTCCCACCGGCTGAACATCGACCCCAGATACAAGCCTGTCCGTTATAAGTTGAGGAGTGAGAGAACTGAGAGGGGGCAAGCCATGGGGGAAGGGTAGACAAGTTGCTGACTAATGGATCAGTGAGGGTGGTAGCCTACCCAGAGTGGCTATCCAATGTGGTAATGGTGACAAAAACCAATGGGAAGTGGCGCCTCTGCATAGATTTTACGGAGCTCAACAAGGCTTGTTCCAAGGACAGTTATCCTTTCCCACGAATCGACCTGCTCATTGACGCCACTGCAGGACACGAGCTCCTGAGTTTCCTTGATGCCTACTTCGGTTACAACCAGATTAGTCTGTTCCCTCTTCATCAAGAGAAGACTTCATTCATCACCCCCAAAGGTACTTACTGCTATAGGGTGATGCCTTTTGGGCTCAAAAACGCCGGTGTCACATACTAACGTCTCGTTAACAGAATGTTCGAGGCCCAGATTGGGAAAACGATGCCTATGTGGATGATGTGTTAGTAGAGTATAGCAGCCACAGATCATATCGCACACCGACATGAGACCTTCGATGTGCTAAGAGCCTACAAGATAAAATTGAACCCGGAAAAATGCGCCTTCGGTGTGGGCTCGGGGAAGTTCTTAGGCTTCATGGTACATAAAAGGGGCATCGAAGCTAACCCTGATAAAATTAAAGCAGTCTTGGAGATGAAGTCCCCTGCCTCAACCAAGGAGGTCCAGCGCCTCAATGGGAGAATAGCAACCCTTAACAGGTTTATTTCTAAATCTACTGATAAATGTCTCCCCTTTTTTAAGATCCTCCGCAGGTCCTTCCAGTGGGGACCAGACGCTGAGGAGGCCTTCCAGAAGCTCAAAGCTTACCTCTCCACACCACCACTGCTCTTCCATACTGTGCCGGGAAAAATCCTCTACCTCTACCTCTCCTCTTCTCCCTCCGCCGTAAGCTTCGTACTTATCAGAGAGGATGGAGGCATCCAGAAGTCTATCTGCTATGTAAGTAGAGTCTACCGAGGAGCAGAGGTGAGGTACTCGGAATTAGAAAAAATAGCTCTCGCCCTTGTCACTGCTGCCAGACGTTTGCGCCACTACTTCCAAAGTCATACAATTACGGTGGTCACCGATCAGCCGCTTAAAAGAATTTTGGGGAAGCCTGATGTCTCAGGCAGACTCCTCAAATAGGCTGTAGAGTTAAGTGAATTCGACGTGCAGTACCGGCCTAGGGCTGCCATCAAAGCACAAGTGCTCGCAGACTTTGTAGCAGAGTCCACATCGCCCCAGGAGTCCCAAAATGAAGAACTAGGCGCCCCTGCGCGCACTTGCTTAGTACATACCAACTCTCTCAACCAGGAAGTTGGACCAGTTGCCATATGAAGAGCCGTCAACCTGGAAAAGGAACAGGGGGCAGAGCCATCGACCGGGCAAGCCAGGGCGCCACCCACCCTACCTAGGGCGCCACCCACCTGGCTTGAGGCGCCGTCCACCCTGTTTTGGGTTTCGCCTTCTCAGGCTCCCTCACTCCCATCTTCACATCCTTTTTAGGCATCACCCCCATCATCCACTCTACCATGCTGAAAACTCTATGTGAATGGGTCATCTACCAATGAGGGCGGTGGAGCTAGACTCGTACTAATCAGTCCTCATGGCACTTCTTTAAAGTACGCTGTCTCTCTCCACTTCAACACATCCAATAACCAAGCAGAGTATGAGACCCTCATATCAGGTCTAATGTTAGCCTTAGAGATGGAAGCACTCCGTCTCGTGACTTACAGTGATTCTCAGCTCGTAGTCAATCAGGTAAGGGGAGATTTTGAAGTCAAAGAAGAAAGGATGCAGGAATACCTCTCGGTGGTTCAATCACTCCTCACAAAATTTGCATGCTTTGAGATCAACCATGTACCTCGAGAACAGAATGTCATGGCTGATGCTCTCGCCAAGTTTGCATCCGCCAACATACTCATGGGACCGGCATTGACAGGTCACCTGTTTAAGCCTAGCACCTTCAAGCTAGTAGAGGTCGAGGTTCAGTGTGCGTCATCGGATTCCAATTGGATGACTCCTATCAGAGACTACCTAGAGGAGGGCACTCTCCCAGACAACCCAGTGGAAGCCAAAAAGTTGAGGATGAGGGTATCCAGGTATGTTATATTACAAAATACCCTTTACAAATTCTCTCCCACTACTCCGCTGCCTCACCCCAGAGGAGGCGGACTACGCCATGAGGGAGATTCATGAGGGGATATGTGGGAACCACTCAGGAGGACGTGTATTGGCTCACAAAGCAGTCAGACAGGGATACTACTGGCCCACCATGATCAAAGACACCCGAGACTTCGTCAGGAGATGTGATAAGTCCAGCGTTTTGCGACTGTACCCAGACAACCGCCCGAGGAACTCACCATAATTCAGAGCCCGTGACCCTTCTCCTTGTGGGGGATTGACATTCTAGGTCCCCTCCCTGTGAGTCGAGGTCAATGCAAGTTCGTAGTCATAGCCATCGATTACTTTACAAAATGGGCAGAAGCTGAAGCTTTAGCCAGAATTATAGACCAGAGGATAAAAGACTTAATATGGAGGAGTCTAGTCTGCCGCTTCGGGGTACCTCATGCCATCGTGAGCGACAACGCCAAGCAGTTTGATAACAAATTCCTCAACACTTTCTATGCGGACCTCCAGATTAAGCAATCCCACTCTAGCCCCGCCCATCCACAGGCGAACGGACAAGCAGAGGAGGTCACTGTCAGGACTATACTCCGTAACTTGAAAGCCAGATTGGAGACTGCAATAGGAAAGTGGGTAGACGAACTCCCTGGAGTACTATGGACATATCAGACCACACCAAGAGGTCCTACGGGCGAGACCCCATTCTCTCTAGCCTATGGAACAAAGGCAGTGATACCCGTTGAAATTAGGGTACACTCCCTTAGGGTCCAGAACCATGACCATACCAGTAATGAAGAAGGCATCCGCATCAACCTCGACTTGGTGGAGGAGGAGAAGGAGATAGCCATGTTCAGGAATACAGAGTACAAGTGTCGCATGACCAAGTACTACAAGTCGAGGTTGAAGCCTCGTGCCTTCTTACCCGGGGACCTGGTCCTATAGAAGATCATCTTGTCCACCAAAGACTCCCAGAAAGGGAAATTGGGACCCAACTGGGAAGGACCCTACACGGTCACGGAGGTAGTAAGACCGGGTACCTACAGAATCCGAAACTTTGAAGGAAGGGTCCTAAGACACCCATAGAATGCACAACACCTAAAGAAATACTACCAGTAGCTAGGAGCAGTAAGTCATGAGTTGGTGACCATTGATTAGGTTATTTACCCTGTTTATCAATTGTCTATGTTAGCCTTTTCCCTTCGAATATATACTTTCAATTATAAAATGAAATTGCTCAAGATTTCTAAAAAAATTGTTTTTCATTCAAAAAACCTTTACAAAGGTGATATGTCATCCAAACACATGAGCTCTTAACAAAAGATGGACATAGTGTGTCAACAGAACAAAAGACACAAAGACAACACAATCCTAGTGACCCTCACTGCTCCCACTCACATAGTCCTCATCATCGGACTCAAGAGCCTTAGGAGGCTTAAGGTCAGAGAGATCACAGTAAGAGAATGCTATAGAGGCCTTCCTCCTGAGCTCCTCGTAGCCATCAATGAAGGCGCTGGCCTTGGCCCTCTCAGCAACATCCCTCTAAGTCTCTGCTCTAGTAGCTCTCTCAAGTGCTACGCGAAGGTCAGTCTTAAGTTGAGCAGTCTTCCCTTGCGACTGCCTCAACTCCTCAGAGGCATCCTCTTGTGCCTGCCGCTCGAGCCTCTGGTACTTCACAGCATCCTCTCGTGCCTGCCGTGCTAGCCCCGCAGCATCCTCTCGTGCCTACCGCAGTTGCTCCTCGACAGCCTCACGTGCCTGCTTCTCCTTTACTTGGACATTGACGGCCTCCCCGATCTTCAGGGTATTATTGAACAGGCTGGGCAAGGCAGTAGCCATCTATAGACATTTGAAAACAAGACAAAGAGATAGTCAGAAACTAAGCCAAGATATAACAAAGGAAGCCAAGAACGAAACAAGAAGAAAGAGCATACCAGAGCAAAGCCCTCAACAGCGGCGTTGACCATGCCTTCTGGACCTCGAGAAGCAATCTCTTGAGCTTCAGCGCCGCTCACGAAGTCACAGAGTCTCCTCCTTGCCAAACTCAGATTCCAGAGCATAGACATCGGAGGAGCGTTCGAGGTAGGGTGACTCGGTGGGTCCACAATTCTAGCAGAAGATGGTGCCAAGACCTCAGCCCCCACGGCTGTGCTAGAATAATCCCTCGGGGGAGAAGAGACATCAATCAGAGAACAGGGTGGAGCATCACCAAGCTTAACCTCCGTGAGACCAGTAGACCCCGGTTGAGAAGAGCTAGGGGCATTGGACTTCGCCCTCTTGGAAAGAAGAGGGGGAATAGACGTCACTTTGGAAGTGAGTAGCTCGTCCACTATGGACCTGTCAATGGGGGTACCTGCAAAGTCAGTGTAAGTAAGAAAGTCTGTTACATCACATTCTTAAGAAGATTACTAAGGTATTAAGTACCTTTCTTTTTTTGCTTTGACGGAGTCGGAGAAATACCGGCTGCCTCCATGATCTCGGAGGCGTCCGTCATGGAGTTGTTACGAACCATATCAAGAAACCTAGCTTGATCCCGAAATAGGGTCGGTGCGGCTGTAAGAAGACAGTTGCATTATGAAAAATACATACATGAAAATTAAGACGAGAATTGAAGGTAAGATCCTCACCTAGCTTAGTATTTGGGACTGTATCCCGTCGGGTAGGCAGCACATCACGATCGGAGTCAGAAGCTCACTCACCTCCAATAAAAAAGAATTTCCTCTTCCATTTGTGAAGATTGGAAGTGAGACCAGTAATAAACTTGTCCGACCTCGGGGCAAAGCGGTACCACCCCTAGTGGGGAGCAGGGTTCTCAAGAAGCATATATGTAACAGTAAATTCTTTAAACGAAGGAGGAACAACAACTTTGAGCACCAACCGCCACAGTGCAAAAAATGCAGAAAGCACCCTCCAACCGTTGAGGGCTAGCCTCCCCGGAACCAGAGACAAGTGCCCAAAAATTCGACATATGGGCCCGGGGATAGGGAACCGAAGTCCCGCCTCCAACATGCCCTCGTAAATAACTATCTCACCCGAGAAGTCACAGCACGCAGATTCATCGGCCTCAGGACGACGGCACGTCACAGAAGGCGGGATATGATACCGGTCAACTAGTTCAAAGATATCCTCATCACGCTTAAATAGGCTAAATATAGAAGCTACCTTGTGACGGTCGTCTCTTCCTCCGCTTGGACCTCTGTCAAGGTCACCTACAGTCTCCCTCTCACCTGAATGAGTGCCAGCAGAAAGGTCACCAACAGTCTCCCTCTTGCCAGAATGAATGCCAGTAGAAAGCAAACTGAGATCATAGCAAAGAAAATTAATTGTGACAAACAAAGGAATAGAAAGGAATACCGAGACACATACCTTGAGAGCTCGTGTCACCCGGTCGTTTCCTAGACTCGCGAGGGGAGGTCTGCACGGAACCTAGGGAGCTTGAAGCGTCGCCTGTGCCTGTGGTACCGCCTACTCCATGACAGGCGCCTTCGGTCTCTTTCGGCGATCCACTCCGCTGCCTACATGCTTCTATGGTCTCCCGTGAGGTGCCAAAAGGATTAGACGAAGACTCTTTGCCCATGCCTGATCTCGGGCCAAAAACTCCGAAGGGTCTCTCAACCGTTGCTTGGACCACGCCGAAACCACCACGAGGAGAAGCATCTAAGCGTCCGAAGGCCAAAGGTGGGCCACCCAAGCCCTTGGCGCCGCCCAAAGAGGCGTCACGCGGGGCCTGGGCACTCGTCTGAGTCAAAATGGGCGCCACTTGCATTACACTCCCAAAGCCACCGCGAGGAGAAGGACCCGGACGTCCGAAAGTTGGAGGGGAGCCGCCTGGGCTGGCCCTTTGGGCACCGCCTATGGCAGCCCCTTGGGCGCAGCCTGGGATGGCCTCTTAGGCGCCGCCTAGGGAGGCTCCTTGGGCGTTGCCTCCCCTCGCCTCGTCTCCTCCACTCCTCAAGCCCCTAGTCCTCATGTGCTTTGATCTTAGAAAAAGAGAAGAAAAAGAGAGAAATAGAAGAGAGTGGGATGAACAGTAGCTTGAAGACCCTTTTTATTGAGAAGGGATGGCTTCTCGAGAAAGTCTTGTTAAAGCTTCTTGAGGAAGCTTGGTATGTAGCTTCTTGAGGAAGATTGAACAACTCTTTGGTGACCTTGGAAGAGGTTGGTCAGAAAAATGAGAAATAGGAGTGAAGTGAAGAAGATTGGAATAGTGACCTCTATAGACGAGGGTATATAAAAAAAAAGAAGAAAGAAAAGTTTTTTCGATCATTTTGTCGAGGTCGTCCTAAAAACTCGATTTCAGAGAGATAGGTGCATTTTTTGAGAAAATTTGTTGGCCAAACTGCCATGGCAGTTTGCGAGTCGTAGAGCTCAAAAAAATACCCGAAATCAAAAAAAAAATTGCCTCAAACGGACTCTTGTGCGCAAAGTTATTACTGTCCGATGATTTGTCGTAGTTCCGATACTCCAGCAGCCCTTCTCACCACTTGGGCGCTCGCCTCAGCCACAGGGGCGCCTACCCCATTGCCTCGGGCCCCAGGAAGCCTTGCCTACTATTACACTTACCAGTGAGTTCGACAAGTCCCCGAAGACCGAAGGAACACCGCAACGGAGCAAGATGACTCCTACCCGAAAGGTTACACATGCCCTCAACCCCTTCCTCTCGCAAGAATTAGAGGCTTAAGGTATGGGAGGCAAATGACGAGCCCGAATTTAACTAGGCTGAGCCCAATCAAGATAAACCGAGAAAGCTCAAGGGAAAGTCCAATAAAAGTCCACCAATTGGAGAAAGTTCAAATCGAGACTGGTTCAACCCATGGATAAGGAAGGCATCAAGGGGAAGGCATCAGGAGGAAGGCATCAAAAGGAGGACACCAAGCCAGCCTAGGACCCCCTTGGGCGCCGCCCAAGACCCCCTTGGGGCGCCGCCTAGGGTAGCCCCTTGGGCGCCGCCTGGGTTGGTCCCCTTGGGCACTGGCTTGGGTTGGTCCCTCCGGGCGTCTCCTCCTCCTTCTTACTTTGGCCTCTTGACTCTAATATGAGTCCAAGCCCATTCCAATGTAAGTCCGAGCCCAAGACGACGACGATCGAGTTTAAAGCCAGTAGAGAGTCCGCCTCCGACTGAATAGGAGCACGAGGGAGAGAAATACGGGATACGGAGATCTCCTACCTAAGTCATACTTACCAAAATAACAGAGTTCCTCTTATTCACGGCACCGCCTCAAAACCTAGCCTATATAATGTAAGTCCCTCTCTACATGAAGGGGCATGATCTTGATCCCTACGCACACTACGCCTCTGAATCCCTCACACATACACTGCTCTCTCTTTTTCTCTCTCTCTAATCACTGTAAACTTTTCGGAGTACCTTGATACATTAATAAAAATCGCCGGCCATCGTTGCCATTCAAGAAAGTGGATGTAGGCCACGGCCGAACCACTATAAACCCCTGTGTCGACTCTTTATTTTCTGCTCTCTATTAATTGCTTGGTGATTGTTCTTTGATTGCGACTGTACGAATTCTTGACTGTTGATCTTGCACGAAGGTGATTTTGTGCATCATCAATACCCATTGTAATTACATTTAATACTTCACTTCATTATAACTTTTTACTTTTAAGTATACATAAGTATTTTTTTTGTTATTTTTCACTTTAATTTGATACCCCTCATTATTTTTTTCGTTTTTGTAATTATTCTTTTATATTATTATATTTTAATTAAAAGTGTTATACATGCTTATTTAATTTGTAAAATGAATATAATGTATGTGATAAAAATTAAGGTTGCGTTTGGTAAATCTGTGTTTTCATTTTTTTTTGTTTTTTTTTTCATTTTTTGACCAAAAAAAAATAAAAACATATTTGGTGAATATTTTTTTTTTAATTGCTTTATTTTAAAAACAAGTCTAAAATATAAAAACATTCAAAAAGATGTTTTTGAAAACATCAAAAAAAAAAAAAAACAAACGCGCGATGGTGAAAATGATTTAATGAGGTCTGGGCTTCGATCCTTCTTAACAACAAAATATAGATTTTTTGGCTTGAGTACATAAAAGGCAATCTATTTCATATGTTTGTCGTCTGCCTCTCTGTGCTGAAGACGAAACCGAAACCAAAGCCATATCCACAACCACGAAGACGAAGACGATCTAGACGCCATCTCCCCTTTCTCCCTCTGTTGCTCTTGCTTTCTTTCTCTCTCACTCTCTCAACCTTCTGTGTTGATGGTGGTGATAGATTTTGGGAGTGGTGGTGGGTTTCGCTAACAGTGGTGGGTTTGGTTGGTGGTGATGGGTTGAGTTGTGGTGGGTTTGGGTGGTGATAGGTTTTCGAGGATA
>CM042186.1:31401019-31429758 GCA_023539305.1 Ilex asprella | reverse complement strand
TTCTAAATTTTTCTAGAAACTTCTCCAATATTTTATATTCTTCTAGATTATTCTAAATTCTTCTTTAAAATTTTTCTTATTCTTTTTTAGATAATATTCCCTAACTAGCTCCTTGTCAAAATAGACCGAGATATTACATTTTTTTCCCCTTAAAATAATTTCGTCCTCGAAATTATGCTAGTTATTCCAACTGAATAAGTGTGGTGTTCCAGATGCATTTGCCCCTAAAAAAAAATGGCCTCAACTGCATGATTCTTTGTAGCCAACTAATTGATTTGCCTTTCGTCCAGAGCCTGTATTGTTGCTACTCTTAGATCAGGCCATTATGAACAAAGAATGATTCATTGTAAATCATATTTTATGTGTTTACTTAACGTAAACACATAAAATATGTTACACCCGCAACAAGTCGAGGTGATAGAGCCTCTCAATAAACAGTCACACGAACTCTATTCGGGACTTTGAAGCGTCTAATGCTACTAGACTTGACCTTTCTTTAAACTGAATAACCTTTCAAAGCATTGTAAAATCCAATAACCAAATTATTATCACTTCTCATTCTTTAACTAGCCGATCAAAACTCAAAGCAAAACTATCCAGTTCCATAATCTTGTCAAGTTTCATCGTTGATTTCGATAAACTATCTAAGTCTTCAATCTCTTTAGCTTGACATTATAGAACCAAAACTTGATTAAAAATAGTGCTCGTTTCAGATTTCACATATTGAATCTTTAAGGCATGAGTTGTTTCTGAAGTTAAACGGTTACTCCATAAAACACAAGACAACCTCGGGAAAACCAAAATGTAATAGATTTGACCACGTTAATGATAACTCCTTTTGGAAGTAACATTACATATCAAGGATGTCTAGAACTAAGGTTCACAGTTTGTTCTTAATTATTTTTATATTCTCTCTTTCCTAAACTTTCATGATAATGTTAATAGTCCCCACTTATTTCCTTTAGAATATATCGTTAAGATGAAGCACCTCGCCATATCATAGAATAACTCATAGCTTCCAATCCATTATTTTATTGTCTACCCTAAGCCTTGTAAATCAAACTCGTCCATGAGTAACCATAATAATTCTTATGCACCTCAGAAAAGCAAACTGATCTGATGAAGAAGAAGAAACTGATAATTGACCATTACAAGTTGCGAACCTAAAACCACCAGCAACTACTATCTCATATATCTCTTTCTTTGATTGTCTTCCGTTAAAGTTGTTCTCTTCCTTTACCAACTCATTTATATATAAAACTTGACTCATATCTCTCTCTCTCAAGCAACTTCCACAACGATCAGTCATACCTAAAATCTCTCTTTCTAAAAAAATACTTTATTCTTCAAAATTCATAATATCTTTTCTCCTCTTACTGAAATTAAGTAGTTAATCTTTACAACTTTTGATGTGCACGCTGTCAAAATATTAATATTTATGTAATTGTAGCTATGTGAGCTAATTTAATATCTGTTTCCCAGGATTGATTGATTAATTATCATTATTTGAAGCGTGTTTAAAAGATCAACTCCAGAGACTTAGGATCTCCATCCTAACATTTGACATTACTGCAAGACTTGTTCCTTTTATAGAGCTAAGAATTCAGAAATAACCAAAATCACCAATTTCATCCTAAGTTACCGTAGTCATCTTAGAGGATCATTAGGTCAAATCAATACATTAATCTTTAAAGATAATCAATTACAATATAGACTATGAAGTTTGCTCCATTGCTTATCTATTCAAACCTTATGACCCAACCAATTATGAAGTTCTTCTATAATCTGATAATTTATCACCAAAAGAAATGATATTCATTTTATACTAGTAAGAATCAACATATTATTTTCCTCTAATTACTATGAATCTCTCTGAAATAAAATTTCAATAGTCTCAAAATTCTCTAATCATTCAATAATCAATGATCGGCCATTAAATCGCTCTTTTATTCTTAAATATCATTTTTCCAAATGTACTTACAAAATCATCAATTTAAGATAGAACGACGTATCTTAAAACTTTTGATTTTTCGGTACTCCAACAATAACATCAGAAAATTCTAAGTTTCCATAATTTATTCATAAGTATGACTTTCTTCACTAACACCTGATCAAAAATTATATTGTGCCAACTTGCTATTAATCAAGACTATGACTTCACTAATGATTGATACAACAAAAACTCATAAACAAATCAGACTTTTCATCCACATACTCAAATTCATCCACCAATCATTTAAAAATAATCCATATTGTTACCGTTATACTTCATAACTATCAAATTTTCTATAAAAGTTTGACTATAAGATAGTTTAATCTCATTAAATCTTCCCGAAGTGAAACTCCTTGTGACATCTTACTACCACTCGTCTTCAAGAATCAAAAGCAAATCTAAAAGTTATCTTCTTAGAGTATAAACCCGACCTTACGAAAATTTTCACTCAAATCTACAAATGAACAGAATTAACCAAACTCCTCAATTAAGTCAAACATCACATCCTTAAGTTATACCGACAAATCTCAATGAATAACAGTAATTTGGATACCTCTAGGTTTGATTCTTCTTTATATCAATCAAATATGATTTTTCTCTTCACACCTATCTTGATAGTAAATGTTGTCCAAAAGAAAATTCTATTTTTCACCTTGCTATCATTCTTCATCAAGAATCAAGAACTTCGCAAAGTTATCTTTTATGCATTTCAAGCTCACCTTAAAAGAAGTCACTTATTTGTAATAAGTCAGAATCAACCAAACTCATTAACCAAATAAATAATTTCTCTAATGGTCAAAGAACCACTGTTAATCCTATACTTAGCCGAGTACCCAAAGTTCTAACAATTGGACTTCAACAATTGACTAAAACTGTCCCCTTGATCTCATATCAATAGGTCAATTTTCAAATGCAAAGGATTACGATACAAACTTTTGATAAATTTATGTCTAGCACCACATCCTTCATGATAATAATCTAGATATTGAAAATATTTGTCAATCATATCATCCTAAATGATGTTGCACCGCCACAAATGACTTCAATCAAATCTAAGAATAGTCACTAAAGGTATTACCTTCAATAGTTGAGTCACTTTCCTAACCATAAGAAAATTCCAATAAATTTTTTAAAAGTTGAGTATCACCATCATTATCTTCCACCATTTGGATTATTATCACTTTATCACTCATTGTCCTCAATAATTTCAACCATTTCCCTTTACCTCTGCATCTATTATTATCCTTCAACATTCGTATTATCACATTTTATCTATAATTGTCTTTCTCTATTTGGGATTATTACCTTTCACTACTTTATCTATTACTAACCTCCGTCCTTTGGATAATCACCATATATCATGTGCAACTATTCTCAACCTTTTGGATTACCAACTTTTACAACTCTACAAGTCATTATTCCATTCTATTGGCCATGACAATAAACTCTGAAGTTTTGGTGTTTTACAAAAATTGTGATCTAGTTAGCCCTTCACAGTGAAGTACTTACACCAAGACACCAAATGAGACTAATAAATACTTTTACGTGAAAATATCCAACTCTTTCAAACACAATAGATTGCATAATAGATACCTGACCACAAAATCAATTTTTCTCAAATATAAGTATAATCATTAAAAAAACTAGTAACTCCCAATTTGTTTACTTCAAAAAAATCTATCCACATAAGGTCACCTCATTTCTTGTTTCGTCCAACAATGTACTCTATTAAAACCATAGAGAATATGATATTATCTTGACTTCAAAATCACCATATGTATCGTCTAAGGTCCACAAAAGTAAGCATGGTCAACCATCACCAATTGCTCCTTTAAGCAATCTACCAATCTCAACTTTAGTGAATCATCATACTAGAAGGTGACTCCCTTATAATATAAGCTTGTACTCTAACCTAAAATATCAAAGTTTGAAACTCAAGAATTATCCCAAAAATTTTTTTTTTTCTAAAACATCATCATAAAGAACTAGTGCACTTTGCTGCATCGGTACGTAGGAAAAAAGGCTCTATTGGATGCCAGGAGCAATGCTCGTCCTTAACACTCCATTAAACATATTATCTCATAACATCTTCACTCCACACCATTAAGTATAATTTTTTCAACTTATATGACCAAAAGGATCCTAGGAACCTTAACCTCCTCTATAAAAATGACACCACTATAAATGCCCAGATGTGTATCGCAACCTAGGCTTTGATACCACTATTGTCACACCCCAACTCCAAGGGCATGACCGGCCGTGAACCATAGATCGATAACCTATAGAACACGTAAGCCTAATAATAAACTAATAATATAGGAGTGAAAAATAACACTAACACTAATTTGATCTCATGTCAATATGTCAAAGTCAACATACCTATACCTGTTTGCCCCAATTATTCAAACAAGTAAAGATAGTTATATGGTATATACTACGGAAGTCGCAACACTATTAGTCCCCAACCAATTCTCTGAATCTGCTATTGACACTCCAATCATTTACCTGAAAAGTTTTATTTTAAAAACATGAGCTAAAAAGCTCAGTGAATGGAAAGACATGCATATTCAAAGTAGTTGAAAATTTTTTTTTTTTTTTTTGGCATACGACATCTAAATCAAATAGTTGAAAAAATAACTTCACAAAGATAACTAATTTTTCAAGAATAACACAATCGATGTTCAACAAAAAATTATACCACAACAATGAGTCATATCATAATGGTGGAGACTGTACGATATCCAATAATCGATGGGAACCAATATCAAATACCAAAAGATCTCAAAGTTGGATCCAACATCGTACTTAGGGTCACCACAGCCTCACGCGGGTCTGTTCCCTAAGACGATCCGGTGAAGGTCACCAGGACGCACCAGGCACTGTTCCTTCAACCGTTGAGCACTAGGGTCACCTCAGCCTCCCCCGGGTCTGTTCCCTAGTGGCTAGAGTCACTTGCACACAGAAGAATAATTTCTCTGGACTTTTAATTTTGGTCCCATTTATCATCACAAAGTCTCACCATATAAACAAGTGATTGAGTCACAATACTTCACGAAAGAATTCATCGTATGCCACAAGTATTTAGACACAGTAAAATATTTTGTATTGTTTTTTAAAATGTTTAGGGATATGGAGGATTTTCGAAAATACGTAGTATGCCAAACCACTCACCTCAAATCCAAATGATATGCTTCTTGAGTGTTCCTTGTTACCCGAAGTAGAGTAAGATGCTATCAATGTCTTTCCTCTTTTTTCACAATTTTCTTTCACCTTTGATGAGGTGCTCTTCCTTCCTTCTCTCTTTTACTCTCTATTCTTTCTTGAAAATGCACTTGTATCCTTAACTCAATCCCCAAATGCTCTATTTATAGGCCTCCTAGGATTATTCTAGAAAATATTGACATGTGTCATTTTAAGAAAGAATTCCTAGAATATTCTACCATCTTCTCTCTCCTAGATTCTTCTAGGTTTCAAACTCATTTGCACATGGTAATTCCACAAGTATCTAGATTCATTTGTAATTTTCTAAAGACTTCTCTGACCTTGTAGAACTTTCCGAGACATTCTAAATCTCTCTAGAACCTTCTAGTATTTTCTAGAATCTTCCAAAATATTCTAGACTTCTCTAGATTGTTCTAGAACTTTCCGGATTCTTTCTAGAAACTTCTTCAATATTCTAGATTGTTCTAGACTATTCTAGGTTATTCTTGAACTGTCTAGAATCTTCTAGAACTTTCTAGAAACTTCTCCAACATTCTAGATTCTTCTAGACTATTCTAAATTTTTCTAGAAACTTCTCCAATATTTTATATTCTTCTAGACTATTCTAAATTCTTCTTTAAAATTTTTCTTATTCCTTTCAAGATAATATTCCCTAACTAGCTCCTTGTCAAAATAGACCGGGATATTACACTTACCCTTAGTCTAACCTCATAATGAAGAATCGACCCAAACAGAAATGTAAACCGGCTCAAAAACTAGAAATATCAGTGATAGAACCAACAAGTGCAAAAATCAATAATAAGTAGAAAAGTTTGCTTGAATGAATTCCAAAAAATACGAGAAAATAACCATTAATCTTGGTAAATAAGGGAAAATCAAGCCATATAATTTATGAGCAAATCCGACTGGATTGGTACTATCGTCCGCAAGTGAGATGCAGATGTTAGCACATTGTTTCGAGGAGTCTTAAGAGATTAGGTTTGGATCGGGCTTTGATACTAAGTTGGATTATGTGGTTCTATGGTTTTAGGGTTTGGATCGGGCTTTGATACTAAGTTGGATTATGTGGTTCTATGGTTTTAGGGATAAAAGGTTTTGAGAGAAGAAATAAAATATTGTGGAAATGGTATTATGTTAGGTCACACAATTATGCCCTCTTATTAATATAAATACACAGTGCAAATATACCTTAATCTCAAACATAAAGCATAACAAAACATTAAGAAAATGAACCTAGTGGTCAAGAACTCAAGATGCTTATGACGGATTATTCTCCAAATAAAATTTGATCAAAATACTTTATCAATACTCCAATGGAGTAGAACCATAATATCAAAATAGATTTTGTTTCTTTTGATTGATTTCACATTTGTTAGGGCCAATTAGAATAATGGAGAAGTAGGAAACCGCCCTCTAAAAGGCACGTACGATGGTGTAGTGGTTTTACTGAGAAATAAAACTGAAGATATAGAATGAAATATTGATAAAACTAGAGATTGAAATAGAGAGGTAGTATAGATAGAAGTCAAGAGATATTACAAAGCAAATACTTTTGATGTTTGGAGTCAACTATCCTTAAGGAGGGGAAGTTTGGAGATAATGTCACTCGTGAAATTAAAACAAGATGGATTAATTGTAGGAGTTTCATCTTTTGTGATCAGTAATTGACGTATAACTCTTAAGCTAAAAGGTATGTTTTAGAACACGGTAATTAGAATATCAAAGCTTTATAGGAGATTGCTGGGCAACTAAGAAACATGCTTAGAAATTAAATGTGGTTGAAAAACAGATATTAAGATGGATGTATGGTAAAATCATCAAAGATAAAATGATATCTTCGTATAATGGTAGGAGTAGGACCCATAGGAAAAATACTAAGAGAGAATTGACTTAGATAATTCGAACATCTTTATAGGAGAACTATTAGTGCACTGGTGGGGAAGAGTTATGTGATACCTATTGATAGTAATGTGAGGGGTGGAGGTAGGCTAAAAAGAAATTGAATGAAATAGTGAAAAAATTGTAATAGCATGTGGTTTAACGAAAAATACGACCCTTGACAACGAACAATATAGGAACTTGATTCTTGAACTAGACCCCAAATAGTTGGGATAAGACTTAGTTGAGTTGAGAGCGCATTATGTATTAAGTTAATCCCTACTTATCATAAAGTGATTCTAATGATTAATGTGAAAAGTTGAGATAAAGAAAAATATGTTGGTACCCCAGTTGATATAGGATAAATATATTGAGTAGCACGGAAGGGATCAGCATGAGAATGTGGTGCTACTTTGCTTCATGTGGACTATTGCTAGGAAGAGGAACAGGAGTGCATTGAGGTCCCCATTCACAAGCTCAAGTTTTGATGTTAAGCCTTCTCTTTTGTATGAGATTTTCTTGGCTATGAAGTTTCCTTTGTTATTGTTAGGGGCCTAATGTGTAAATATTTTGTATGCTTTGTGTGTGCATGACTTGTGCCTCCTCTGGTGTCTTTTAATGTTCTTTACTTCTTTTATGTCTCAAAAAAGAAAAGTTGAAATTGATGATGTATGTGAATTTTTTCTATTTGTTTAATATTGGATTGAAGTTGGAAGAGATGGCTCTGGCTACAATTTCAGGCATGCACATATATGTTAAGTTTGTATATTAAAATTGTATAATGTGTTTTTTTATTCATTTCATCTGCAACAAAGAATTTCAATCACAAAAAAGATTAAGTACATGGGGGCAAGAAGTCCGCCAAGAAAGAAAAGGAACAAAAATGAAAGAAAAGTATAAATTACATGTCACCTATGAAGCACGGATACAGATACGGCGATACGGAATATGGCGATACGGATACGGCGATAGGGCAAAACTTAAAAAAATAGGATACGGATACGGCTAGGATACGTCCATAAAATATTTAATATTTTATCTTTGATTGAAGTATTTTTTGTCTAAGTATAATATTTTAAACTTAAAAGGTCTAAGTATTATATACCTATAAGCTTTAGGAGATCTAAGTGTAATTTATTAACGGATATATTTATAGCAAGGGTCTAAGTGTTATGCACGTACAAACTTCAAGAGGTCTGCGTGTAATATTTCAAAAGTCAGGGGGTCTAAGTGATTAAGTGACAAACCTCAAAGGGTCTGGGTGTAATTCTCCCTAAAAGAAATTAGGGTTTTATACTTCTATAATATATATATAAGGGCTCAAACATATTTGCTCTTGTGCCCTTATACTTTTTAAAAAATTCAAGTAATACCCCGTTGTATCCTAAGAGTATCCCATCCGTATCCAGCCGTATCCGAAAATCAATTTTTTTTTATTTTATTTTAGGATACTTCTCAGCCGTATCCGATACGTATCCGGCCGTATCGGAGGCGTATCGGTATCCGATACGTATGCGATACCGATAATTTGACCCTTTCAAAGTATCCATGCTTCATAGCATGTCACGTATAGATTTCCAATCTGCCTTTATGAAGAATAATCACACTCTGAGACACCAACATCAAAAAAAGCTAATATGGTGATACTATGCTTATAAATTGATTAAAATTACATCAATTATGCAACATTGTGATGTGATTCAAGTTCCTATACATAGTGTATGATCTCTATATATTAGTCAGCTTCAATTTTCCGATGCCACATTTTACAGCTGGTTACACACTTCTTTGGCGGGATAAAAAGCAGAAGCTCACGATGATCTTCTTGCTGATGGCATTTTACTTACATTTCATTGCATCTGGGTATACAATTATTATGGCAGTTTCCAAGCTCCTCTTGGCATCAACCTTAATCCATGGGAACTTACCTGATAAATTGTATGTATGATTTCTCTCTCTCTCTCTCTCTGTCCCCCCCCCCTCCCCACAACACACACACACAAATAAGTGTCAATATTTGAAGATGTTGCTTTAGTATTAACATCCATAAATGCAACATCTTGTTCAGACATCATGTTAGGTCAATGGACCAGATTTTATGGCTTTATCGGTATTGCCTCAGACTCAATTGCTTCGAATGTTTCTAAATCATATAACGTGTCTCAGCCATCTATTAAAATGGATGCTTAGTTGTATAATCTTAATAAATTGGGCACGGTTTGATGGCAGTCAGACATAATCATTTGGAAAAATTCGAACTGATATCTTTGAGCTGGTGCAGATTGGGATATACAATTGAGAAAATTTCCGAATCAAATTTTCATTTCTCAGAGGATATGTTACGCCAAGTTGCGCTGTCAGTGGCCTCATCATGGAATTCTGCAGTAATGAGCTCAAAATCTATTTGCAAAGGAAATGATTGGATTCTATTCCTTAAGGTATTTACAAATGTATACATTTCTTCTCCTCAACCCTTGTGTTTTATATGATCTATTTTAATAGCACGGAGTACTGGAAACTAAGTTTCTGATATTTTCCCGTCTTCCAGTCAATTACTATAATGTCGGCTAAATGGTTTCAGTAAGAGGCAGTAAGGCTGCATGTAAAATATTGCTAACATTCATCTTGAGAAACTAATGACAAGGGCAATAATTTGGGTTCTTTCACTCTGGTTTTTTCCTTCTGGCTTTTAAATGCAGCCACCTATACAAGTGAAAGCAAACTCACAGTTGTGGTAACTCAAAGAACTGGATTGTAAACTAAATTCCATTGATAGACAAAACACACCATCAATGCGAAGAAAATGTGACCAACTGAAGTCAAATCAACTCATCAAAGCCTTGCCCAACAACTTAGCGTTGTCTCTATGGATTGTATTTTAACAGTCGCATTTGTCAATTGTTAAACAGTATATGTTTTGCTAAATCACTGGCCACATATATTCCTTAACTATCTCAACACAAGTGATTTTCTGTATTTGATTTCCAGTAGGATTTCTGTTAGTCACCTCCACACTACTATTCGACAATGGAGCTAAGTGACTTTAGAAGGAAACACGGAATGGTCTAACCCATGGTTACCACAAGTCACTAAACCCTTAACGACCCACGATTTTGGTACATCGATCCCAAATGAGGTGTGTTTGCGATCCAGATCACCAAAATAGACAACCTCAAATTGTAATACTTACCTTAAATCAATCCAACATGTATCACAAATTACTAAAATGCATAGTAATTGACTGAATGTATATAGATTTATAATTATATATTATTTTAAATAATAGAAAATCAAGCACAACTATAACATAAATGGTAACTAACTGTGTGTATAAATGTTCTGTAATATATAATGTTGTATAGTAGTGAAATGATCTGCATAAGAGTTTCAAAACGAATTACGAACCAAAATACTGTATTGGTTAAACCTACCCTTATTGTACCTTGTACCTAAAAATGTGTCGTACTCGTACCTGTACCATGTACCAAAGCAACCCACGATCCAAACAATATTGGTCTAACCATGATTTCTCTTGGCTTGTTTTATGTCTCTTCAGTGGTAACTTATGGCGACTAAAACTCAACTTATTACATCCACAGACAATTTTAGATTGTCTCAAGTATTTTGTTCTCCTTCTGGCAAGTCCTTTGGACGCACATGTCATTGTGTTTTCATAATTTTGTGATGTTTATTATTTATCACAGTGTATAAATGGTTCATGCATATTACGATGCCTATGGTCAAATGTGCTATGCGATACCTTGTATAGCATAAAAAAATAGACACTATCTGGCTCCAAACAAATGCTTTTTTCATTCATTTTTCGTTGAGGGTGGGGGTGCTATATTAATGGTGTTGAAGTGTTACTTTCCCATTACTTTACTTTTCTATTAGTTTCTTTCTTATTATGTCATTTTGATATTATGTTCTATTTTTCTAATATTTTAATTATCTTCAATGTCAATCTAATATAAATAGATGGGCAATACACATCTGACACAGAATACTTATCTTCTTCTCCTCTTATTTTTACGAAACTCTAATATTAAATTTTTCGAGTTTTAAATTGGTATCCAAGCAAGATACTTGGGTGAGTGGGGTCCTAGATGAGCACCATACATCGAGTTGTAGTCGTCTTTGGTTTCACCAGATGTTGTCATCCCCATGTTCAGTCCAATTTAGTGACGGTTCATTGGTTTTCGGTCCAATTTGGTGCTGGTGTAGTGATTTTCATATTGGTTCAATGCAAGTTCAGTGTTTTCAGCCAGATTCAGTGCTAGTTCAGTTGTTTTCTCCCCAGTTTGATTGTGGTTTAGTGGGTTTCATCCTTATTTAGTGTCTATTTAGTGTTTTCGACTCAATTTAGTGTTGATTTAGTGGTTTTTTGGTCAATTTGGTGCTAGATTAGTTGGTTTCATCCTGGAATCACTTTCAGCATGGTTCAGTGGTCAGTTTGGTGCTGGTTTAGTGTTTTCCAAACCAATTTGGTGCTAGTTAAATGTTTTTAGGATGGTTTACTATCGGTTAAGTACTGGTAATGTGATTTTTAGCAATAGTTCAACCCCATGCTTGGCTGATTCAACTTGAGCTATGTGACGGGCTATTTTCCAGTTCTCATAACAATGCCAAACAAAGTCCATATGCTGATCTTGCCTTGATTTACACCAGCAAAATTTAAAATTGTCTTAGAGGTAGGTCGTGCTGTAAGAGGGTTTGTATTTTATAACTCTCCTCTTGTTTGCGTATTTACTGTATTTGTTAAACCGTTGTAGGGGTGGTAATCAAACCGTGTTTTCCGAGCTTTGTTATGCTCAGTTTTGGCTTGAGTTATAGAAGAGTTGCTCAAGCTCGGCTTGAGCTCTAATATCAAGCACAAATATTTGTTCAAACTCGGCTTGACTAAAGCTTGAGCCGAAGACTAAACCTAAAATCCACACTTCACAAAACTCAAATATCAGATCTAGAAGTTCCAAATCATAAATCTCATATCGAAATTGGAAAAACTTCACATATCTCAAATCAAAGTACATAAATTTCACACACGTTAGACACAAATCCAAGTCAGAAACAAAACTGTAACTTCAAAAAACTCAAAATAAAATCAAAGCTTAAAATTGAATACACCAAATCCATAAATACATATTTGTATATAGTGGATGAACTTCAATGAGCTGATTGCTCGAGAGTGGGGGGAGTCCAAAAGTGGGTCAGACCCTACATGATGATCTCTGTTCATTTTCATTGGTTTCATTGTTTTACCCATTATACCCTAGGAATTTTTGTTATTTACAATTATACTTGGTAGCAATGAATAAATTTTATATAGTAAAACTAGTCTAAACGATCGAACTTGAACGAGTTAAAAATGGTTCATATCGGCTTTGGGCTCGGCTAGAATTTTAAACAAGCTTAAAAATTGTTCATATTCGACTTTTTTTTAGAAAATGAATGAACTTGAACTAGCTAAAAAGAGCCGAATCCGAATAGCTCTAATCGTTTACGTGCCCTAGACCTTTGTATGAGAGGTTTTCAATGGTTAGATAAGGTTGAAAGAAAACTTTGAAAAAGTATTGTGGTCCTGTTGTATCTCATAACAGTCCATCAAAAAATGTGTCAACCTGTTGTTTGGTCTAGTTGTGAGCACCATTAGAAAGTTGTTCAGAATAGAATCGGTTCTGTGATACTGCGGAAGTTTGATGGATTTGTGCTAGCTACTCATACATTTTATCCAATAGGACTAGAGTGTACCATGAGAGCTTCCAGAAATTCTTCATATGTTGGCAATTTCATTCAGGTTGATCACAACACTTACAATTTTTAGCTTGTCACCATTAGAATCATAATTGTGGAAGACTAGGCCTGAAATCCAAGTCATCCGTTAGTGTAAGAAACTAATAAAATTAATTCATAAAACAAGCTTTAGTAAAGTTTTCATACCGGCTCTTATGCTTATGCCTCTCCAATCTTGTTGCGATCCCTATCAAAGTTCAAATAATATAGGGTTTTTCACATTTTGCTCTCCGAAAGATGCCTCGATTCCCACTTTGCACCCTAAAAGACTATTTTTTTACATTGCACTTGGAATGTCAGAAATTGATTCCAATGTGACATTTGACTATTTTTATATGTTTAATATACAATATTATGTGATAAAATTAAATATTGATTATTCATAGATATATAGTTGAAAATTAATAATACTCGTGTAAGTAACCTATTGTACATTGCAATATATATAATATAAGAAATATTAAGCCAATCCATAATTTTAAAGTAACCAATAAAATTTAAATCAGTATTTAAATGGACAAATCTTAAAAAATATCACATATATGCTTATACATAAAGATATTAAAATAGGTATGTTGCTTTCACATATAGATAGATAAAATCTCAAATGTCAAAATAATGGCTTATTATAAGAGATCTTGCTCCGAAGTATCCCTATTGTATCCTAAATGTATCGGTTTTGTATTCTCTTCGTATCATAAATGTTTTTTTTTTTTAAGTATTCAAGGCGTATCTAGTTGTATCTGATATGTATCCGGCTATATCCAGGCGTATTTTTATTGGATATGTATCGAGTATGGATACTTCAAACTTCATAAAGTAACTTTGCTTCATAGGTCTCGGCTAATTATTTTGTGCGTTTATCTAATCTGCTTGTTAAATTGGTGGTTCTCTCTTTGTTGATTCTGAGCTTCATCGGATGCATTTCACTGCAAGGTTTGTTTGTTGTAGGTATGTCTGTGGGTGCAGGTGCAGGACATTACCACTTCACTTACATTATTTTGAAACATTTAGATAATTCTTTGAGTTATCACTGAATATTGGATAATTTTGACCTTTTAACATGTACTAATTTATAGAATTTACATAAATGGCAAGGATGGTTCTAGTATCAATTTTGACGGGACTGTTTTCTTGTTATTTCAGGACTTTCCATTGCGTTTGTTGCTTTTTTCCTGTATGAGAGAAAGGAGGAATAAATCGATCATCTGGTCCTGAAAATTATCACATTTGGATGCAAATTAAAATCTAATACCACCAAAATATTTGTTTACCCCAAGAAACAACAATAGCGGGTAATTGCCCTTTTTTTGTGTCCTAGTGGAGTATTTTTCGTCTGATCACTTTCTTGGAGCAATCTTTCTTTTTGTTGGATGTTTTTTTGGGTGTGGGCACTAGTGTTTGAAGATGTTGATGTTACCCATTTTGTACATTCTGATCCAATTCTTTTTCAAGCATTCGGGGTTGTGAATGCAAGTTTTTTGTTTCCCTTCTTAAATAGTTATAAATTTTTTTGGATGAATTGTATTTGACTCCCTTTTCAGGAAAAAAAAGTGTATTCGACTCTCTAGGTCCATTGGTATGATTTATTTTTCTCCCTTTTTTTTCCTTCCTGTTTCTTGTGGAGGGAGGGGGGTTTGGGTTCCCCTGTCAGAAGACCGACCTTGTTTTCTTTGTTTGGCAGATGGTCCCAATGCTCTGCTTTCATATAAACAGCCATCTAAAAACTCCCCTCCCACCAAAATGATTCATTAAGATCTGTTTCACCTCATCAGGTGGCCCAAGTTTAAAGCTTCACAGAGTGATCGGGCAGTAATATTAACTGGCCTGGGTTTAAACCAATTACTGCAACATGGATGCCAAGTGAATTTTCTGTCACTACTGCAAGGGCATTGAACTGTAAAGGGCAGTATCTGCTTTTGTTGTTGTTATTGTTCAGTCAGATTTCATTTACAACTTGTAA
This sequence comes from Ilex asprella, assembly GCA_023539305.1. Classification (NCBI taxonomy): domain Eukaryota; kingdom Viridiplantae; phylum Streptophyta; class Magnoliopsida; order Aquifoliales; family Aquifoliaceae; genus Ilex; species Ilex asprella. The sequence continues at coordinate 31,414,912 of CM042186.1, read as the reverse complement.
CAACACCTTGTCACTGATTATAGTTTGTGACAACAGTCGAGCATTTCTCTATAGACATTTTGAGGTAGACGGTCAGATTGTTGAAGTTGATGTACCGAGCCAAAAATTGCATTAGCAGACGACTTTAAACCGGTCTCTAGAGATAGTTTCAGTTGTTTACTTTTATCAATTTGTTCTAGCAAGTTTCTCAATCCAAATAACTAGCTAAAACAGATTTGGAAAACATTCTTCAGTGCCTTTACATGTTGCATATTAACCATTTTAGCATTAACATCAATTGTTTGTCAATTTCTGCAATTGGGACTTTACGGTAAAGGTTTGAAACCATAGATCTCAAACTGTCAGTTTGGTTCTCTCTTAATTCTTACGTTCACAAGGTTTTTTTTGTTGACTTTCTCACAGTTGAATCTCTAGTTTGGGTTTGAGTACAGTATAAAAAAAAATGGTATCGGCTCACTTTCTACTCTTTTTTTAGGTGTCTATGTAACCTTTTGGATGAAGCTTACCAACTTTTAAGGTTCATACACCTTGGAGGTTCACTTATCACTATTTGGGGGTAAAATTTACAACATTTGAGTTTTTTTTTTTTTTGTACTTTTTAGTTTAATACCAAAAAGTGAATTACGTTTTATGATAACTTCATTATCGATATTATTAAAAATGTCTTTCTTAATATAAGTAATCAACTTATCTATCACCCATTAATCACTCAATTCGATTACATACAAAATAACATCTACACTTCAAGGATTATTTGACACAAATAAAGGCAATAACTTAGACATGAATACCATTCTAAATCATATTTTACTATACTAACCAAACAGATTTGGAGGAAACAAAAGAGAAGAAAAAGCCCACTTTTCAAAAAAAAATGATAGACTTAGGATCAATTTTCAAAAACAATCAAAAGGGACCAATAAAATTCCAAAAATTTACAACCTAATTCACGCCTTAATAAGCCAAAAAATTACAATGGAACCCTATGTTAATTACATTTTTTTTTTTTTAAATGATGTTTTTCCAAAAGTAAAGATTTACAATTGGAAAATTGCAATAGTCCAACAGTTGAAAGACGCAACAGGGAGAGAAAATGAAATGTTTCCTTCTTCTCTTGATCTCCAAGTCTCCAATGTGATGTTATTGGTGCAATGGTACAAGAGGCGTATTTCCTTTCTTTTTCACTTGTCTTTGGAAAGAAGATGACAAAGAACAAAGAAGTGGCCCAATGACTTTTGCGACTCAACATGTTGTTTTTAGTTTACTAACTTCAAGAGATTTATTATAGGATTGAGCCTTTTTTTTTCAATACCTTGTACCCAACTTTATTGACTTAATTAATTTTGTTTTATCTAACTCATTAAGGTGGGGCCAATTAAAATTATCCAAAAATATATATATAAAATATAAATAGGTTAAAAAAAAAAAAATTGACCCCAACCTCCCTCCACCACTGGTAGACACTCAAGATTTTCATAAGCACTAGTGTGGAGTCAAATTTTGTCTTAATGACATATTGTCAAACAATAGCCTTGATTAATTTCAATTTTGGTTTCTAGTTTGCAATTGGGTCAATTTTATTGTTATAGTTTTGTAGCATTTGATTCTAGAAAACACAATAAATAGAGTTATATGATAATCGTACTCCCAACACATTATTCAGGAGAATGACTGGTATTTGATCTTTTATCAACTCTGTTGTTTTGTTGCAAGTTGAGAATTCTTTGCCCTCTTATAAACCATGTTATTTTAGAAGGGATATTGTTAAGTGGATTCCTTCCTCTGATGATTTTTACTCAGATATCTGCATGGATTGACTAAGGGCTCCTGCTACTGTTGTTAATTGACAGCACTTTGTATGATTTGGTAAATCAGTCCCTAGACGGAGCTTTATTATGTAGCTTTATTATCAGAATTTGAATAGTACATGCATTATATGCAGAAACGATGTAGAAGATCACGATCATCTGTTTTTTCTAGTGTGCATATTCTTATAGAGTTTGGAGCATGATTGTGAGCAAGTGTGTTGTAACACAACTCATGGAATTCTCTAATTAACAAAGCTGCTGATGAATCGAAAGGTGTATCTTTGAATATCATCATCCCCAGATTATGGCTTTATTGCAAATGTTTGTTATATTTAGGCAGGAAACGAATTTGAGAAGATTTCGCGACTCTTTTAAAGATCCCGATGCCATATTCAATGTCATGAGTGAAGCCATTAGATGAAGGCTATTATTTTAGTATACCCAACATTATTCAATCCATTCTAAAATTGAAACCCATGTTAGGCCTATATTACAGTTTTAGATGAAAGAAATGTATAGATTTTAATTTAAATGGATAAGATTTTTCTTTATCAGAATATTTCTTAACCATGGTTAACACTCCACCAACACCAAAATTGAATGGAAAGGAAATTGCCGAAATTTCTATTACTTCGAAAGATTTATGGTAATCCAAAACAAGTAACTCCAAGGAGCGTTAAACCCATCAAATTCGCAACCAGTGAACCCATCGCCAGTTCAATCATCGGTGCCATTCCATCTGCCAAGCAAATGCCTCTTGAGAAACTGGTGGTTGAGAGGGGTGTTCTCGATGAAGCTGAAGCGGAGAATTAGGAATCTCACAAGGCATCATTGGTCATTGAACAATTTTTTTTTCTTTCAAAAGATGTTCACGACCGGTGGGCCTGGTACCTCCACGCGGCGTTGTCCCGTCAGGCTTTTGACCATTGCAAAAAAAATTCCACTGCTGCCTCCGAACATGAAACCGTAAGCTTTCAAGCAGTGGGAGGAGCCTCGGGCTCTAACCGCATGCCTGTTGAAGAATGAGCTAGCGACTCATAGACAGTGTCTTGGTTAAGGGGACCCACCGGATCCGTAGCGAAAGCGAGTAAACCAAAATTGTGGAAACTTAGAGAAATATACATGCCCAGTTGAGATGTGATATGATTGCATCGTGATACCAAAGGACACGATCCCCCCCCGGACTGCCTGAGTCACGAGTGAATCAAAAGTTTGATTTACATTGAACCTCACTTGAATCGCTCTTTTTGTCGTCACTGGAGTATTAACCATGGTTAATGAGTGTTTTTTATAAGAAAATATCTTATCCATTAAAATTAAAATTTACACATCTTTTATCTAGAATTATATTGAAAAAAATTGAATGGTAATAGAGGAGATGTGAGATGAGTCCTTGTGCCTCTATACCCTCAACCCAAAGACCACGATAAGTTTTTCCATTGTGAGTAATTCATCCCCAACAAGTAAAACTTTGTCACAGTTTACAACTATCCCCCTTTTTATGTTGTATTGTTTTGATTTCGACGAATTGGATACTAGCCGTTCATTTGAGGCTTCTTTTGTGTCTCTTGCTGAAGTAAACGAAAACACTAATTATAAAGTTCTAATCGGAGTTTATATTGAGGTTCGGTGGTTGATCATTATGTTAATTTAATTAGGTTCCTTCTTGAAAGGTGTAAAGGCCTCGTGATCTTAACGGTGAAGGTCTATCAGAGTGTTTTTCAGATGCTTTGCCCCACCACTTTGATTTTTTTTTTCTAGGGGAAAAAAAATAAAACCATAAAAGTCCAATTATAGTATTCAAAAACTATTTTTTAATATCATATTCTTTTACATAATTAAAATATGACACTAATAAAACTTTTCACTCAATTATTTTAATTTATTTTTTGATTTTTAACCAAAAAGATATAAATCAATCAACAAAAAATTTATGATCTCAAATTATTTTTAAGGCAAATTGCACTTTGCACCAGGAAAGGTTTAAGAATTTTTATTTTATATTCTCAAAGAATAACTTATATTGCACACTCAATTTATTAAAAATGTTTCAATGTATCATTTCTTTTAGTTTATGTTACTGATTCTATCAATGTCAATGAAATGGATTTTGATGGAATAAGCAATGGAATGCAACAGAATGGTCACATTACAACACTTTTAATACATTGATAATACAATATAAAAAACATCATCCTTGAGTGTACAAAATAAAAAAAATTAAATCTTATTGGGTGTAAAGCGAGATTCCCCCTTATTTTTAAAATAATATCATTGTTTTGGGTATGACAATTTTATCCTAGTTAAAATGTGCTTAAAGTGGTACGTGTTGTATTAGTTACATATTGTACACTTTTATTTTGAGTCAAAATATATTTATAAGAGTCGTTTGGCTGGAGTATTAAATACAGAGTCATAGCATATTAAGTCTTTATAATCCAACGTTATACTATATTGTTTGCAAAAAATTCTCTATATTATAAATAGTCTTATTTCAAATGTTTATCCAAATAATACACTTTATCCATACTATTGAGCCGATTATAATACCACATGAAAAAGTGGTATTATAGTTCAATTCAAGCATATCCAATGGACAAATAAAAATATTAATAACTATATAAGATTAATAGTTTGTTAGTCAATATGTAATTGTTATTCTATTATTCCATTCTTAATCCAGTGTCTTACCAAACGTTGGATTACAATGCATAATATTTTTGTTCCATATTTAATCTTGTATTTTATCTACTTATACGAAATTAGCTTGTATTACCTAATATAATCTATTTTTTACAATACGACAACCAAACGAGGTCATAAGACTATTGCCCTGATTCCATAAAAATCCAATTGGAGTCATTATTTATTTGGATGATTTATAATTATTAGTTAAAACAATATAAAGTAATAAAAAAGAATACTTTATACTTACCATATTTTTATTAAATAAAAAATATAGATATTTATTTGCATTATAGCAATCAAATTAAGAAGAGAGGGACATTAGAAGTCTTCCCTCATTCTTTCCTAATTTTCTCCAATTTTGATTTATTTAAATTTAATCATCTAATCAGTAGTCAACTTTTGACTCATGTAAGTTGTGACTAATTTTTAATGTTTAATGGGACTCACAGTCTATCCAAGAATTATAGTGATTTAGGTCAATAAATTAGATCCAAATAACTTTACTTTTTTTTATTGATAAATATTGATCATACCAAGAGTAAATCCCAAGTATGAGTCTGGCAGGTCAGGTCGGTAGGTCGTGGCAAGATGTCTAGGGGCCATAGGTCAAGACCGGAAGCTCTCTTTAGAGCAAGACAGTAAAGAAGAGGTGAGGAGGATAGCTGGCTAATAGCAAGCACCCAAAAAGCAGTAGAAAGCAATAATCAATGTACCAAATCTCAATCAACCAAGATATTATCCTAAAATCATGGAAGATCTCAAGGAAAAAGAGTAAGGATCTCGCCGGAGATCTCTTAGAGATAGGAAAAATGTTATAAATATGATATATTGCCCCCGTCAAAGGGCAGAGAACCCTACTTGTGTAAAAAGACATCTTGTAAATTTTTTTGGAAAATATACAAATCAGAGGAGCAAGAGTCTCCATTGAAGAGTGGACTAGCGGAGTCTCTTAAGTCAGTGAACTACTAAATTTTTTCTGTATTATACACCCCATACCCCATATAATCATCACATCTATCTTTTAGTCCACGAGGCTAGTGGCTCAAATCTAATCTCACATTAACAATCTCACATTCGGCTCATTTACGTAAAATTACGTCATCAAATATAATTTCATTGACCAAAAGATTGATATAAAACAGTGGAGAGAGACCAAAAGCATCCGAGTTATACCCTTAAAAGATATATCGGGATCAAAACACCAAACTTTGATGGGGAGATTTCCCCTAAAGATTGTATAACTACCACTCTCATATATATATAGAAAGAGAGAGACAAAATACTTGCTTTTAATATGGACCAATACGATTTTTGATATAAGGCAACTGAATTTCCCTCATAATTAGAGGGATATGGCATCTTTTTTCCTGAGGAGGTTTCATTTCATGCACGTTGGTTGGCATATTTTTCTCCGTTGTAGGGGAAATATTTGCAAGAACTTGCATGTAAGATTGGGTCATACACCCATTCGTTCTTGAATCTCTCATACGCGCTACTCTTGCTTGGAGTTTCCTCTGATTTTCTTCCTTGCAGAGATTACAACAACATGTGAAGGGATAGAAGTTACTTCTATTGGACTGGCCTTTACTTCGGAGGAGCCAGAAGAAGCCACAATCTCCTTACCCTTACTACTTGCACCACTTTGGCCTTTCTTTTGTTGTTCCATGTCAACTATGTTGGAACATAGCTCTGATACTATTTATTGATTTTGACAGCTCTGATACCACTTATTAATTTTGTACAGCAGATAATTAACACAAATAATATTTGTTGGAATATAAGAATTCAAAGATAAGTACTTATTGATTTTGCACAGCTCTGATACTGATTTTACACAGTGGATAATTAACACAAATAATATTTATTGAAAGATAGGAATTCAAAGATAGAAAAAATAAAGATATAATGTGGTTATCTACATTGATGTATTATTCATTGAAAAACTGATCATCTGACAACTGATTAAACAATATTCAACCTTATATATAGAGATAAAATATTGTAACTCAAACCTAGTTAGATACAACTTAATCTTTATATTTCTTATCACATATCTAATATACCTATTTATGATATATTGAAACTTTTAAAATATGCTTCATATTTTATTTAAGATTCTCACATTGATTACCCAACAAATTCACATTTAGAGTGTTGTGGTCAAATTCCAACAAACTCTTTTCACATCCTTCCATGATGGAGGTTTCGGATTCAGAGCCTATTTTATTTAAAATTCTCATATTACTTACACAACAAAGTCTCATTTACGACAATTAGAGTTTTGAGGTCAAATTCCAACAAACTCTTTTCAACAAAGATTGGTCCTTGATTGAGTATAAGCATCCAAAAACAAAGGAGTGTCAAGCCACTATCATGCCACAGTTGTAATGATACAGTATATAGATTAGCCCATATCGAAACACTTGAGAAATTGACTTTAGACAATACAATATTGGGGTGCCCATCTCTTCAAAAACAAGAAGAATACCCCCACAATAATAGTTTCCACCTTCAAGAATTGGCCTTATCTATGGCTTCCTCATCTTTGGCTTACTCTATTAAGTATTAACAACCCACTACTAATTTAAATTTCTTAAACAAATTAATTTTAAATTTTAATAAATTTTCAGATAACTGATAATTTCTCTAACTTGTGGGTGAAAATAAGCGTGGAATTTTTATGATTCATGTGCTTTGCAAGAGCCGGAAACGAGTTATATTAAAAAAGAGATATATATATATATATTTAATATCTTAATTGGAACCAGAAATAATTAAAATAAGGAAATTTGTGTCTGATTCCGATCAAATAGGGATTAAGACCCATATAAGTTAGAATTAAAACCCTAATTTCACACAACTCCATATGGTAGATTCTTTTCAGGTGTGTTCTGATCAACGGACGCTTGAGGTTGGTATTTTTTGTTCGATAGCACTCCTACGATCGGAAATTCTGAGGATCTGAAAGTTTAAACAACATCACAGAAAGTAAGTATCCATGTTCTGTTGCGATTTATAATTGATTATGTTCTCACGAAAAGTTCTAAATTGAATTCGTCACAATTAAATTTTATAATTGATTATCTTTGTCATCCCACCAAAAAGATTAAAACAAAAAAAATTGTCGGAAGAAGGTTTGGTGATCAGGGAATGTTATATAATACTTGATTAGATTTTCAATTTTTATTTATTTTGTCCCCAAATCATGCAACTTAGGTATCAAGAGGGATTGTATGAAACAATTTCCTTGATGGGAAGAAATTGATAAGGAGTGAATAACCACTAGATAAGGGTCTTTGGTCATGTGATTCTGATCAAGTTCAGTGGGATTAAGATCCATATAGGTTAGGAACAGAATTCCACACACCTCCTTGCAGTACAGTTTGTGGATATGTTTTTTGGTGAGTGTTTTAATCAATGGGTGTTCGGGGTTTATTATTTGTTTGATGGTATTCCGGCAGGGTTCAGAATCGTAAAGATTTGAAATCTCAAACAACATGGTAGAAATTAATTATCCATCTCTGCTGTAATATGTAATTGGTTGCATAACTCCCATGAATTTCTAACCTATAATCGCCACAGTTGAATTTTATGGGAGCTTTCTCTCACCTCTGTCTCTTTTTCGATTGGGTTTTCAAATCACCGGTTGAAAAGAGGAAAAAGATTTTGTGATCATAAGATGTAATAAAGCACTTGATCCTTCAAAATATAGTATGGTGCACAAGAGTTGTGTTTTAGGTGCATGTATTGTATATTTTTTGTGAGTATGATTTTTGGTGGTTGTTTGATCAATTGGTGTTCAAGGTTGGTTATTGTTTGTTTGATTGTAAAGGTTTCAGAGCTTAAACAACATGGTAGGAAGTATCCATATTCTGAGGCGATATATAATTGATTAGTTTCTCCAACTAATTTTAATTGATTATATTCTCTCATGAAGTTCTAACTTATGAGTGTAGCGATTAAATTTTATGGGTATTTCCCCTCACCGCCTCTCTTTGGTTTGGTTTTCTGATCCCCGATCAAAAAAGATTCAAAAAGGGTTTTGTGGTCAGAAGATGTAATATAATACTAGATCCTTCAAAATCTTATATGGTGCACTAGAGTTTTGTTTTGGGTGCATCTGTGTTTGTTATTTACTTCTTCCTTTTTCCACAGTGATGCAAGGTTTGGCAAATCTTCATCTGTTGCCTTCTATGAAGACGTTGAATGAATTGGATTATGAAAGGTGGGAGGACTGGAAACTTAATCTTGAGCTTACGCTCACCTTCATGGACTTAGATTATGCTCTGCACAATGAACAACCCACCCTCACAGATAATAGCTCTCCTGAACACAAAGCAAACTATGAAAGATGGGAGAGAAGTAATCGAATGAGTCTCTTGATCATGAAGCAGAAGCTCTCTGATGGCCTATGTGGCCTTGTGCGGGATACTACTGACAATGCCAAACAATTTTTGACAAAGCTGGAAGACTTATTTATGGGAATCGAGAAGGCCCAGGCTTGTTCACTGCTACGAGAGTTTGTGAACATGAGGTACGATGGCCAGGGAAATGTGCATGAACACATTTTGAAAATGTCCCACATTGCCAAGAGGTTGGGAGCTGTTGGGATCTGTTTCTCAGAATCTGCAGTTGTTCGTTCTACCCTAAATTCTCTTCCTTCGCAGTTTGGGCCATTCCGAATTGCATTCACTGTTCAGAAAGAGGAATGGGGGCTGAACAAGCTCATATCATTGTGTGCATCAGAGGAAGAGCGACTTCGGCAGGAAAAAAGAGGCCAAGTAGAATTCACAGAAAAAAATGAAGATGGGAAGAAATTGAAGAGGCTTGATGGCTGTGATGGTCCTCAGGGGCAAAACGCAAAGAAGAGGAGGAACATTCATTGCTATTTCTGTGGGAGGGAAGGGCATGTGAGAAGGGACTGCCCTGTTGATAAATTATAAATGGCAGAAGAAGGTAAAACTAGACCTCCCTATATTTCGTGTGTGTATTTCGCTAGTGCTTGCATATCACTGAATGATGTGGCAGTCTCTGAAAATCAATGTCATTTTTTTCCTGCTCTTTGGACATTCACAGACTCAGACAAGGCATCATGCTGCAGAACAAACATTAAAATGCTAAAGAGAACAAAATGACTGTATCATTCACATGAATAATTTTATTTTGAGAGGCTTCCCTAAATTGGTCATTGAGAATTTTTTTCCTTCCCAGGGATTTTGAAGTAATTTCGAACTCGAACAAATGAAAAGTGACTCATTACATTAATAAGCTGCAGGGAGATGGATGTCCAGCGGTCACCCAATAGGCACCTTGAGGCTACCAAGTATCTGAGAGGATTCTTCTTCTAATACATGTTAGCCCCCGAGATTTTGTACATTCTTGGATGCAGAATTTCTTATTTGTTTATATAAATTATACCAGATGATTTCAACAGTGTTTTCATTTCTTTTTTTTTTTTTTTAATTCCTTTGATCTTTCTTATTCCTTATTTACGTTAAATCTAAGCCATGTCAATTGATGACTTACATGGTGACAGTTGCTGTGGATATACCATAACTACTGGCTACAGGTGAAAGGACCTCTATTGGAACTGTAGTATGGGGACAAGAATCCACTTCTTTTGTTTACAATAAATTTGGATATATCTGTTGGAGGCGGTGTTCCAAATTAGTAAAATCACCTCTTAATATTTTTGATATTATGTAACTTAACATAAAATAAAACAGTAACACTTGGTGTGAACAATTACACATAAACAATCTTATAAGAAAGAGTTACAGTAAAGAGATACAACAAAGAGTAACAGTGACAAGCTTTTACGAAAGAGTTACAGCACACAGTTACACGTAACTATACTGTCTAAATAAATAAACACTGACCCGTTTGCAGACCAAAAACTGTGATTGAACTTCAATTAGATCAAGGCTAGTGTTTGACACTATGTCCTTAAGACAGATTTCGTCCCCACACTTGGTGCTTATGGAATTACGAGCGTCTGCCTCTCAGGATACAATGATATTTACACGGGCAGAAGTAGCACTCCAATCTCCCTATCCAGCGAACCAAACTTATGTTGTGTACTCTCTAAATGCACTGACTTAATACCGAAATGTTGACTGCAATGTATGTCTTAATGCCTGACCGAATTTCTTCTATACAGAATGGTAAATGAATTTGGGTATTTATAAACACTTAGGAGACTTTCCGGACAGTCACCATACTAAAAGACACAACCCAGAAATATTAAGGACACAACCTTTAACAGTCAGTAGACACCTTTAAATAACTGTTTTTCATGAACAAACATAATCCACAAATACTACCAAATTAATTTCGGGTTACGAAAATAATGCTCATTTAATTAATTTATTTATTTAAATGAATTTTCTCCAAAAAGATAGGGCAAGCCCACACTCGAGCATGGCCCAGCCGGCAGTGCCCGCGCGTGTGTGGTCGAACCAACGACATGTAGGCGCTCGCTCAACTCACAAAACTGTGGTACCCCTTGGGGCCCAACTCATAGAGTAAACTTGGACTATATATGCCCATGTTGAGCTTCTTCTTTAACCAATGTGAGATTGATGTCACATCCTATATTGCACTTCCTTTATTTTCACCTTTTTAAGAGGGTCACTTTGAAGCCTATTTCCTCATTTATTTCTTACTCGACTTGAGCAAGTGAATATATTACATTGTACTCCTCACGGAGTAGAATATGAAACCACAAAAATTTATTCGAAATAACAATTGTGTCCTACTTTAATTTTGACTCAAAGTCGACTAAAAATCTATTTTGGTCCAACAAAATCTAGATAGCTATTGGCTGACCCGGACATGCGTTTTTAAATTTAGCTTTCAACTTTCTATTTTGGTTTTTTAGAATGTTTGTGTGCTTGGGAGTCCCTGATGGTTAACTAAAACAAAATTTTACGATGGCAGAGGCAAAATAGGTAGTCTCGGGGGTCACTTTTGTAATTGATAACTAGTCATAAAAGCCATTTCGCTAGTTGATACTGACTTGCTAGATCATCCTACCTGTAGTGAACTATTGGATTTTTCCCATGATGCTAGAATCAGATATTGAGCTGGCTTTATCAAATTTTAAACTTTATTTCCAAATTTGCCTACATTTATATACATACTAGAAGAACTGCAAGTGCTACAGACGAGTATAATTTCCAAAATGTTCACATGGAATTTGCAATTTTGCTATTGAATTTTGGAGTCTTTTTTAAGTGGCTTGGAAGTGTGTGCGTGCCCACACGTGCATAAAGCTTCAGATAGCATATAGAAAATCCGTTCAAAAAACATAACAGTGAGGTTAGTGCTTATTGCGTCTTGCATTTAGTGTTTATATTCCTTTTAACTAGGGGGTGGTTTCTGCTTGTGCATCACCACGTGTAGTCGGGGCTGGGTGTTTAGTCTTGATTTTAACGAGAGGTCAGGACGAGAAAAGCTTCATAATCTGATTTTTGTGGGCCTAGTTTGGTGTGATATGGAGTATGATCTTCTGGTCAGAGGGAGCTCTAGAGTTTGATATTTGTACGAATGTACTGTTTTGAGCAGGAAGAGCTGTTTAAGTTAAGCAGCCATTACAACCTGGTAGAGCTTCTAAATCACGGCAACATAGCCACTACAACACTAAAGAGATCACAACGTTGGTGAGTTAATCCTAGTTTTAAGCTGCATTTTTGTTGGTGGTTTGATGCTAATTTTGTTCCTGCATCTCTTTCAGTTTCCGTCTCTCTCCACAACTCCTAACGATTTTTTCCCAATATGATCTTGGAAAAGAAGAGAATGAGTAAAAAAAAACCCTAATATTCTTTTCTACTCCTTCAGACTGGGCGTGAACTCTATAATTGTGAGTCACTTGGCAAATACTAGCATTATAAGGGAACCATCATTGGTTCTACCCTATTGGCGTGGAGTGTGGTTGTTAAACCAAAGTCACCTCCTTTTTGTCTCCCTGAACACCAGTCCAACTAAATCAGTGCTATCTCTCACAATCCTTAGCTGTAAATGGGGTTGGTACTTGGTAGCGTGCCTCAACTCAAGACCTAAAGGCATTCTGCTCCCTCTGTACCGTGCTATGCACTATAAAGTGTCATTACACATTTTGGTTCTCGTTAATCAACGGTAAGAAGTAGAGGTGGCAATTAGGAATGTCAGTGGTTCGAAGCGGAGACAAGGGGTGTAATCTTTATCTCTATACTCACTTATAAAAACTTCGTTCATCCTTTTCAACGGGTATAATTTTCATCCACATCTTCGGCCGCAGGTAAATTTCTAATCCCCGTCCCCGTCCCCACTTCATCCGTACCTGTCCAAGCTCAAGTTCGAGCCAACATAATCCCTCTAAATAAATCTAACATTTTAAATAATTCAATAACATTCTAAATAATCTAACATAATATAACACAACATAATATAGCATAACATACTCCAACATAACACAAACAACAAATGTTCAAAATACTATTTAAATTTGATATAATTCAACAAACACAACATAGCACAAACAATGTAATGGGGAAACTTTTCTTCCATGTAACTTCACACCTGTAATTTAATAAAGAAAATAATACATAAAAAACTATAATAATTGCATAAAAAATATTTTGTATTTATTAATAAAATTGATTGGTTGAAATTGAAAAATTATCAACTCAATCATCTCTTAACACCATCAGTGGTGGTAAAATCTACTTCTTCAACATTATTTTCCTATATCATTAAAAGATAAAAAATTATATTCTTCCAAAGAGAAATTTTCAACTTAAATGTTATATATTATCATCAATATCAAGATTCTCCAATAATTTGTAGCTCTTCAGGCCCGTGGAAATAGATGAACCTAAAAAAAAAAGGCATTAGTCATACTATACCCCCCCCAAAAAAAAAATTATGATGTACAAACAAATAATATTTCATTATCTCGTTCTTCAACACATAACCAACTTTGAGAGCACATTAAAACCTCTACTGTAGTTGGAAGAAGTCTATTGCGATGTAGACTAATCACCATCTCACTTGTGCAAAAAATAGATTCCAAGACAACGGTATAAACATAAATAACAAATAGATCTTTAACAATCATTTGAAGCAGGGGATACTTGAGACCACTTGTCTTCCAAAAGGATTGTATATCAAAATCTGAAGTTCTTGGTATCATACCATCTTCTAAGTAATGATCAAACTCAGATCTCCCACATACTTTTGTTATGTCTCATGTTTGTATAAATTTATTAAAACCAGAGAGATCATCAATTAATGGGCATTTGGAATAAATATCTGATTGAAGAGGGGGAAGAGAAGGTTGCGGTTCATACGCTTCATATTCACCTACAAATTTCAAGCAAAACTCTTTAATCCTTATCACTTCATTTAAAACTTCCAC
>CM042186.1:31387385-31400723 GCA_023539305.1 Ilex asprella | reverse complement strand
AATCTATCAAACACTCCACAAGCACTTCCTTGATATGTGGATAAGGCACATATCAAAATCTAAAGATAATAAATAACACATGTTAATGAAAGATAATTAGTATCTTATAATAAATAACACATGCTAATGAAAAATCATTAGTACCTTATAATTCGACTTTGCAATGTCCAAGAATTGTCAATAAAGTGTGTGGTGATTGTCATGTATCACTTTCTTTGATTGTTTGAGGACCACATGTTCGTAATGATAGCAACTCTACATGTCCGGGCAGGGGGTAAGGGTAAGTACATCCCTGCCTTCATCCTCGCACGTGTTTATATAGGTATCCTCGTATATGTCTACCATCCAATACGTATAGTCCATCCCCAGTCCAAACGAGACGAGTTTGAATTTAATACATGTTTTTCTCCGGTCCACTGTCATCCCTAGTGGCAATTGGATGGGCCGGTTCAATAAAAGAAGTTTAATTTATTTTTAATCCGCTTAATAAATGAGTTGTAATGAGCTGAATTATAATGGGTTGGGTTAAACTCATTAATCTATAAAATAATTATAACTCTTGATATAAACACATACTATTATATCAAATAAAACACACACTAATACAATATATATGTATATATACACACACTGACACATCAAAATACACACATATACTAATATACTAAAAATACACACACATACACTAACACACTAAAAAAACACATTTAATAACACACTAAAATACACACACACACTAATATACCAAAATACACACATACACATAGTCATATACCAAAATACACACTTATACACTAACATGTCAAAATACACACACACACACACACATTAATACTCCAAAACATATATATCCCCCAAAACACACACATGCACTAATATACCAAAAAAACAAAATTGCATACATATACACTAACATTGCATTTGATATGTATCTGGTAATTCTTTTACATAGAAATGGAATGAAATGAAAATAAGATGAAATGGAATGGAATGGAATGTACATTACTATTTCAACGTTTGATACAACTAGAATGAATTGGTGGATAGAATTGAAAATTCACTTAAATATTTAGATAATCCCTAAACTCAGGCATGGATTCGATCTCAGACCTTAGACTCGAACGTTACCTTGAACCTAGATCCGGACTTAACCCTGAACCCCAATCCTAGACATAGATTCAACTCCAGACCCATACTAGACCCCGAATTTAGGCCCCAAACCCAGACCCACGACCTTGACCTCAAACTCGACCCCGAACCCTAACCTGACCTCAGACATGGATTCAACCTCAGACTCGGATCTAACCCTGAAATTGAACTTGAACCCAATCTCGGATTTGACCCTGGACTCAACCCCGAATCAGTGTCTTTGTATATGTGTGTGTTTTTTGGTGAACTAGTATGTTTTTTTTTAGTATACTAGTATGCGTGTTTTTTGATATAGTAGTATATGTATGTGTATTTTGATGAACGCAAATGTGTATGCATATTTTGGTGTATTTATGTGTTTATTTATATTTTAGTATATTAGTGTGTGTATATTTTGGTGTACTAGTGTGTGCTTTTTAGTGTAGTAATATATGTGTGTATTTTAGTGCAATAATATTTGTGTGTATTTTGGGTAGTAGTATGTATGTGTGCGTGTTTTGGTATATTAGTTTATGTGTGTGTGTGTGTGTGTATTTTGTTGTATTATTTTTTGTGTGTATTCTGCTGTATTTATGTATGTTTTAGTGTATTAGTGTTTGTGTTTGTGTGTGTGTGTATGTTTTGATATATTAGTGTATGTGGTTGTTTTGATGCATTAGTGTGTGTGTGTGTGTGTGTGTGTGTTTAGTATAATAGTTTGTGTATGCATTTGGATTTATTATTTTTGTTATTTAATAGAAAGATAAGGATCAACCCAATGGATATCTATTTATAATATGTTTTAACTCGTTTAATTAAATTGAGTCTTATTACCCATCTTATTTATAACTCACATTAATTAATAAAGGTACTGAACCCATTAACTTGTGAACGAATTGAACAAATTATTATGCAATAGGTAAAGATTGTCACCCTGGTAGATAGACTAGGTCCAGACCAAAGCGCCGTACCTCGGGTTCGTTAGTCCAATATTCTTACCACCACCAACCAATGACGTTAGTGATTCTGCATGCAGTGAGTTGTAATTTTTGAAGCAAAGCTCTCAAGGCTTGTTTAGGACCACAAGTCCACAAAATGCAACTGAGGAGGTAATAAGTTGAATTTGTTTTAAAACCAAGACATGCACATGGGGTGGACGACCACCAGTGTAATGGCATCCCCACCATTGTCCCCCCCCCCCCCCCCAAAAAAAAACACACACACACACACACTGAGTGTATAGGCTTTAAAAGGAAAGTTCTTCAGATATGCATTGGTACAAGAAAAAGAACAAAAGAAAGAAATAAAAGAGAAGAAAAAATATACTGTGATCTTGAAAATCAACAATTTGATATATTAAGTTCTTGAAGGATTTATTTTCTATATTTTTTATGCGTTGCTCTCTTTACATTTTGTTAATATTTCGTTAATTTCACAATATTTAATCAACACGAGTCTTTAATCATCCGAAAAGACTCCGTTTTTGAAATAATTTTGAAGTAACAGTAAGCCTTGAGTATTATACATTGTTCTCGAAAGCTTTCTTTACAATTTAATATTTGTATATTTATTGAAAAAAAATCATAGAAATCCCTCAGATTTCAAAAGTCATGATGACTTTGGATTAATATTTATAATTCATAAAAGTCTTGAAGACGTTGTCTATTAACTTTAATTTTACGCATTGAATCATTATTGTTATTATGCTACTATACAAATTAAGATGACTTTCACTACAAATCATATATTTACATTTTAAGTTTATGTGTTAGTAACTATTTATAAAATATTATTATAACAAACTTATGAATTTAATTGTTGCTCATAATTCATGAATAGTTGAGTAGGTTTCTTTATTAATTTCGTGCAATCTATTATCATGTTTATTAATTTATTATTTATTGAATTCTAAATATGGTATTATATTTTTTTCATTTATAGTAACTAGTAGGTGCACGCGTGCATTGCATGTGAATTATTTTGTTATGATTTTTTTTTCCTTGATCCATGCTTCATAGGAAAAATTGGAAAGTGAATAGTAAAAATGTAATAATTATATTAAAATTAAGCCCATAATTAATCTAAATTCAGTAAAATACCCTCCAAACCCGCTTCATATCATATCCTTCCAATATTACACCAATAAATGACCCACACTACCTTTTTCTAAGTACAATTTAAATTTTCGTAGAAAGGTCTATTTGACTAATTTGGACAATAGCATTGGTCCCCTTTGGTCAAATGGTTTGAATTCTGTGACATCCCAAAATTCGGGGTCCTTTATCAATCGTTGACAACTCGTCAACTTGCGAAAATGCCCATAGATGTCGCTTAACCCTACACCACGTCGATAACATTCCTCATAGTAGGAATTATTGCCACAAATGTGATCCGTGGTACTATAATCATCTAATTCAACTGGGGTCCAATGTACCCCAATATATCTCAATTTAAGTCTATTTGTACTATTGGAACCAAAGAACTCAAAGTCCAAAAGCAAAGCAAGAAAACGTTAAAATTTCAGAATTTTGGGAAACCGTACTGGTACGGTGAACTCTCTGGAGTTGAGCGTACCGGTACGACCAACTCTCTGGACAGCAACGAACCGGTACGCGTACTGGTACACTCTGTCGATAATTGTCTGTTTCACATGTTTTTCATTTTTAATCCATTCCAAAACTTATCAATTTCATCCCAAACATGTATAATGATGTTTTCTACATTATACAAGATTCATACAAGTCCTATTACAATTGTTCAAATACGATTTCAATATTTACATGCCAAAAACCATTTTAAATCAAAAGTTTTACAAGCTTCAAGGTTAAAGACCACCTGTTGGTCTCTCTTCACTCTTGAGGCCCCGAGTGAGAGTCATCCCCGGGCGTGTATCCTCCACCTGAAATGTGTTCCCGTATAGGGTGAGTCACGCTCAGTAGAATAATTCCTACAGAGTCTACTCCTCACCTAGATGCACATGGAATGCACACATGCAACATTCAAAATTTTCAACCATTCTATTCAAGTATATGCAACCAAATGATGGAATTCATTATGATATGTCATGCAATGAGGTGAGACTCATTAATGCATTCAATCCGAGCCCTTCTCGGCTCCTTAACACACGCAAGAGCTAATGTGTGTGAACCAGTCATCCATGTTGCACATCGAATGACATTTACTATTCTACGTCTTTCTTGGGGGTAGATATTCATGGACTCACACAAAGGGTCACCAACTCACACGAAATTTATAGACTTCCACCGAGGGTTCCGTGTACACCCACACACATTTATGAACCGAACTAAGGGAGTGCGTACCCAACTACTGAATCTTTCATCCGAGAGATCTTCTAGTCCCTTCTTGCTACCCCAACTCAATTTCATGCAACTTTGCGGCTTAGCTAGGCCTTCGGCCCAACTTTTTCAAGCCTTACGTCAATCACCAAGTGTGGTGTTGACGACAACCTTGCACACACCCATGTAATGAGATGTTTTCGTGCATATGCAATGTGATGCACCATTGCACAACAACATAATGTTCAATATCTTATGAATGACATATGAACAATTCTATTATATCCATGGTAAATTGTATCATAAGCATACAAATACCATCTTTGTTGTAATGTCAATACATCAAAACACATATATATCAACAATTCCTCTAACCCAATATTCAAGCATGCTTTACCTAAATCATTGCAAAACACACATAATTTCTCTTAGGTATTTTGTCAAACACCTTAAGGGCACCAAGTCATATATTCATATAACTCATATACAAGCATAAATATGAAACACATAACATGCTTTAGGATTTACCAAGTTACAAGAATCTATTCAAGCAACTTCCATATTTCAAAACAAGTTAGAATTTGACCTAAGCCCTTCTTCTACTCTCATTTCCTCATTACCATAACCTTAGACAAGTAGAGGGCTAAATTCAACAATTAAACCCTTAGTCTACCCATATCTAGGGAAAGAATAAACCAAGGTAGGAGGAACCCTACCTCACTAGAAATATAGAAGACTTCTATAATCACCTAAATCACCAAAACAACTCAAGAACTCTTGATTTCTCAAATCTCCACTTTTGAATCTTCGGTGAAATCTCTTGTTTTTGGTATGTAGTCGTAGCCCTCGTGACGAAGATCGATTTCCTCTATTGGCTCGACGGAATCCGAGCGACGGAACTCCAAAAAATCGAATAAGAAAGGTGAAGAAACAAGTTTTCTCTCTTCTCTTTCTTTTTCTCTTTGGGCGGCTGAAATGGCTGAACAAGTGGGGTGAGAATATCTGATTTTTCATATATTTACCCCTATTTATAATTTTTAATACTCGGCCCACGTCGCACTACGTGTCCTTCGCTTATTCGGGTCCATTTTGTCCCGAAACGATTTATTACATTACGTATTTAGCCCAATTTTATGTTATTGGTACTTTGATCCAATTATACTTAGAGAGTGTGGAAGTTTAAATTCCCATCCCTTTTCTTTCCATTAATGTCTATATTTACATTTGCTTAAGAGTTGTAATTCCTTTATTTACTTTAAGTCTTTACATTTATGTTCTTGATTTACATTTAGTCTTTATATTTATGTCTTTATTTACTTCTAGTCTTTACATTTATACTTTTACATACATGCTTTTAATTATGTCTTGCACTTTCATTATTTGAGCTTCCTTCTTGCTTAGAAGAGTGAAACTCTTCCACTTTTCTAAAGCTTTATCAAAGCCATGAAGGGTGGAACGTGATTCACTCATTCTTTGTTGAAGATTAGTTCCTCGTTACTTGTACTTTTACTTTGCGAAGTCCTCTACTTGGAGGGATGAACATCACTAACTTTTCTAGCTTTACCAAAGCTATGAAGAGTGAGTAGTTTCTCATTCACTCTTTAGTAAGAGGTGAAGGGAATGTATTGATTATCCAGATGTTATATTATATTTTGTTCTAATGCTCAACGTTCATATCCTCTTGTTTATTGGATGATTAATTGCATCTAGCAAAGCTAAGGTACTTTGTATAATTGGTAGTCTTTCTATGACACGGATGACTCTTGCATGGAAAGACTCATCTTTTCAAGGCAAGTACCCCAGCTAGATCTTCATGACTACCCTTTAATCATCCCCATTATCAAGCTTCATTCAAAAGGATGGAATATTAAAGTCATGGTTGGATGTCATGAAGAAATACTTGCTTGTTTGTGGGCGCGATAACTCTCGGTACAAATAATTCTTATAAACTTCTAGTAAGACATCTGAACCATGACCTTAACATGTCATCTTTATCTTCCGATTAACTCGCCGTTGACATGGGAGTTAGTTGAGTTATCAAGCATAATTATAATGGACCGAA
Source organism: Ilex asprella (assembly GCA_023539305.1). Taxonomy (NCBI): domain Eukaryota; kingdom Viridiplantae; phylum Streptophyta; class Magnoliopsida; order Aquifoliales; family Aquifoliaceae; genus Ilex; species Ilex asprella. The sequence goes on along the minus strand of CM042186.1, from coordinate 31,394,237 downwards.
TAATTAAATACATGTCTCAATCCTTGAACTAAAGAGTGACTTTATTTCCATTTATCTTGTAAACTTTCTTGAAGAGAATTCAATATTTTGTTCAGGAAATCACCTACACCTCACAATCCTAAAATCTCAAGGTTACAATCAATTGGTTTCCTTTACTGATTACTTTGAAACAACAACGCAACAAGTTTGTTCCAATCACCACCACCGTAGTGCCAATCACCATCAAATCAGTACCATATTGTTCCTTTTCGATTTCAGGTGTTGTTAATGGTTTCACCATCAGATCACCACGCATAGAAAGAGTTTTGCAACGAGATAGAGGGAGGGATGTGGGGAAGTTGGTGGGGTTGTAGCAATTAAGTACGGATAGACGATGGGTTTTAGTGGGAAGGTATGGTGGGCGTGGCGGTGGGGCAAACGATGACAATGGTGGTTTTGGGTGGCTGATTGGTAGTAATCAATGGTAGTGATGAAGTAGGTTTTGGATAAAAGTGTCACACAAGAAACAGAGAGGGAGAAGATTTTATTGGGTTGATCGGTCAGTTGGTTTGGATTTAGGTTAGAATAGATATTTTAGGTTGATTTTTTATATTTTTTTATCAAAGGGTAGAATAGATATTTTGTAACTTTGTTAGGATTGTTAACTGGTTGTTATTGATAGGGGGTCTCATTGTAATTTTCCAAATGTGAGGGGGTTCATCTGTTCAAGTGACAAATCCTAGGGGGTCAGAATGTAATTTGCCCTAATATTAATTGAGGAAAAAATAGAAAAAAAATTAAGCCATCTTTTATTATTAGCATAGATATAAATATGCGTGTAATGTGTTGAATGGGTGAGGATGACATAGAAGAACGACACTAAAGATGACGTTTTGGTTATTGGAATACAAAAGAGTAAGAAATCATGACTAATAATTCACTTTTTTCTTGTTCTCTAGCTAATTAGTATATTAATCTGAATTCATTGAAAATGTAATGGATGTTGACTACTGAGCTGAAAAAGAGAGGAGACGAAAAGCATTGCCCTTGCTCAATAAATAGATAAATTTTTATGCTGAACAACATTTATAATATATTTAATCATGGTAATTTAGATAATTAATAAATATTAGACGGTAAAAGAGGAAAACAAATGTTTTTCCAGTATACATGCTTTTTAAAATAGTATAGATGTGGAATCTCATGAAACTTGAACTTGTTGCCTTCAGCCTTTCTAGCAATAGTTATTTGTCATGGGTTTTTAATACTGAAACTTATTTGACTGTCACGAAACTTCTTGTTAGAAAAATCTCAAAAAATTTGTATCCATCAATAATAGCTAATTCATGTCAACAAAATGAGTGATTCAGTCATAAAAGTTATCTCAAGTACTAAAATTGACTATTATGCTACTGAAAAATTTTATTGTTTGAGAAAAAGAGATACAACACCCAAAGAGAGGCGTGCAATAATTTGCCACTATATGACTGCATAGATGTTCAATGTTCAAAGACTTTTATTAGCACTTCTAATAGTAATCTTACTTTCGCTTAATGTATCTACCTTTATCCGAAAATGTGTCATTAATCTACATCTCAACAAAATGTTTGTGTGAGTGGGTGAGAGAAAGAGACAGAGAGAGAGAGGCAGCGAGAGATCAAAGAGGGAGAGTTGAATTGACTCAGCGTTGTAAGATATGCAATCCTAAACTTGCGATGACCAATTATACCCTAAATATACCATTACATATGTATTATTACTAAACTTTTAATGATCAAGATTTTTATTACTTACAATAGATGAATACCAATCCAAATGTAATACAAACCTTCGGCTTGGGGCTTGTCCAAATTGAAAGTTTAAAGGGCCCCAAAAGTGAGAATATTTGGGCATTTTTATAGGACCCAAAAACTTGGCCGGTGATTAACCCTAATTAATACATAATTTAATTAAGTTAATAAGTCAATTGTGTTAGTTAAACAAAGTTAAACTAATCAAAATTGACCTATTGGGGTTAGTGTATGAATTAGAGATAGTGCATTAATTGTTATTCTTTTCAGGGTTTTGTGCATCAAAACTACAACCTACTGGGGAGCCAATTGTGACAAAGCTACAAATTACTGGAAAGATATTTATCAAAGGTACAAACTATAAGGTGTCATTTATTAAAGCTCAAAACAAAGAGGGATCAAAGTATAATTCGATGACATCTTTTGGGGCTTGTAAATGGCATCTCTTAGGGCTTGTAAAGGGCATCTTTTGGTTGCCTATAAATACCACCCCTTTGAGGCTTGTAAAGGACATCTCTTGGTTGTGAAAAACCCTCAAAAAATAATTTCTTTCTTGTATTATTGCTTCCTTGTAATTGCTTTCCTTTAATTAATTGCTTTCCTTTACTTTCATTGTTTAAGCTTCTTTCTTCCCTTATAGTAGTGAAAGTCTTCCACTTTTCTAGAGTTTTACCAAATCCGTGAAGGTGGAACGTGATTCACTCATTCTTTGCGAAGATCGGCTCCTTATATAATGTGTTTTACCTTGTAACTACTCTACTTTGAGAGATGAGCATCTCCCACTTTTTTAGTTTTCTAAAGCCATGAAGAATGAGTAATTTCTCATTCACTCTTTAACAAGAGGTGATGGACATGTATAAATTATCCGAAAGTTATATTGGTGCATTTCGTTTATGCTTATCTCCAATCTTCATTTCTTCATAAAGTATTTTCATTTCATTGTTGTCTTTACTTTAAGCATGAGTAGCTAAGCTTTTTAGTTGGCTAATCTAAAGGAGACCTCCTTTTGGGTATATCGTTTGACCTCCTCTTGGGTATGTCGTTTCAACTTTTTTTTTCTTTCCTCATCTCAGAGTACGGTGGATCGATTTGACTGGGTAGAGGGGTGGATGAGATCGTGACTCTTTGATATTACGTAGACGTGTCACGATTTATGCTTAGATCTTCACTCAATCTCGTTCCTAGTTTCACACGAATCAATCGTATACCTATGCACTATTGGAGGACAGATTCAAGTTGAATTGGTATCTTCATTGGAGTGACCCCTTGGATTAGTCAACACTTATTTTTCATTCTAATTTCATCACTAAACAAACCATAAACCAATTCCAACAACAAATGATTTTACATTTTTCTTTAAGAAGAATCACCTTCATAATGATACACCTCCTTCCTTGAGGAGACGACCTTGAAATATCACCAAGTAAAACACGACCCGCAAAAGTCTTCTTGCGCTTGGGAAGCATTTTTATCCGCACACACTTTTGTTCATTCACATCCAACATTTCCATCATTCCATTCCATTTTCTCTTTCCCCTTTCTTTTGACATTTTTCCAAGGGAGAATGACACTCCCCTCTCTTGCTCATACATCAAGATGTCAAAAGAAAGAGCAAGGAAAAAATGGAATGGAATGATGAAAATGTTGAATGTGAATGAACAAAAGTGTGTACGGGCAAAAATGTTTCCCAAGTGCAAGAAGAATTTTGCAGGTCGTGTTTTACTTGGTGGTATTCCAAGGTCGTCTCCTCAGGGAAGGCGGTGTATCATCATAAAGGTGATTCTTATTAAAAAAAGTATAAAATTATTTGTTGTTAGAATTGGTTTATGGTTTGTTTTGTGATGAAATTAGAATAGGAAATAAGTGTTGACTAATCCAAGGGGTCAATCCAACGGGAATACAATTCAACTCGAATCCTTCCTCCAATGGAGCATAGGTGAACGATTGATTTGTGAGAAGCTAGGAACAAGATTGAGTGAGGATCTAAGCATAAATCGTGACACGTCTACGAAATATCAAAGACTCACGATCTCATCCACCCTCTATCCAGTCAAATCGAACCACCATACTCTGAGATGAGGAAAGAAAAAAAATTGAAATGACATACCCAAGATGAGGTTTCGTTTAGATTAGTCAACTAAAAAGTTTAGCTACTCATGCTTAATGTAAAGAGAGCAATGAAATGAGAAAACATTATGAAGAAATAAAGATTGAAGATAAGCATAAACAAAATGCACCAATATAACTTTCGGATAATTTATACATGTCAATCACCTCTTGCTAAAAAGTGAATGAGAAATTACTCACTTTTCATGGTTTTGGTAAAGCTAGAAAAGTGGGTGATGCTCATCCCTCCAAGCAGAGTAGTTACAAGGTAAAACACATTATATATGGAGTTGATCTTCGACAAAGAATGAGTGAATCACGTTCCACCCTTCACGGTTTTGGTAAGCTCTAGAAAAGTGGAAGAGTTTCACTCCTATAAGGGAAGAAGAAAACTCATACAATGAAAGTAAAGGAAAGGAATTAATTAAAGGAAAGCAATTACAAGGAAGCAATAATACAAAAAAGCAATTACTTTTGGAGGGTTTTTCGCAACCAAGAGATGTCCTTTATAAGCCCCAAATGGTGGTATTTATAGACAACCAAAAGATGTCATTTACAAGCCCCAAGAGATGCCATTTACAAGCCCCAAAAGATGTCATTCACAAGCCCCAAAAGATGTCATTGAATTATAATTTGATCCCTCTATGTTTTGAGCTTTAATAATTGACATCCTATAGTTTGTAACTTTGATAAATGGTTTTCTAGTAATTTGTAGCTTTGACACAATTAGCTCTCCAATAGGTTGTAGTTTTGATCAAGGATCAAAATGTTGTGTCGAAACGTGCGAAACGTTTCGAAATTTCAACACTCTGGCACGAAATAATAGTAGAATCACAAAATTCTAGTGTTTCAGTCGAAACGGCACTGTTTCAGACCCTTTCGGTCGAAACAGTAAGAAACAGTACCGTTTCGAAGAAACACTGATATATTCGGTTCACTCCAGGCCAAAAGAAAAAAGAGAAAGGCTCAGTCATCAGATTCGTTCACAGCTCCAATTCAAAAAAAAAAGGCAAAAAGTAGATTCTTTCTCATAAATCACATGTATGTATGTCTCAGAAATCGGTCACAACCCCAAGCAAAAAAAAACAGAGAAGAGGGGGAGAAAGAAACTAGTCTCCGAAATTGTTCACAGTCCAAGCAAAAAAAAAAACAGAGAAGAGGTATAGAAATGAACAAGTCTCAGAAATCGTTCACAGCCCAAGCAAAAAAAAAAAGTGAAGAGAGAGAGAAAAGAACCAGAAATTGAAGGAGAAGCTGTAACTTACCTCCTTGACTTTAGATTTGAGCAGATCCAAGTATTATTCACACAGATCTAGGGCTTGGAATTGTCCAGTCTTCATCACTGCGACCACGGTCCTCAGGTATATTCTTCTCCTCTTCTTCTTCTTCTTCTCTCTCCCTCTCTCTCTAGCAACGGCAATAGTATCGCGATCGCCCCTCGCCCTTTCTCTCTGTCTGTGTGTTTCGGTCTTGTGGCTGAACTAGGTCGATAGGGGTTCTGTTTTTATATACATACATATATATATATATTTATAAGTATGAACAATTATATTTAATACCTTACTGTAATTATATTTAATACCCACTATAATTATATTTAATACTCATTACAATTATATTTAATACTTGCTGCAATTACTTTTAATACCCCACTATTTTGCAAGTACCTATTGTAATTATATTTAATACCCATTGTAATGGATTGTATTTTTGTTTCCACTCGTTTCCATATTTTTTCTGCGTTTCCATTACGTTTTCGAAACGTTTCCTTTTTTTAGCTGACTGAAAAGGTACTTCGAAACGAAATTTCGATCCTTGGTTTGGATGCACAAAACCCTGAAAAGAATAACAATTAATGTCTTATCCTTAATTCATACACTAACCTTAATAGGTCAATTTTGATTAGTTTAACTTTGTTTAACTAATACAAATGACCTATTAACTTAATTAAATTATACATTAATTAGGGTTAATCAGTCAGCCAACTTTTCACCTGTTTTATTATGAATTGGAGTTATGAAACTCCAAGAGTTGTACAACATTCATGCTTCCTCAGTTGGCAATAACTCCTAATAATTACCATTGTATTTTGTGATTAAATATTCAATGTAAGCGTAACTATCCAATAAAACAATTAAAAAATAAATAAATTGGATCAATTTTTTTTATATGAATATGGTTAAATATTACATAATGGTTATTAAATTTGTTCACTTGTCCACTTGTTCCCTTGTTAGTGAACTGTTACACAAAGTGACTCTATTGACATAGGATAACTGTCATGCTTAATATTTTTCTGTTATTTTGGATTTTATGAACTGAATTGCATAAGATTTTTAAAAACAAATTTGCATTGCATTGAATTTAAAATTGTAATATTTAACTTCAATAAGTAATTAATAGGTGGATGACTACTGATTTCTTGGACTAGTAAGAAATTGTTACAATAGATTATTATTATTTTTTTATATTTTTTAAGGATCGTATTATCAATTAAGTTTTTTTTAACAAACATTGACATGCAAAAATATTATATAGATTATTAGATCTATTCAAATATTTGGTTTTAACGAATTTGGATATACACTACGTACCTACAAACATATGATGTAATATGATAAGTATTTAATAAAATTAAATAGAAATTCATGAGTTGAATGTTAAAATCTTTTATAATCAACTTATTTGGATTAGAATGAATTGTTTTAACGGATTCATATATGCACTAAGAAAAATAAAATTTGTTGGATAATTGAATCGGATTTGGATTGAATTTATATTATTTGGAAAGAAGATAATCAAAAGTCAAACAATGAATTTATGAGTTGAATTAATGCGACTCATAAAGAAAATAAAAACTTCCTCAAAAAAAGTTAAAGTAGACATTATAGAATTTTTTAAGGATAAATAAAGAAATCAAAATTTTTTCACTCAAGCCACTTTTATTAGTATAATAGATTTATGAATGAAACCCATA
>CM042186.1:31364304-31387285 GCA_023539305.1 Ilex asprella | reverse complement strand
CATGTGACAATTTCAATAATCAACTATGAAAAATACAAGAGATCACACTTCAATCATTTAGTACTTCACACAAGCTCTATGGTTCCAACATCAATAATGAAGGAAGAATTTAAGAAGAAAATTCATCATTCTCCAAAATCTAGGATTTTTAAAAGAAAAGAGGAATTTCGTGGATATTCAACCCTAACTTTGTTAGAAACATGAAATTTTTGCTCAAAAGACTAAAAGAGGATGATTTCATATCATATATATAGCATTTAGAGCAAAACATATATATATACATAAACTCTAATCTCAATGAAAGAGAAAGCGAAGAAATCTCGTACCTTGACTCTTGAAATCTAGGTTTTGATGGACTCCAAGGTATAAATCCTTTCAAAGCAAGTGTGTCTCTCTTCCTTTCTTCTTCTCTTTTTCTCCTTTCTTTCTCTCTTAGGGTTTCTGATATTGGAGGGGCCGAAATAAAGCCAAAGGAGGCGACACAAGGTATTTATAGGGCAAAAATTGGACCAAGATCGCGACATTAAACATTCAGAATTCTTTCGGCTGTACCGGTACGCAGTATCGATACGTCGAACTCTCTGAACCAGTTTGCTCCGGTACGGTTCAGTACTGGTATACAGTACCGGTACGATTTGCCCAATTTTTCCTATTTCCTCCATGTTTCATTTTCAATCCATCTTATACCCTTCCAAAGTCATCCCATGCATGTCTAACAAGGTTTCTCACATAGATCTCAATACCTACACGTTCTGTTGAACATGTTTTCATTTCTTTACAATTTAAAACTAAATCTTAGCTAACTATTTACTATTTCAACTTTAATACTTATATTTTCATTTCCAAATTAATTAATCAAAAATTATACGACTATGTGAGTATAAACATGCAGGGGTTTACAGTTGGTCTATGGTAAAATCTTCAGAAGTGTGCAACAATTTTTTTCGATATTCATTCCAAGTAATAGGCGATTTTAAAATTACAGCATCCACTTGAAGTTGTTCAGACACTTCTATTTTAAAATCCTTGAGTCTAGATACTAGGACAAGCAATTCATCTACTTGTTCCATGACAGATTTATTATCAAACATTCTGAATTCAAAAAAATTTATACCGAGAAATTTGTTTGTACCTTGCTTGACAGATGTATATTTCTTCTCCAGGGCACTCCAAATTTCTTGTGGGGATTTGATTGAACGAAACAAATCGTATAAGTGATCAGACAAAGAATTCAGAATATAGCATCTGCTGCGAATTTCATCCTCCATGCATTTCTTGCGGGTTGCTATAGTTTCTTCATCTTTTTTGTCAGATGGTTCAGGAATAGTTGACAGATTTCCACTTAGCAGATATACAACACCCAATTCAGTAAGCAAGAAAAATAATTTATCCTTCCAGTGTGTGAAGTTAATTCCATCAAAATGATCTAACTTGAACACTTCAGGATTGAACTTGAAAACAAAATTCGAACCAGTAACCGAACCAGTAGCCTCCATTGATGCTTAATTTCCTTAAGATTGTTAGCCAAGTAATCACAATAAGATTAGAACAGATGGTTTTGATCGTGTATTCATTCTCTTTAAAGAAATTATGCCCGCACTATGTTGCTGCTGAGTTTATGACAGATTCTTCTAGGATTAACAAAGTCAAACAGAATTTTAGATAGCAAACTCTAAAATTCTCCTAAGAACAGAATAGAAAAAACGTTTTTTTTTTTTGTGTATCTGGTGAAAGATTTGTACAGGTATTATAATACCTTAGAGATGTAAGAGAAGAGACACAACTCTTTAGGCCAAGAGACATGAGACACAACTTTATGCCAAGAGACATGAGATACAACTCTTGGACATTTATTAATTATTTAATTATAAACTTCAAGACCAGGATACAAAATAATTAATCTTGGCCCAAGCTTCAAGCCCAAGATGCCCATCTTTTGACTTTAAATATTATTTTATTTAAAGTCTAATCAAGGCTCATTGATTTGAAATATTTGGAGCTTCCCTCCAAATCTTCCCACCATCCAAATTTATAAAATTTGGTGTGTTCATTCTTTTAAACTCTTACATTTCCTTTCTATTTTTCCAATGTGGAATACATTACTAGTTATTTCTAACATCACCACCCCAGGGTAGTCCTAATAACATCGATGATATTGGCAAAAGTGATAGGGTGGTCCGGGGGGGGGTGTCAATGGAGAGTAAAAATGGTGATGTGTTGGGCGTGGTGGAGATGGGGGATGGTGTTAGTGATTGGGTCGAAAAATATTTGTACTTACTTTAATGTCATGGGGATATTTCAATCAAATTTTAGTATATTCCCTTATTCCAGTAAACAGAAATGATTTTCTCCAACCATTGGAACAAACGGCCTCTTCTATTTTATCACTTAACATTGGCTGCTACCAAACATCATAATTATAATGTACATTCAATTTTACTCTCAAAATCATTCTATTTTCAGTTCCTGTTAAAAAACATTAACGCATACTAAATCCTATACTTCAAGTCCCAAAGTAAGAAGTCTATGGCCAGCCCAACTGGTACGGGAAGTCCATAACCCGGTTCAACAGTAAACCTCTTACTGGCTAAGAAATAATGATATCCTTACTGCTACTCCAAAAAGGATAGGCGGAAATGGATATCAATTAAGGCTTCCTAGAACTTAAAAGTTCAGAGTTCTCCCAACCTGAAAATTTTCTGTAGCGACAATATATAGAAGCGTTTTGGGATTCTTTTATGATCAATGATCACACAGTTGATCAAGCCTCTATTCCACAATAATTCATATTGGCATGTAGCTTAGCCAAAAAATCAAGCAATCATGCAAATCATAATATGAAACTATACCATTTCTTCGTAATATACAGAAGATAAACAAGCCATCATATGCAAACAGATCACAAGCTACCTATTACCAGATGACTAGTGTCAAATATATATGAGTAGAGAGAGAGAGAGAGAGTAGAAAACAAACCCTTCAAATCTGCTACTGGAATCTTCAGCATGGACAGACATAACAGATGTAGTTGCCTGTCACTGGACCATGAAGAAAGAAGAGAAGCAGCATAAATATGATTTCTTCAAAAAAGAAGAATAGTTAATTATCAATGAAGGCAAGAAGAGAATGACAGGAGTAGACATGTGACGGTGTTGCTGTTCAGCCATCTCAGCCCCTAAGATTTGTGCCCAACATTAGCCAGGGTAAGGGTAACCATTTTCTGCTTACGAAAAGAAGAGAATGTAGAAGGCATCATCCCCATCCGATACCAATCGAAGTAGACACCACCATTATCAGCTGCTATCACAAACCCTGTTGCAGTTAAATATCAAACGATTACACTATTACAGCCGTAACAAATTTGTTGAGCCAGAGGCCATCAATTCTATGGTTCATAAACAGTCTCGCTGCTGAAGCTGGGAGAGCAGCCACTTGCCGACTTTAAAATAGCTTTTTTTTTTGGTTGTTTGCTGTTTTGGCTGTTTCCTCGTTGAGGATTACCTCATTTTGAGCTTAATTGCATGCATAATAGCATACATATCCGTAGATAAATGCATTACCCATATATCAAGATCCATATAAGCCACTTCTATTACTTAGTAATCAAATAAATTTTTTCTCTTCAGATGAGTTTTTTTTTTTTTTTTTGGTTTAAAAAATTTCTTTAAAAGAATAGTTACCAACGGACCTATATCTTGAACTATATTACTGTGTGAAACCCATAAATCCATGAGTGGAGTGCCAAGTTAGCAGTGACTGTAGCCATAAGGTAGTTACTATTAGGGTAAATTACACTTACACCTCCTGTAGATTGGTCTAATTACCGAGACATCTCTTAGTTTTCTGAAATTATACTGACACCACCTGTCAAGTCTTATCCCTTAACAAAAATAACAAAAAAATTTGATTTTCTATAACTACCCTTACCATACATCATTTTGTACATATTATCATCTCATATATTTAAATACTAATAAATGGGTCATTTTCGGGTTCAATCCGTTAAATCCGAAATTAATATGATCAACTCGTGTATTTAATCATGTCAAACTTCATCTATCTTTTTGTTTTGAGCAATGCTACATGGACTTAAAAAGTAGACTTAAAAATTAGACTTGATAATCTCAACCATTGATTTCACTGTAGGTCTCAGCATTTATTGGAACCTACTACTTATTCAATGATTGAGATTATCAAGTCAATTTTTTAAGTTTAGTTTTTAAGTCCATCTAGCTTTACTCTTTTATTTTTATGTTAACACGAACAAATGAAATTGATACGATCAACATATTTAACTAGTATTATAAAAATAAAATATTAATTATTTATTGTTGTTTATTAAGCACTGACATAATAATTGTATAAAAAAGATATTTTTACTTATTATTATTGTTGTTTATTAAGTTAATTTTTAGTTTATAAAAAAAGTAAGAGCATGAATTCAATTAATTGATAATAGTATCTTAAACTTAAACCTTAGTGTTAATATTTTTTTATTTGAAGTTTATATAGGTCAACATGAATAGGAGCATACATGTGGGTAAACCAACGGTGTGGAGTTGAACTCAAATGAACCGCAGACCCGGAAATTAGGAGTTTATCTCTCAATAGTTTCTCTCTAGCTTAATAGATACATGTGATTTGTGGGTGACTGCAGGTATTCGGAGTTCTCTTTCGCATGGATGAGTCCAAAGTGACTCTGCATTGGAGAGGTTTCACGTTATAAAAAATGCGAATACGAACACAAACACGATACGAAAATAAATAAATTAACCTAATTTTATTCGAGAGTAATATGGTACTAAAGTATAAAACATTGATGATGTAATCACTTTTTTGACATTGTTAATAGCAATGCTGACCTTAGGGGTACTTTGTGAAATTTTTAGGTAAACAGTAAAAAGTGTCAGTGTAATTTCAAAAAATTGAGGGGGTGTCTCTGTAATTATACCAATCTATAGGGTGTTTCAGTATAATTTTACCCTTACTGTTATCACTCAGGTTTAATTGTAGAATTTTAGAAATCAGATAGAATTACTATTGATGAGTCCGGATTTTATTAAGCTAAGGCCCAATCCGAACGGAGTCGAAGAAGCCCATAGAAGAGCCCAAAAGACCCATGTAGTTGGACCAACCGAGTGGCGATCAGCAAGAAAAATGGAGGAAGGGACCAAGACCGCACGAGGAGGCAAGGGGCGCCGCCCAAGGCCCCTAGGGCGCCGCCCAGGGCACCAAGGGCGCCGCCCAGGGCACCAAGGGCGCCGCCCAGGGCACCAAGGGCGCCGCCCAGGGCCCTAGGGCGCCCAGCTCCATGCTCGGCCTCTCCTTTGTCTTCTCCTACGACCTCTCCCCCTTGAGTTCTTGGTTCATTCAATGCAACCTCCTCATGGCTCAATGCAATACTAAACTCAATACAAGTCCAAAACTACTCCGAAGCAAGTCCGAGCTCAAAGTCCGAGATCAAGACCAATCCGACTTACACCTATCCTCCGAGAAGTACAAGGGGAGAAAGGTGAGCTATGAGACTAAATGAATTACTCGGAAGCCAAGAGAAGGAGAAGCGGAACGGCGAGGTGAGGACACCCCCCATGGGGCGCCGCCCACTCCCCTCCAACTGGGCGCCGCCCATAGGAGGCCAAGTGGGCGCCTCCCACTTTGGCCCTCTCCTATCCTCTCTCCTCCTCCTCGTCTCCTCCTTACATCAAGACTCAAGTCCAAAGCTAAGCATGAGCACACTCCGCACCACAGTGACATCCAAGCAAATAGGAGCACGTGGAGGAAGGCTCAAGATACGAAGATCTTCTACCTTAATTCTACTTTCCAAAGAAGTCTACTTCTACCATAACTCTACTTACCAAAGAGGCTCACTCCTACCATGTTTGTACTTACCAAATTAACGGGAGACTTCTCCCTCACGTCACCGCCTCATCGCCTTGGTGAGCCTATATAATGTAAGCCCTCACTGTATGTAGGGCAGAATAACTCTTGAGACACACACACGAGACTACTTGCACTTAGCAAGCTCTCTACACACACTCTCTCTCTAGACTCATTGTAAACTCTCCGGAGTACCACCGTTGATCAATAAAACGCCTAAGGCCACCGTCGTCATTCGAAAAGTGGACGTAGGTCATCCGAGACCGAACCACTATAAATCTCATGTGTTGACCTATATTTACTGTTTTGCCACTAATTACCATTGATTGCTTATTAATCACTCTTGTGACTGTTGATCTCGCACTAAGACGATTCTGTGCATCATCAACTATTAATACTATTGCAGTGAGGGAGAGTCCATATGAATGTGTAAACTACGAAAAATTAATCTTTTATGTTTTTGTGACATTAAACTTGCAATACACATAGTGCCATTAGTCGACAATATAATCAGGTTCCTGATTATCCTAATTATCCTCCCACTTTGGCCCTCTCCTATCCTCTCTCCTCCTCCTCGTCTCCTCCTTACATCAAGACTCAAGTTCAAAGCTAAGCATGAGCACACTCCGCACCAGAGTGACATCCGAGCAAATAGGAGCACGTGGAGGAAGGCTCAAGATACGAAAATCTCCTACCTTAATTGTACCTTCCAAAGAAGTCTACTCCCACGATAACTCTACTTACTAAAGAGGCTCACTCCTACCATGTTTGTACTTACCAAATTAATGGGAGACTTCTCCCTCACGTCACCGCCTCACCGCCTTGGTAAACCTATATAATATAAACCCTCACTGTATGAAGGGCAGAATGACTCTTGAGACACACACACGAGACTACTTGCACTCAGCAAGCTCTCTAAGCTCTCTAAGCTCTCTACACATTCTCTCTCTAGACTCATTATAAACTCTCCGGAGTACCACCATTGATCAATAAAACGTCTAAGGCCACCGTCGCCGTTCGAAGAGTGGACGTAGGTCATCCGAGACCGAACCACTATAAATCTCCTGTGTTGACCTATATTTACTGTTTTGCCACTAATTACCATTGATTGCTCATTAATTACTCTTGTGACTGTTGATCTCGCATGAAGACGATTTTGTGCATCATCAACTATTAATACTATTGCAGTGAGGGAGAGTCCATATGAATGTGTAAACTACGAAAAATTAATCTTTTATGTTTTTGTGACATTAAACTTGCAATACACATAGTGCCATTAGTCGACAATATAATCAGGTTCCTGAAAAAATTACAGACTTCCAGCTATTGATCGGATCCCTAGTGTCAAGCATTACTCCAAACAGGGAAGCTAAAGCACATACAGCAGCAAAATTGGACAATTGAGAATGTATTAATAAATATACCTGATAAGTTAAATAAATTCAAAGAAATTTGAATTATTAGTTATACGACTGGACTGGACAATATAACAAAAAATATACTAGAATTATCTCCTGGAACAGAAAAAAAAAATAGGAAGAGTTATGCTGTATGCGTCTTTCATGCGTTTATAAGTTTGGTGGATGTTATGCCAACATTTTTCTATTGCTGATATTAATTCCAAAAGCTAAGGCCACGATTGGAAATAAGGTATTTGGGGTCAGTACTGTCACCAGACTAAGCCAGGATCAATTTTTCCTAACTACAGCAAAATATAACACAACAAGCAATCCCATTATTTGGCTGAGGCTCACCTATTCAAAAAAACAAAAAGACCAATTGAATAATAATGATAAGTTTTAAACTATCTGAACAAAAAAAAAAGATAATGTTTGTGCGCAGAAGAACAAAACAATAGTTCCTTAATACAGAGCCCTACACCACTTGATAGTTTTAAATTGTACATCAAAAAATATTCTATCTTCCATAAGGATTCTGGACAGAAGGAAACATGTCACTTGTGTTATCAAGGAGCTTCAATTTGAAAAGGCAAAAGAATGATACCAAACCATGCTTGATTTCGACATTACCAGTAATCGCCACAAGAGCAGATTCCACCACTGAAACGATGGAAGCGGTTTGCATCCCTCAACACAATTTCACGCTGAAACACTTTTGATATATACTTGATTGCATTATGACAGTCCACACAAACTCTGAGGTTTTTTATTATGCGGAGCACTGTAGACATAGGAGTGCTTATCAGTCCAAAAGCTATCGCTAGCTTCTCACTGTGGTAATAGAGGGTCTGTTCTTTTTCTTCCTCCTCCACATCAAGCAAAACATAATCAATATCAGGAATATATCCTTCTTGTTTTATCATTCTTATCATGTCATCGACCTTTTCGTATATTGTCTCAGCTTGAGGATGGGATCTGTCATCCACCACAAACAAATGGACCTTATTTTTCACATCGATCCAACTAAACCCTGGATCTTTCTTGACATTCTTCCTGTGCATCATTTTTCTAGCATCGGTTACCTCATCCCACTTGTTGGCAGCAGCATAGATATTGGATAGAAGAACATAAACTGATGAGTCAGACGGCTCCAATGCCAAGAGCCGAGTCGCCACCCGTGTTCCAGTTTCTCTGTCCCCCTGAACCCTACAAGCACCAAGCAGGGCCCTATACATTGCAGAAGAAGCTTCAAAGGGCATTGAAGCAATGAGTTTTTCTGCCTCCTGGAGACGTCCTGCACGACCAAGGGCATCCACAAGGCAAGAATAATGCTCGACCTCAGGCTGAATTCCATAATCTTTCAACATGGACTGGAAATACAAGTAAGCTTCACAAATCAAGCCAGAATGGCTACAGGCAGAAAGAACTCCAATAAAAGAAACCCGATCAGGCTCAATACCATGAATTTCCATATCTCTGAAAAGGTTTAGAGCTTCTCTGCCATGTCCATGTTGAGCTAAACCAACCAACATGGCATTCCACAGGGTAATGGATCGCACATCTATTCTCGTGAATAAGCAATAGGAATCTTCTATGTTCCCACACTTCGCATACATGTCAATAAGAGAAGTGCCAACAAAAGGGTCCGAAGCGTAATCTGACTTGATCACATCTGCATGAATTTGCCTTCCTTGTTCCAGAGCTGTTGAGCAAGAGCTAGCTTTAATGAGGGTAGCAAAGGTATATTCGTCAGCTAGTACACCAGATTGTCGCATCTGATGGTATATTAAAAGAGCACGGGCCTCATCTCCGTTTTCCACGCATCCTGAGATCATAGCTGTCCATGCAACATCATCTCGGGCAGGGATTTCTTCAAAAACTGTGTACGCATCCACCATATCTCCGCATTTAATGTACATGTCGAGAATACCACTGCCGACATATAATTCTGAACTAACCCCCAGTTTTACTGCATGAGCATGCATTTGCCTCCCCTGTTCCAACCCAACCAAGCCACTACAGGCTTTAGCCACAGTTGCTAACGTGATCTCATCTGGCCTTTCTCCACTTTTGTGCATCAGAGTGAAGAGTTCCAATGCCTTATGACTATTATTGCAATTTATATACCCAAAAATCATTGCGTTCCAAGATGCCAAATCAATTTTGTCCTGGTTTTGGAAAAGCAACTCTGCCTCTTCCATTTTTCCCGTCCGAGAATAAACATCAGTAAGTGCTGTGGAAACAAAACTGTCAGTAACAATCCCAGTTTTCAATGCCTGAACATGGATTTGTTCACTAAGAGATAGTCCAGGAGAAAGAGAAGCAACAGCCTTCAGTACAGTTGCCAACGTAAAGTGATCTGGCCTTAAGTCATCACGTAACAGATCTAGAAACAGTGTCACTGATTCCGCCTCTAAACCATTCTGCATACAACCTGCTATCATCGAGTTCCTAGAAATTAAATCCATTTCCTGCATGCCACTGAATATTTTTCTTGCCAAACTAAAACAACCTGCCTTTGAATACATGTTTATAAGACTATTTGCAACAGCAGTATCTAGATCAAAACCTGATTTAAAAGACAAGCCATGAATCTGTTGGCCCAGCTCCGTATCATTGGTAGCCACAGTGGCAGCAAGAGCAACAATCAATGTCACACTATCATAACCTACATTTGATCTGCTCATATTCAGAAAGCATTCAAAGGCAGCCCAATTTTCACCAGCTTGGTAATGCTGACACAGTGTTTTATTCCACAAAATCACGTCCAAAGTATCATTATACAAAAACATTTTAGTTGCATATGCTTGAACTTGTTCTACAAACTTGTTGTCTTGGTCAAACTCTACCTCAGAGAAACCACTAAGAATGCACTTCACACTAACGTCATCGGGACCTAACCCGCTATGGTGGAAATCTGAGAAGAAAGTAAATGCTTCTTTCTCAAGACCCATGTGCACATACGCTTTAAGCATGACATTCCACAGTACAGCATCCCGGTCACGTTCAGGCAAGTCATTGAACAAAACCCTGGCATCTGTAATTCGTCCAGACTTGCAATAGATATTAATAAGAGCACCAGAAACAAAGACATCCAGTTCCAAACCAATCTTAACGGCGTACCCATGAATTGCCTCCGAAGCCCAAACATATCCAGATATCAAACCCAACTTCAAGGCGGGAGCTAAAGTGTGTTTAGTGGGGGATACAGCAGATGAGCTGCGAAGAAGGCGGAAAAGGCAAAAACCCTCATGAACCAGGCCATCATTGGCATCAGCGGAGAGGGCATAGGCTGCTAGGATAGAATTCCAGGTGACAATGTCTCGGTTGGGAGCTTTTTCGAACAGCAGGCGGGCATCCGAAAGGGACCCACATTTGGAGTACATTGTAATGAGGTTGTTGGTTGAGAATCGGTTGGCAGATTGGCCGAAGATGATGATATGCGCGTGTAAGGATTTGCCAAGATGCAGGTTGTTTGTGGAAATGGCAGTGCGAAGGAGAGAGAACCATTGCGATGATGATGATGTTGAAAGGTGTAAATAGTGTCCACTGCTATGGCGAAAGGGTTGAAAGAAGGGGTTGGACAGAGAAGATAGAGGATGGCGAAGGAGGATGATCTTTTTGGTGGACTGTATGGTGGGTCGAATATTGGCTTGCAATTGCATTTCCTGTGCTAACTAACATCTTTTGATTTCCCTCCAAACTCCAAACTTCGCCCTGGTTTGAGGTAATAAAAGGGTCCAACGACGTCGTATTATACGATCGCTGGAACATCGCTGGTTTGCTTGGGTCCGCACTTCGCAATTCCATGCGCAAGGGTATTAACTTAGAAAATTACATTAACGTCCCCTAAGATTTATCAAAATAACAACTCCACTTCTTCAAGTATGAAGACTATTATTGATCTTCCTTGTCAGTATAGTCTATCTCTTTTTTCTAAAGGAAATATCAAATACTATACTACTCTAAATGAAAAAACATAAAAAAAAATATTTTTCCCAAAAAAATTGTCATCATATAATGGCTGTGATCCTTACAGAAGTAAGATTATATCCAAAGCATTTCTCAACCTATTTCTACTATAGCTTCTTTTGATTCCACATCCAGTAGCATTCCAGGTGGAGTAAAGGCCCCGTATGAAGGGATTACGACCCTATTTTGATTGAGTAGCTATCCAGTGTGCTACTTGATTTCTAGAGCTACTGATGAGGTGAAATTGAACCGAAGGGATTTGATTTGCATTGTGACTTTTATCCCTCTAAATGGTCTCAACTTCCCTCAATCAAGTGGCTGGGCATTTGCTTAGAGTGTCAGTGGCGAATTTAGGGGGGGACAACTGCCCCCACTATAATTATAAAAACTTTTGGGCTTTATGTAAAATTTTCAAAATTATTTAGAATTTTTTCCCATTAAAAAGTTAACTAAAAAAAATAGAGGCAGATTTATACAGATATGGATATACCAAAATTGAAATTGATTGTGATCCAATATCGTATATAAATACACGCACACACTATTCAGATCAAATTCAAATCTATCAAAACTCTATCCAAATATGATTGTTGCCAAGCCTCTTAACTATTTATTTGTGTGATGGAATTAGGGTTGTTAATCAAACTGAGCTACTCAAGTTTGGCTTGAATTTGGGTCGGGTTTGACTCGTTCAAACTCAGCCCGTTTTCTAAACGAGTCTGAACTTGAACAAGTTTTTAAGCTCGTTTAAAAAACAAGCCCCCACAAGTTCGGCTCAAAATCGACAAACTAGACTCGTCTATGTGCAAATACTCGTGTTCGGCTCGAGTTTGACTTGTTTTTGGGTTGTTCAGGCTACGCTCGTTTCCTAAAGAATCAAATTTGAACAATTTTCTAAGCTCGATTAAGAAACAAGTTTTTCTAGCTCTGTTCGGGCTCGCTCGACTAACAGCCGTAGGTGGAATGAGCATTGACAATAGTCATCCAACCATTTTCTTTTGCCCCCATTGTGAAGAACGCCGGGCTCTGCTTCTTCTTGTCATGCCAGTTTACATGCAAACCTAACTGAGCAAGCCTCTGTGACCATCATAAAGTAGGAGACATCCGCGCGCAGGATTTGCACCTGTATGTTTCGTCCTTGGCTTTGTAACCTTTTGTATTTGATGCACTTGCGTAGTTGATGTAAGTGCAACAGTTATGACCTCTGCAATTTGGAGTTCTATGTTTATATATCCAATTATTCCTTGCCTTCCGTATATACCACATTTGGTAAGCTAATACGGTATGGCCTTCAACATTGTACCCTTTTTCTGGACTTCATAAATGACCTCAACCACTCTTCAATTCGAGAAATTGAGAATATGTTAATAAATATTCTCAATGGAGATATTTTTCATACTTTGGTGTCGATGCACATAGTAAAAAAAGTGTTCTGGAGTTTCTTCCGCTTTCAAAGATTCCATTTGTTGGCTATAGCTACCCTCGACACTTTCCACATAAAATTTTGGAGTTTTTGGGGGATGTTATGTTGGAACATACCTCTGATACTATTTGTTGGAAGATAGTTTTGATACCACTTGTTGGTTTTGAAGAGCAGATAATTAACACAAAATAATACTTATTGTAAGATAAGAATTTAAAGATAGAAAAACAATAAAAACATGACGCAAAGATATGATGTGGTTCAATATAGTATACCCATTTTGGTACACCGTACCTATATCCACGAACCAAAAACCTATATTAATGTATTATTCACTGAAATCTGTGTTGGGTTTTTTGGAGTCTAGTTATGTTTTTTATTCGGATGATGACCGGACTCGAAATAATGTTGCATGAATTTTTAATGGGAGATTTTTTGAGGCTGAGTCCATAGAGCAGAGACTTGGGCCGATTAGGATAGGAGATTTTTTTGGGCCCATTTTGTAGCCATGTGTGCAGGAATCATTATTTTCGGTGATTAGGGTTCTTGTTTTATATACTGTCGGCCGCACTCTCAATTTCTTCTTGAATATAATGAGATTCCTATAGCTTCGTGGACGTAGGAAAATTGTTGAATCATGTAAATATTGTTTTGTGCTTGTGATTGTTTTTCTTAGGTGTGTGTTTTCTCAATTTTTGTTTCTCACAAGTTTGGGAATTTCATGAAAATTTACCTTCAATCTAGTCATCTAGTAACTGATTACATAATACTCAACCCTATTTATATGGATAAAATATTGTAACCTAAATCTATTCGGATACAATTTGATCTTTATATTTCCTATCATATGTCTAATATTCTTATTCATGGTATATCAAAACACTTCCAATATAATCCTATTCCATATAGAATTCTCACATTGATTATGCAGCAAACTCTCCTTTAAAATAATTAGAGAGTTTGAGTCAAATTTCAACATGTTACTCATTCATTTGGGGCTTTAGAAGCCTATGCTTACGGTCTCGGGAGCCTATGCATAGATAAGTCCACGCTTGAGCCTGAATATGCTATAAGGGAGCTTGGTGACCTAAATGTGAAACCCACCTCCTGGGAGAGGGGAAAATGAAGAACCTCGAGAGTGAATGGCGACTTAGTTTGTTAAACCAGGATGTCCATAATATCGGGGCCCTTCCCCTTGACTACTTTTTTCATATTACCCAACTCCCGTTGGAGCTCGCGGAGGTTTTGCTCTAACAGGTGGTTCATGGCATCCGGCGGGGGATAGGGATTGTCTTCTTTGTATGTGGCTTTAGTCCTACTGTGGGCCTCGTCCTTGTCGTGTTCTTCCAGGTTTGATGGTTCATAGAATTTCCAATCCAAGCCCAATCAAAGAAGTTGATGGCTGAGCGAATGTGTGTGTTTGGGTGATATAATAATTTATGGAGAACGGAAGATACGAAATATGTAAGTGGTTCGTCTTAGCAGTTAAACTAAGACTATGTCCACTGTCAATAGAGTCTCTTGCTCCCTGGGATTTATATTAGCTTGATCGAAGGTCAATATAAAGATAACATGAGCTCTAATGTCTTTACAAAGGATAGGGGTTCTCTCCTACTAGTGAGGTTTTCGGGTATATCTTTTTTCTCTAGGTGAGGGAAGATAGTCGTATTTATGTACAAAAACCCCCTAGGGTTTCTCGACTTGTCCTTTTTTAGTGCAGGCCCTGTATGTGTTCTTCTATGCCCACAATCCCTTTTTGCTTCCATCGCCGCTCCTGTTCGTTCAGTGCCTGAACTAGTGGGACTTGTGGTCCCTACAGGTGACTCAAGAATAGCTTTCGGATCTGGCCCCCGTTCTATGGGCTGCTCATTGGTTGGGCGGGACCGAGTGCATGAAACTCCTGTTTGACATTGGGCCTTCATTTCCTGACCTTGGCTTTTTGGGATTTATTGGGTTGTTGGGTCATGGGACCTATGCCTTGGGTTTCATCTCTGGCCTGGGGTTAACAGTGTCTTTTCAGGACTTGTGGTGGGCTCTTATAGTGGATTCTTCAAGCGATGACTTGTTAGGCTAGTGATTCCAGCCCGATCGGGGCGGTGTCATTGCTTGTCGATTGTAATGGGATGGTTACGCACACGCGCCGACAACGGGTGATTTTGTAGGTACGACTCCTCTGGCGCGCCCTATCATTTCCTACCACGAATTGAATGTTTCCATGACTACATAATTTTTGGGGGAATCTTTCACTTGCCTAGTGATTTCTAGCCCCTTTTTCCTCCATGCTTGTCTTCCTCTGTAGGTTTTTAAAGCGTCATTTTCCAGGAACCTCGGTGGTTTAGGGCATCCTCATCTTCAGTTCCCTTCTACATCTAGGGCTTTGCTAGGTACGTCCTCTTTTCCATTTCATTATTGCTTTGATCTGGATCCATTTAATCCTCCTTGGTGAGGTTTCGGGTTTCTTTTTTTGATTTGGAGGTTTAGTTATTTTCGAGAGCGTTCTGACGACCTTTCTCCTATTTTACGATTTATAGATTGCTCTTCTATCACGAGGGTGCTTCTCTTTAAGACCTGGTGTCTGAAACCCATTTTCTTGGCGAATTATGCTCTGCATCTGCCCTCTCTCCATTCCGGTTTATGGTCTGTGCTTTTGATGGGAAAGTTTATAGTTTCTTCTTCCGAGTCGGAGTATTGACGAGGGGTCTGTGGAGGCCTTAACGGCTTCATCTAGTGGTGGTCCCTCTTCAACTGGAGATGGGACCTCTAGGTCAGTCCCAAGTGTTTCATCCTCAGCACCCCCTACGGAAGTTAGGCCTCTTTTTGTTTTGTCTCCTGGTCCTCCTCCCTAGTTGAGGAAAAGGAAATATGGAACGTTTCCCCCTCCCATTTCTAAGAAGAAGATTCGTCAGGATCAATCAGACCTAACCTATTGTGCCGAAGATACATCCAGCTGTCTTGACGACGAGGACTTGGAGGATCTAAATCGAAAATACCGCTTACCTGATCATATATCTCTGCATTCCCTCGAGGAGCACGAGAGGTGTAACTCCTCACTGCCTAGCTTCACCTGCTTCTATGAGTCCGCGTTCCGGGTCGGTCTCTGGTTCTCTATTCTGTAACACCACACTCTCCACATGACATAATATTGTCCGCTTTGGGCCCACTAGTCCTCACGGTTTTGTTCCTCCCAATACCCTTGGAAAAATGTCTTATGTCATGTAAGGTGAGGAGCTTACTTATAAATCCAGCAACTTTCTTCTCCCTAACCGATGTGGGACACCAAGATCTCACAATTCACCCCCTCAGGGCTGCACGTCTCCGTGCAGTAGCTCGCCAGCTACCTACCCGCCCACTACACACGAGCACAAGAGGGCCCCACACTCGGTCCAGGTGATAGCGTGTAGCCCTAAGGGGATGGATTGTGATATCCTGGTATCCCACATCGGTTAGGGAGAGGAAAGTTGTTGAGTTTATAAGTAAACCTCTTACCTTACATGACATAAGTCCTTTTTTCAAGGCTATTGGGAGAAACAAAATCGTGAGGGCCAGTGGGCCCAAAGCGGACAATATTATGTTATGTGGAGGGTGGGGTGTTACAGTTAAAGGGCTGAAATTGCGGACTTTTTTGACTAAAATTGAGGATTATTTTTGATTGAAATTGCGGACTATTTTTGAGCTAAGATTATGGACTATTTTTGGTTGAATTTATGGACTATTTTTGGGACTGTTTGGACTGATTCTATGGACTAAAAATTGGGACTGTTTTTAGGATATTTTGGATTGAAATTGTGGACTGTTTTTGGATTATTTGGAGCTGAAAATTATGAATTATTTTGGGCTTATTCCATCCTATGATGTTCATGTGGAATGAGTTGATGTATGAGGTCTTGTATAGAACTCTTGACTATTGTTAATGATATGGTTAAATGGATGTTGGAAAGGGATAGAATATATCTACTTGAAAATAGTGGTGTAGAAATTACTTAGAATAATTTCTTGTGTTATATGATGACTTGTAGGATTCTTCCTACTTGAGATTATTCCTAACCTAGGTTGTTTATATGGAATGAGTAGGGTGTTAGGGACTTGACGCTTACTAAATGGTCATAGAAATGACCTATATCACTTCCTTGTTTAATTGGATGTAAGGATCCTTCTATTTGAGATTATTTTGGTAGAAATGACTTGGAATAAATTCTATCATGAGATTGAGTGTGGAAGTTCTTTGTGAAACCACTTAGGACATGGTAGTGTGTAGGCACTCTATATGTTAATTGTGTCTTGTGAATAAAATGGATTGGTGACATGAATTATAGGATGACTTGTACGGTTTTCCTTCCATTTGGGTTCCTCCTATTTGTGTATAGTTATGGAATTAAGGAAAAATGATAGAGAATTGGTTTAGGCTATCTCTTGACTTGAGAATGATGCATGATAGTTACTTGTGAATTTTCTTGTAACTTAGTGGAGTTTGAGCATGATTTGTGTTCATCATGATGGTTGCCTTGAAGGTGATTGATAAAATACCTTGAGTGATTGAAATCATGTGTTACATGACTATGTTTAGCATGTTGAATGTTGTGGTAAAATATGTTAATATGTTGCTAAGATATTAATTTCATGATGTTTTATGGTAATTGTATGTTTAAGACATATATTGCCATGACATATGTTGATATGTGGTTTGAATTGTTCATAAGACATTCATTGCATCTTGAACACGTGGAAAGTGTGCAATGAGGCATTGCATTGCATGTGTATGGAGCATCACATTCATGAGCATAAGTCATGGGTGTGAGGGTGTGAAGTGCATGTTTAATCAAACACCATGTTTGGTGGTTGATATGTAGACTTGGAAATGTGGATTGATGGTCACATGGAGTCGCATGATTGCATGAGAAAAACTTGTGTCGGGTATAGCAAGTAGGCTAGACTCTCCCTCGAGTGCAAGGTCCGGTCACATGGTTCAAACACTTTGTCGGCGGTGAAATTCCAGAAAAGTGCTGGTGTTTACGGAATCGGAGGTTGAGATACCAAAATTCGCTGTCTAACAAGACACAATATTTTGTTAATAAAAACGTACTCTGTCAATGAGTATCATCCCAAAATGATCTGATTTATAAAACGTACGACTTTTATCAAAATGATCATTGTATATTTTTTTGTCAAAGACGGGTTCATTACACATTGGTAATGCATTGTGTCATGTGAGTCGGGGAGGACTTGGAAAAATCTGCATGAGTGAGTCACATCTCATTTCATGGTATAACAGAGTAGAATTCCAGCATTGAATGCATGTTCTTGTAAGGAATGGTGGATGTGTGTGTAAATTGTTGAATGTACACTCTTCATGTGCTTCTAGGGGGGAGTAGCATCTGTAGAAAATTCTCTACTGGGCGTTGGCTCACCCTATACGGGAAACATTTCAGGTGCGGAGTATGTGCAGGCGGATGGCTCCCATTTGGGTCCTCAAAGATAAAGAAAGTCGCATGTGGCTTTACTTAATGTTTTGTGTAAAATACTTGTGAAACTTATGTTTTGAGCATGTAACTTTTTGCAAAAATTTGTAATAAAACTTATAAAGACTATCATTAGAATAGCCTTGCATGTTTTGGTAGAAGTATGGATAATTGGACCCGGTGTGGCCAATGTTTACTTATAAACAGACCCGGTGCCATCATTATTTTGTATTGGGCTGCGGATGGGTCATGTGAAATTATATTGCACAGGTTGGATATTTGGTAGAGCTCCTCGTATAAAGGAGACTGTCTAAATTTCGTTCAGTTATGGACCCCGATAAATGGGGCATAACGGTGTGATATCGAGTTACTAGGTATTTATAGGTATTCCAAGGGTTGATGGGTAATCAACGGACACCCGAATTTTGGGGTGTCACACAATCTATGCAGATGTCAATTTGGGTTATGGTGAAAGGGGCTTCTATACCACCAACACTTTTCATTCTCTCTTCAACTCTCCATCCCTTCTCATAGGTCTAAGTTATTCACACAATTGGATCACATAATTGTTCTTTTATTTGTTCTTTATTTTCCCCCTATTTTCTTCTACCTTTTGGGTGAGAGTGATGTACATTTGTAACAGTAAAGCGGGCTTTATATACCAGATATAGGAAAATCTTTGTTTTGACATGTTCATCATACATGTAGTATCATTTCATTTTCATTATGGTCGTGTCTTCATTTTTGTTTTCCAATTTTCCAAGAAAGTTTGAATTTCATCTTTGCTTATAACTACATAAGCTGTCCATTTGTGGAGCTTTGTTTGTATTATGTAGTGCCTTCATGTGCAGGTTTTTCTATGTTATTGTAGGAGACATTTTATTTGCAAGTTGTTGTTTTGCAATTATGTTTTCCACGTGGTGAGTTTATTAACTATGCTTCCATTATGAATCGGTCAACAATATTTGCTAATAAAAAATTTTTTGTTGAATATTTTAGGATCAATTTATAGTCTACATGATGGTTTTTCTATGTCTATTAGACATTTTGGTGTTAATATCACTGAAGGTACCGACTTTGGTTCACTTTCACTACAAAGATCTCAACTTCGTCTTTATTTTTTGGATCTTGAAAATTTTTTAATTTTGGTGAGTTAGATTTTATTAGTTCAAGATCGCATTTTTTTTGGGTATGTGTTTATGATTACTTTTTTTTTCGTGCTTTTTTTGGTAGAGGAATTAAGATGCATCAATGAGCATGGAGAATTAAAAAAAAAGTTGTATCTTGGTGGGCAGTAGAAATTTACTATGAGTGGCCTTTTTTGGCAATCTAAAATGATAAATGTCACACCCCCACCCCGGATCACATAGGGTGGGCGACGGATTGGCCACCAAGGCCTTAACCAATCAACCATGTGTATAATAAATGCAAAATACAGTGGAAGATAAATAATAAAGTGATCCAATCCATCGACCTAATGAAACATCACCAATATCATCACCAATATCATTATTAAACTCATGTAAAAAAAAAATTCACCATATGGTTCACAACTCTAAATATAATCAACATTATTCCAAAAATAAATGAATATTTGTCTCAAAACTATAAAAGACATTTATTTCTGAAAACCTACAATAAAATAAATATTCAAATCCTCTAATCTCATGTATATCAGCAAACTTACTCCTCACTTTGATCAATTCCTAAAAAATGTTATATGTTTGGGCAAGTACAATGACCCTTGAATAACAACCACCTCTAATGAGATTTCAAAATAAATCTCACAGTTTATATATAAAAATAAATTTTGATATATACATAAGTACAACAAATTGTACCCCGACCCCTTCCACATAATCATTTAAATAAAATAATTTCATGATCACAAATAATTTTATAAATAAAAAAATATTTATAACCCAAAACACTCACACATACATTCAGTTCCAAATACATTTGTCAAATCATATTTGTTACCACTAGCCTAGTAACTTACTCAGTCTCTTGTCATCACTAGCTTGATGACTGGTCTCGTCTCTTGTTACCACTAGCCTAGTAACTGTCATAGTCACTTGTTACCACTTAGACCTGGTAATCCCAGTCCTAGTTGCTTGTTACCACTCATACCTAGAAACCCTAGTCCTAGGCGTTTGTTACCATTTAGACCTGGTAACCCCAGTCTCAGTTGCTTGTTACCACTTAGTCCTGGTAACCCCAGTCCCAGTCTCATAAACACGATTTTCACACACACCAAAACTATAGTTTTAATCCCAACGCACACAAAATTTCTCTTTTATCACCAAAGTAATGATATAAAATTATCTCACAAGTTTTCCAACATTCATATGTATAACAATTCACAATCTCAAACACATTCAATTACAACCTCAAACCATCAACATATATATCATAAATATGAAAAATCTATACGCACGCACCCATACATTTTATATAGAAAATCCTCCCAAAAGAAATAGTAAACTACTTACATTAATTTCTAAAATCAAATTCAAAGCACTCTTTCTCAACCTCAATGCAATCACTACCTAATTCAAAATAACATATAACAATCCCTATTCCTAATTTCGTCGTTTCACGATTCTATATTTAATTTTTATACTTCATACTTATTGATATATACTTAATATATATTTTACATATATATATCCTTTCCAATACGAGGTAATAGAGTATGGAAGTATTCTAGATTGTTTAGAAAAAGTTTTGGGGGTCAAATCATAATTTTTGAAACTTTTGAGGATAAAGTGTAATTTCTTTAAAAAATGAATTTTCTATTTTCGGGACTGTCATAAATTTTTTCAAAATTCTATTCTTACAACTTAGCAAGTAAAAAAGTGGATAAAATTAAGTTTAGAAGAATATATGGGTCAAAGTAAAATTTTTTTAAACTAAAAAGGAGATTTATGAAATTTTAGGACTTTGTCCTCTTCAAGAAACCTACAACTTGTATGTTCTGTAAGTTCCAAATCAAATCCCTTTTTCTTTTTCTTCCCAACACATTGATTAAACTCAATCAATTTCAAACAACTATACACCCAAATTCAACTTAATATCTTCAAAAATTATTTGTGTATTATATATATATATATATTATGCTATGAAATCTAACACCATGTGATATAATAAAATATAAAACTCATAAATTAAGTAATAAATTCATACCTTCAATGGATTCAAGTCTTTTTTTTCCTTTCATTCTTCTCTCTTTCTTCCTTCTCTCTCTATCTCTCTAGCGGCAGAATCATCCTTCCAATTTTTTTTCTTTATTTTGATTATATATTAAAAGAAATCCTACCGTAACACTACAATTTTTCTTTCATTAATTACATTTACATCCCTTTTCAAAAATAATATCACAAATTGACCTAAACTAAGTTATATATATTTCAAAAATTTGGAGTATTACAGTAAATACTTATCTCCTTTCCTACCTTGTCCACACTGCCACACCCAAACTACTAATTTTTAGGTGTTTCCATATTTGCCTATGATGTCTTTAGAAATATCCGTTCTGCCTTCTCTATGGGATTGAATTTTGATAGTTTTGTCATTGTTTGGGTCTTAGATGTTGATTGAGTGCCATACTTTATGGGTTGAATGTTGATTGAGCGCTGATTTTGTCTTATATTCTTTAGTTTGACTTTCATATTTTCTTTTTACTACTATTTCGTTTGACAATGGAGTTTAAAAACCTTATGGTAGAATCTGTGGTGGAGTTGAGGAATTATGTTAACAGGTATTGTTGCCACAAATGAGGTGAGGTCATCCTCCTGGATTTCCTTTCTTTTCATGTTTCAAAGAATCGATAACAATAAGAGGATCTTGCTTCAATCTTGCAGGATTTTAGGACTTTCCCGTGTTTTTAACCAGGGAAGGAACTCTTGGTGGAGGCCAACTGCTCATTGGGTTTCATGATACCAGTCAAGTGGCATAAGACATTTTTGGCTCCCATGTTAGCTGGAGTTTTATATTTTGCTAGTATTGTTTTGTACTTGGTGTCTTTTGCAGTTCAAAAAATTAATGCATTAATTGATGCTCAAAGTGTTCAAATGTTGAATCCCTTGGTTCGTGGTTTGATGAAAATAAAAATATTTTTAAAATTTTAGTGCATTATATAATGTTCCACATGCTTTTGGGTTGATTTTTTTTGAAAATTAGATGTTTTGTTTTGGAAAGTTTTTGTTTTGAGTTTCTAAATTTCTAGAAGTATAACATGATAGATGATGATTGATTTGGTTTTTTATTGTGTAGAGCGTGTTTTTTCTAATGGGTGATTTTTCTTTTAAGGTAGTGTTTTCGGGCATAAGTCCATCGCTAACCCAAAAAAAAAAAAAAAAAAATCACCCATTAGAAAAAAACATTCAAGCACGGGTTCATCACTACATTAAAATCAACTAAATACTATTTACTTCCACCAACTTCTTGATAGCTATATACCAAAATGGACTTGTGATTTGGTTGTTAAATGTCAATTTTCCTCTATATTTAATGGTATTGCAATTTAGCGTGGTGTTCAATTTTTTGGTTTATGTTTATGCTTGAGTTTGTTGTTTGGCTTTATTTTGACCTTGAGTTCATTTTGTTTGTGGGGTGAATCCAACAAAGAAAGAAAGAAATCATATAGATAATATTTTGTTGAGCATGTATGTAAAGTGTGGTATATTAAAGATGTTGGTATTTATCGATTTGGTTGAGTATAGTGTGTTCCTATGTTTAGTACTTTGTTATTTTTGTCCAAGATTAATTTTTATTTTTTACTTTTTTAATTACAAAGTGCTTTAAAACACGAATTATCACTAGTATGTATGTATGTATGTATATATATATAT
>CM042186.1:31338973-31354384 GCA_023539305.1 Ilex asprella | reverse complement strand
GAAGCCATCATGCTTCCAAAATTAATCTGCAGTGCAAGTCTACAAGAACACCAATAAAAACTTACAACTGAACATCTTCAAAACAATAGACAGTGGAGTCCTCCAATTTCAGGATGCAAGGAACAAGGTCTGGACATGTGGTTGTTGTTTCATCCCAAATTTCTACAAACAATTAGATCTCCGATACCACAACAACAATGGTATCTTTCCTTGTTAAAAAGTACTCATTCTTTCCTGCAATTTTATGATCGACTTCATTTCTTCTTGAATAGATAAAGAGCAACCATCCATTCTTCTCCATTATTGTATCCAAATAGTTCTGCAACTGCTATGAAAAATGATCTCCAATAGACAGTCCACTTGACAGCCGAATTCTTTCCATAAGTCGACTCCATTATTGGCTTTATGGAACTTAAATTCTTGTCCATTCTTTTAAGCCATTCTTCACTGCAGGAAACTACTAGTTTTTAGCTTTTGCATAGAATCTAACTAGCATTCTCATGCAATGCAGAACCAAAAGATCCATAAGCATTTCAATCAGTCAGAAAAACTTGGCAAATACTAACTTCCATCAATTTGCAGGGACGAATAGAAACTAAAGCAAAAGCCTAATCTAGCTTAGATTAGCTTCACATATTCACCACTGGAGGGTAATTATACATCATAGTTCGCCCTTACCTTGTCTGTGCGTAATGCTTCCCATTCACAAGCCAATGATTGACCACAGAAACATCATCCTGCACACAAACACCATGAATTAATGAATTGCACAGTATAATTCACAGTTAAGTTTTCTGATTTGAATTGCCTAGTTCCTGCTGTAATAATTTCCATCATTATTGTATGTTTTAGAGCCTTCTTAGAGCATGAAAACAGTTTCAAACCACAATTAGGATATCATGGTCAACTAAATGGGAATGTCCGCCATAAAGCTTCTGAACAAGTGATAGCCTACTAGGTAAATATGATAGACCCTTGTATGATTATAATTCTCTGAGAATCAACACAGATGCCACCATCACGTTGTTATTTTTTCATGTGCTGGTGGGTTCTAATCCTCGGTTTCTCCAAACCCTTTATCGCTTTAGACAAGTGACATACAAAATACATGCATGATTGTGGCTTTAATAGTGTTTGCAAAAAAGACACGTGATTTCTCGTTCAACTAATGAAAGTTCAAGACCAATACACGTGATTTGTTTCAATGAACTGCATAAATGGTCTATGGAACAATAATCTCCTATATTTTTGTGAAAAAAATTCCAACAAAAAGGGTGAGTTTTAATCCCTCCAGGCATTAGTTATGGGGAAGTGTCCGGGAAAAAAACAAATCAAGCGAACAAAGTCAACTAGGAAATGACATTTGGAAACAAAGTCATCTAGGAATATCAAACCATGAGAAAGGAGAAGTCATAAGGTGGCAAATGGAACTGTACTAGCTCACCTGAAAATAAAGAAGCAGATTTGCAGAAGCCATTGTACCTCCAGTAAAGAAGTACCTAGTAATCCAGTCGTCATCATTGACATCCTGCACAAAATGGGTGCGAGGAAATTTTGTCATTAACATGTAAACCACTTCATTATGGTGCCAAATAGTACAGGAACCCACAACAAGAATTAGGAAACTCGTGTATACCTCAAAATGGT
Organism: Ilex asprella; assembly: GCA_023539305.1. Lineage (NCBI taxonomy): Eukaryota > Viridiplantae > Streptophyta > Magnoliopsida > Aquifoliales > Aquifoliaceae > Ilex > Ilex asprella. The sequence continues at coordinate 31,352,737 of CM042186.1, read as the reverse complement.
AAGCAAATGATTTATGGCAGAAATAATGAACAAAAAGAAGACTATCTGGTTTCATCCACCTAGATATCTTCTGAAGAAGATCCTTGTAGTTCTTCATATGCTGTTTCAAAGGACAAAACAGCCCTTCCTTCAGTGTTATTAACGACAATTTTCAGGCCCTATGATAGCATTTGACAACAATTGCTTACCTCAAACATTCCAATGGAAAATATTCGGTCATAAGATGCTTCCATATCAAATGTGCTAATATCTGAAACACTAATCTCCAAATTCTGCAGCTGAAGTTCCCTATGATAAAGAAGAGCAACTACTTGAGGTCATTCAAAAACTATGTTCAAAACAGAAAACTTTTAGTTTTCTTTTTCTACATCAATTGTTTTGGAATATAAACATTAGCTAGGATTGTTGTTCATTGTGGTTGTACTCTGACATCACAAGTGTTCCTCCTTGTCCTCCGCATGGTTCTTTCATTTGGCCAAACTTCCCCTTTAATTATTCTTCCTACCAAACTAAATAGAGATTTTTTTACGTCCCACATACATTATCCTGCTTCCAAGTCTCTAAACCTCCTACCAAATAGATCATATATTTAAAAAGCTTTTCACTCCATTTTTAGGATAAAAGACCTATAAGGCAAATAAACTGCGAGTACAATTGACCAGAAATAGGTGAAAATAGAAACAACCTAGATGTGTACGGAGAAAGTTATGATCTATACATACACGCACGCAAACCAACTATGGTGCTAGCTATTCAAATGAGAAATACATGTTATAAAAAATGAAAGAATATACTCTAGGCGCAATCTCAGAAGTCTCAAAAGCGACATGGCTGCAGTGAATTAATATGAACAAGTTTCAAAGCATAATCATCTGAACTACGAGTTTCACTTAGGCAAATAATGTCATTAGCAAGGATGGTGCTTTTGGAAAAAACAGAGGGATGCGCCACTCTGACTTGTGCAGTTTGAAAACCAATAAAGCATATCACTTACAAGTGAAAATGGTAGATTTAGATCTGAATGTTTAGTCCAATTCATGCAATTAAATTCTCAAGGAACATACCGGCACTGCTCATCGATATATTCTTTCTGCGTCATTGAATTGCAAATCCCTGTAATCTTGCAGTTACAATATTTCTGTGCAATGTATAAGGACAAGGTTCCCCAACCACATCCAACATCAAGGACAGTGTGGCCATCTTTTATCTGTGACTTCTCACAATATATTTCCAATATTGCCTTCTCAGCATCCTCTAAGGTGCTTGACTTATCTGGGAAGTAACAACAGCTGCACCAATTCATATGTCAACAAGATTAGTTCATAGATAATGGAATTCAACAACTTAAGAATACAATAGTCATTGACTGTTCCCCTTTGTTTTTCTGTGCCATTGAAATTAGCTGACAAGTTTTCAGAATTTAAATTACAAACATTTCACCAAGGTTGTCTAATAAATCTTGGTATTTTATTTTGGTCGTACTTTCTTCTTTCTATTTAGTTTATCCAATAGCTCAAACCAGATATTGTGGATTCTACTTTTGCTGGTCGGCATAAATTGTAGCCTGCACACTTTTGCAAATGCAGAAGAGACATCCATGATTCATGTCCAAGATCAATTAAACTTCAACAGACCACTTCTCCTCACTATTTGAGATGTATTTGTACTTAGACACACATCCCAGCTCCACCAGGAGATCTTCTTAAGAGATAGATAACAAATTATGGATTGTAGACCATTTGCCTGTATTTGAGGTGCTTTCCGAGAACGAGCCGGAAGAATGAGGTAGGTAATTCGTAGTGTTGAGATTTTGGCTGATCAGTCTTGATTGCTATGGGCATTTCCTTTAAAGCTGCAATACAGGAGCAAGGAATCAACATACTTTGGGAAAACAAAACACATACATCAACAATATTCATGTTAGACATTTCAATAATGTGTATAGTTTGAGACCCTTCATATAATGTTATGAATGGGTACGTTCCATGAAAAAATAAATAAGTGGATGTACATAGTTGTAACTCTTCATGTGTTATAATGAATGTGTGCCTTTCATGAAAGAGTGTCTTTTAATGAATGAATGTCTTTTACACCTTTTCTTATGAATAGGTATCTTTTCATGTATAAGTGTTTTGATATAAAAGTGTGTCTTTACGAAAAAGTGTCTTCTAATGAAAATGTATCTGAAATAGTGTCTTTTAGTAAAAAGGTGTATTCGCACCTCTTCATTCTCTTTAAATAGAAGTGCATCATCCCATTTTATATATACCAAAATATTTCTGTTCTTTCTCCTCTCAAAGCTCTCTTGCTTTCTTGTGGCATTATTCTTCTTTGATTCTAAAAGTTCGGAACCATGTATAGGCTAAGGGGCCATGGCCTCCCTCATATTTTCAAGAAACCCTAAATCGCTTTGGTTTTTGAAAAGCCACATTCTTCTCTTTAGGGTTTTCAAGAAAATATATATATATATATACTAGTCATAATCTGTGCCTGAGTGCACGATAAAATATAAAATTTGAGTGTCTAAAAAATCGATCCCACTATATTAAATTTTTTCAAAATATATTAACTATAAATTAATTAAATATTAAATAATTAAATAAATAATAAAAATAAGTTATGTGATGTTTTTAGGAAAAAAATATATAAATGATTAAACATGTGATAGAAATGAGTGATGCAATTTGACGTTTGAGTCTGACAAATAGATGATGGGTGAGGTAAGTCATTGGTGATGATTTTAAGGGAAAAAATATGACTGAGATAAAATTCAAATACACTTATGTTTTATTATATAGATATATTATATTTCATATATACCTATATATATATATATATTATATTGTATTTCACTTAGTTTATTGAAAAAGTTAGTGAGTTGACATTTAATAACCAAACAAATGAAATTGTTGTAAAATTGGGTTAAAAATGTAGCTTATATCAGAAGAGTATTGCTAGACTAGCAAAAAACAAAGAAAAACAAAAAATGAACCAAATAGAATTACGATGTAGTGTGACAGTGTTGATTAAGCAAAATATTTAGATCAAATATTAACCGAGTGCTAAATTAAAATTTAAAATGAAAATCTGAATTTAAATGAGTTTCAAAGTACTGGTCCGAAAATCAATTCTGATTTTATGACCCAAACTAATCCTCATGAAAGTTGATTGTGATGAGTTTTTTACAACTAAACATATGCCATTACCAATAATTTGTGGAAAATAGGCCCCTACCAAAATAAAACTCCGGTTCCCCGTGGGTATCACACTTGTGCACGACTTTTGCTTCCACGGGGTATGTTTCACTTATCCATCTAAAAATCAAAACAATTAGGAGCAATTATAGGTTCGAAGCTAACCGGTACTAGCCTAACGGTGTGGAGTTGTAGCCTAGATGAAATGTAAATTCAAACGTAACGGGTACAATTTTAGAGTTTTTTTGGACTTCACAGGTTTGTAGGTGATTATAGGTAATTAAATTTTACCCTCGTAGGGATGAGTCTAATCCATGCATTGAAGTTCCACGTTAACGAAAAAAGAAAAAATGTTCAAAGTCATACCGAGTGAATTGAGATGGGATTATTCGGATTTCCCTTCAGTTTAGCTCCCCGCCGATTATTATCCAATCCTTTTTTAAGGGTGAGGAGTGAGGACACCCCCAAAATTAGTAACCTCTAACTAAAAAAAATATAAATACTAAAAAAGGAAATAACCGGTACAAACACCAAAAAAAAAAAACCCAGAACATTTATAGCCATTTCCGGAAACAAACATCAATTTGAGAGAGACAGAGAGAAAGAGACATCCATACAGTGTACGAATTGGAGGAGGTCAGAGAGTTGGAGTTCTGAGGTGGGTTTGTAACCGGAGCGAAGACGGCTGGCTAACAGCAGACGGGTGAGTCTCCTTATCACTGCGTCGGGTAGTAAGTTACGCTCCAGTGAAGCAAGCATCAACTTCACTGTTGCATCGTAAGGTACCTGCACCATCACATCCATTAATTCTCTCTCCCTCCCTCACTGGAATAAATGAAGAAGATAGACACTTTCTCCGTGTACAAATGCGTATGGATGGACGGTGATTCTACACTGAAGACTGTCCGAGCACTCACGGGTTCTGTGTCTTTAGCATTTATCTTCTGCAGTGGTTGGTAGGTAACTATAGGCTCGGGGGTTGTTTGTGGTTCTGGATCTTCGTAATTGATTGTTTTGCTCATGAGTCGACTCTTGCTGGGGAAAAAATATTCATTACAACTGTAATACTGCGTAAAAAGGTGACGTGGTATCACCAACTAATAATAATAAAATAAATAAGCACATAAATCACATAAACATTAATAACTAATTGCCGTAAATAATATTTTACCCTTCTGTCATGTAAGTCTAAGTGGGATTCACCTTTTCTATTTAAGATTTTATTATTAATTAGTAATACCATGTCATCAATTGTGAGATGGTACCACATTGTTGTATTCGATATTTACTCGTTGCTGGGTTGTTACACAAACGTCCGGTGGGAAGATGTCCGCGTATGCTTGTCAGAATTTATTTTAATTTTTTGGGGTAAATTTCAATGACACTCACAAAAAATGGCCTAATTATAGGTATACCCCTTATAGTTTATGAGATATCATTGTCATCCCTCATAGTTTATATTTCTAGTCCGAGATATTCAAAAAATAATGACGTCAGTCAATATTCTTTCCTAAATGACAATTTCACCCTTCAATTATATATAAGTCTTGAACCCAAACACCTTTATTATTTTCCCAAACAAAGCTAATTCTAAAACCAAACAACCTCCATATCCTTTAATTTCATTTTCTACACGTCTCACACTCTCTCTCTCTCTCTCTCTCTCTCACACACAGCCATACACACACATACATATACACACAAGTACATGTATACCCACAAACATGTTCATCTAATTTGTAAGTCAACAAAAATTTCAGCCTTCAACATTACTTGCCACAACTTAAATTTCACCCCTTGAATGTTAACTCAGTATTGAATTGATAAAAGTCAAAATATTAAATTGGTATTAAGTTGTAAAATTAATGTTAATCATATAAAATCGAATGTCAATGTGGGATCAAATGGAAGGTTAATATAGTATTAAATTGATAAAATAGGTGTTAATTTGATGAATTAAATTTTAAATTAATGAAATTGAAGTTAATTTTGATGTTAAGTTGATGAAACTAAATTTTAAGTTAAAGAAATTGAATGATTTTTTGGGCATTAATTTGATGAAATTAAATTTGTAAATGTTAATTTGGTGATAAATTGATGAAGTTAATATTCAAATTTATGAGATTAAATGTCAATTTAATGAAATTGAATGTCAATTAGTATTAATTTAATGAAATTGAAACTTAGTTTGGTGAATTGAAGGACAACTTGGGGGTGGGGGGGCGCGTAACAATGAGTATTAATATGGATGGTTATTCGTTAACTCTTAAAACATATAATACTTATTTTATTATTGATATTATATAATCTATATATATTATACATAATATATATTTTTATAGTTATCTTTAATATATATACTTATGCATGTGTATAGAAAAAAATAAGTGTTACTTTAAATATGATTAAATTATTTTCATATTTGCCAAATAAGTATTTAATCTAAGGTCTAATTACGTGATAACCTTACAAGACAAAGAAATGAATATTTTGTTAGGGGTAGCAGTGTCATTTAATATTTTTGCATTATATCTGTTAAAGATAAAATCTAATAGGGGTAACAATGATATTTTAAATATTGTAGGGGATGTTCTTGTAATTAATTCATTTTCATGGGGTGAATAGAATTCACCATTTCTAAAACAAAAATATGAATTCCCTTTTAGATTTATAAGGATATATAAATGCGATATTTTTGTGCGAAATGGATCGTCTATCACGATTATATACATAAGATTAGATACTAACTAGAGGAGGGTGAATATATTAATTTTAATCTCAATTGGACCAACACCAAATTATAACCTAAACTATCACAATTATCTATTTTTAAAAATAAATTAGCAATTAATAATTTGAGAAGCCTTTTAATAAAAAAAAACTTATAAAGTCCATGATAATAAATGTAATGAATATGTAAATTTTGTTGATTCACACTCGATCACTCTCAGCGATCCCAACCAAAACAACAACCCACAACCAAACTACTAAGGATAATATGAACATCCACATAATCATAACATCAAACGCATAATGCCCTTGTGTGATATAAATTTCAAGTGTATCAAATAAAACAATAAAAAATACGAGATTTGTTAATGCGAAAATCCTCATAGGGAAAAAAATCGTGGGGAACCATTCGAGGTTCACTAAAATCTAATCCACCATCTGACAATCAATCTACAAGTAATTGAATCTTATACCTCAATCAATCCCATAGTTAGACGTTCATTTTTTTAAATAGATCTTTCCACCATATACACCCACCAACATCGTTGATAGCTTCACTTGAAATTCTTGCTGCATGGGTTGTTTAGGCCTCAAGCACTACTATGACGCACCCAAGAATATCGATATGCACATTCTTCAAGTGGGTTTGGTAGAATTAAACAAGTTTTTCTTCTCCAATGTGTGATGTTGGATAGGAATCACAAGATGAGTTTCAGCCTTTTAGATTTAGGGAACTAAGGTTGCTCATAAGCTCTTGAGAGTTTTTGACATGCAAAAAATACTCTTTAGAGGCTTACCCTAGCATAGGAAATACACCTTTATTTATTGATTTTATCCCTAAATTTTCAGAGACCACTCAAGCGAAAGTTGGTAAACATTGGACGGTCCCTACTTGTTTTTAAATTAGAAACTATGCAAAACTTGTCCCCTTTGAGTACAAAAGAGTGTTGCTTAAATGTGGTTCAATTAGTTACTCAAGACTACGTTTTCAAAACACATTTAAGGTTCAGAACAATATTTCTTAAAAAACACCAAAGACTCATTAACAGAACAATCACTAATTCCATTTACCCTAATCAATCTAAATCTAATAAATTAAACTAAGGGTGCTCAAGTCTTTAGGTCATTACCTTTTACCTAAGCAAGAAGGTGGATACATAGTCTTTTGATGTAGCTTGAAGCACAATCTCTTCCCTTCTATTGATTCTTTCGGATCTTCAACGTCGTAATATCATGACCGTGAAAATAGGTTGATATTTAGAAAAAGACTTCATGAAATTAACCAATTAGAAACATGAGCCTAACAATCTCCCTTTTTGATAATTTTGAAACAAAATACACAGGTAAGAAATTTAATATTACAATCCGCAAATCACTAGAAAAAAATTGAATCATAACATAATCTCAACACTCATATACAAGTGTCTAAATCTCAATAGTCTGCATAAGAACTATTTTCTGATGAATGCTTTAAAGAATATAGTCTTGCGCATCACTACTCAAATTAATTTTTTTTTTAATTTTTTTGAGAACCTATGAATATGGCAATGATAATGTACAACAAGTTCTCACTCTTAGTTGGTATTTACAAGTAAAATAAAAAGTGTAAAATAAATAAAGAAAATAGGTGACTTCATTACATGACATTTATATAATGATAGGGTCTAATGTGTAGTTTTTAATAATTTTTTGGGGTGGGTAAATTACGGTTATTGGAATTTTGGAGAGATAGTTAATAATTTAAATAATAATCTTCATGGGTTAAATTTTATGATGGCAATATGTTTTGGGTGTAAATTATTAGATGATTGGAATTTGGAGGTATGTATATGAATTAGGGAAAACAAAAGGGACTATAGTGTATTTAAGGAATTTTTGGGTGAGCCATTAAGACATCCACCTCTCTCTACTTCAACCTCGCTTTTTGATATGGGTTGTAGCGGTTCTACATTAGGGGAGTTCATTTGGTTGATAAATTTTCAAAAAGTTCCTTATCTTCTTCCACTTCTTTCCAGAATTATTTTCTTCTTCTCCATGTTCTCTTTGTGGTTTGGCTGGACTCTATAAGCGAAGGGTGGTAAGTGTTTTCTTGAAACAAATATCTAAACCTTACCTTGATTCCTCTTCATCTCTTGGACCTTCGGAGTTTCAATACGGGATTCTGTTGGTTTTAATAATCATCACCAACTGGTAAGAATTCACCTACATACATTATTTACTTCATTTGTTAAACCATGGAAATGGGTTAGATATGGTTATGGGTAATTCTCGATGGTGGTGGTTGTTTTGAATTTGGTTAATGAATTTTAGTTATTGGGATTCATTATTAGTAAGAGTTTTCATGTAATTCAATAGTTATAATTGTTGTTCAGGTACTTGAGAAAGGTGGAATGAGAGAGAGACGGTTGAAGGGAAAATCTGTAACTGAATCGCAGGTGAAAACTAGTGTTGTTAAGGGCGGAGCTAAGATTTTTATTTATTCCGAATTAAACTAGTATTCATACAACTAACAAAAATCTTGGTTCTGTCCTTGACTATGCGGGATTGCCTCTTTTTCCTGTCAAATGCTCTTTCTCTCGTTGGTAGCCATTGTCGAAAGTTTCAACCGATATCATCACTGAAATTGCTTTGTGAAACTTCGTCTAGGCTATGTCGAGGCATTTTCAATTCTATCACAAAAAAGTATACGTGAATAATAATAAATAATTTACACTAATGTTTAATATTTAGAACACAATAAATATATATTTTTTTTGGGTCTTGACTTTTAATACGACATGACTCTCTTAATTGTGATTCTTATGTAAACTCTATTAAAATAATTAATAAATTCTATTAAAAATATTTAATTAAACACATGTTTTATTTGACCAAAAATATATCTCAAACACACTATTATAATTTTATATTATCTGAAGAGATAAGACAACACTACATCATTAAAAAGTAAAAAAAAATAAATAAAGGTGATAGTTAAAGTGGTGAGAGAAATAGACAACTTACTGTCAAAAAAAAAAATAGAGGCGGTGGGTAATAAGTAAGTCATTATATCCAATAAATAAATAAATAAAAGCAAGAGGCGGTGGTGGGTAAGTCATTACATCCACAAAAACAAAAAAAAAAAAAGAAAAGCAAAAGGCGGTGGTGGGTAAGTCTTGAGTCATTACATCCACAAAAAAAAAAAAAAAAGAGGTGGTGGACAGTGGACTTACCCAAGAGAAGAAATCAAGCCTGTGGACGGATGGAGCCACGTAAAACAGGAGATCGTCTCGTCTTCAATCGTTCGAAGCAAGCAGCAACCACAACGACCAGAAGAGAGCACAGATCTGATCATTGGGTCAAGATTTCGAGTTCAAGTCTTTCGAGTGGGGCTGAAATTTTTGGAAGATTTAGAAAATTTTTGGAAGAGAGCACAAATCTAATCACAAGTGAATTTTTAAGTTTTTATTTAAAAGATTTTCTAAATTTAAACATGTATTTAAGTGATAGATGAAACATGAGAGAACTTGGTTAAATTTGGGGCTGAAATTTTTGGGGTTAAAATTTATTTTTGGGGCTGAAATGTGGGTTTTATAGTCAAGTTGGGCTAATAATTAGTGATTTAGTGGGCTGATACTGGTACTTGTAAACTTTCATAAAAATGCTATTTTTTTTTAATTTTTTACCCCGGGCTTCAGCCCACCACAGCCCTCCAACAGTTCCGTCTATGAGTGTTGTACTGGTACAATGACATTCTGTTGAGGGATGAACTGGTATAAAGTGGTGCTATACCGATATAAGGGCCTTCTGTTCAAGAATGAACCAGTACAATGAGGTTGTGCTAGTATAATAGCCTTCTGTCCGCGATGAATTGATACAAATGAAGTTATACTGGTAGAAGTATATTCTATCACTACAAAACCGGTAAAAATCTAGAGAGAACAGCGGAGGAACTAGTTTGCTAGAACCAACAAATTCTTCAACTTCTTATCACCCAGTAACAGCCGGAGAAAGACTTGTCCCAGATCCAGGAACATGAAGATGACAATCATGAAAATGAAGAATAGAGCCAAAACGAATTTATTCGACCACATATCAACGACTGATGGGAATGGAAGTTCCAGGAGGTCAATGACAAGCTGGGTAAACTCTTAAACACAGTGAAAGCTTGGGTCCCAGATGTCGTCAAACATTGGTTCAGCACACAGAGTTGCCTTACATTCCAAATGTGTCAAATTATCCTCTCTTAGAGAGATTCAAAATGTCTGCAATCGAAAGTTTTGATGGATTAAAAGACCCACTTGATCACTTGGAGACTTACAAGTCTTTGATGACACTCCTTAGTGTCCCAGACTAGATCATGTGTAGAGCCTTTGGGGGACTACAAGGCACTGATTTAACAAGCTAAAATCTAACTCCATCAGTTCCTTCGAAGAATTTAGTACATCCTTCATTTCACACTTTATTGGGGACCTAGCACACAAGAGGGCCTCTCAATTACCTCCTGAACGTAAAGCAAACCAAGAATAAGACATTTAGAAGCTTTGTCAACAGATTCATCACATGGTCACTTTAAATAGATAAAGTGGATGATAAAGTATCCCTTACCACTTTTATTGGAGGTCTTCAACCATCCTAATTCCTTTTCTCCCCTTCCAAAGATCCACCCAACAGTATGACTGAGCTCCTATCAAGAGCCCAAATTCATATTAAAGTGTGAAAATACTCTTCTCGCTCGGAGGAACCAGAAGGACAAGCACGAGGAGAGAAAAGGGCATGACCAATCAGGCAGGGGAGAAAGGGAAAGTAGTCCAAAAAAGAATCGAACTGAATGTGTAAGTGCAAGAGATCACTTGGGCCCCCGATCTAGGATAAAAGTGTCCCCAAATGGCCAGGGAAGATACAAACTCACCCTAGTAAGAGGTCTTGGGACAAGTACTGCAGGTTCCACAAGGACCATGGTCATAACACTGAGAATTTCCAAGTCTTCAAAGACCAGATAAATGAACTCATCTAAAAGGGGCGCCTTGGTATATAAAGCGTAGACATCGAGAAAACACATAAATGCACCCCTACCGACATAAGACACTGATTAAATCCCAAATGGGTACACCCAAGTGCAATTGGTCAAGAAGTAGTAAATAGTCGGTAAGATCGAGGTCGATCCACAGGGAATTGGGAATTGTAGAAAATAGGTAAAAGGAAGAACTTTAAAGTGAAAAGGGTATTCTGTTGAGAAATTTATACTAAACTAGGATGAATTTAATAGGAGAAGAAATACTTTCTAGTATCGGAATAGGAATTATTTATGTACACCAATTATTAAACTAATGCAATCATGTATTTATCTTAGTTGATTTTCAACGTCAATGTAGTCAACCGGAAGATTTTACTTTGAAAAATATAAGTCTATTGAATCAAAAAATAATTAACAAAGAACTAGGTTTGTGAACTCGCAGCAAATATTACAATTATTCCTAGTAAGAAATCAACCCAGGGAATCATTGTACTATTGTACGAAGCACAATCCTTTACTAAAATCATTCGTTCAATCAATATGTGAAGAATAATAGAACTATAAAAATAAGTCATTTAATGTTTGCATTCATAAAATAATTGTCATACATTCATAAAATCAAATCCTTATCTAGAAATTACAAAAGATTTTACTCACAATCAACCATGAGAAGTGAAGACCTACGTAGAGTTTTGTTTGATAAAAAATACTTTCCTTCTTCTCTAGCTGAACCTCACTATTTATATTAAATCCTAAAATTACCAAAATTAATTCTAAATACATAAAAAGTCCTCGTAGGTTAAAGAAGCACAATGCCAGTTAAGCATAGCGCGTCCAGACGGAAGAAATGTGTCTGGACAGAGGACTTCAAATCCTGACTGTTGCCTTGGTCAACTTTGCAGAGTCCGGATAATCCTACGCTTTCAAAAGATAGTACATCATATCATCGAATGAGTGTTTGCACCCAAAACTGTGTCCAAGCAATTTATTATTCATCCAAAATCAAGTCAATTCACCTGTTTTACCCGATAAATCACTTAAATCAGAAATATATCATCATAGCATGAAATCAAAGTGTTAAAAAATATTTAATTCAAATTAAGTGCAATTCGTCATGATACATAGATAAATAAATGGTAAATTACATAAAGAATCACACCCCTCAACCTACATCTTACTAGTCCCTAGGAAGATTGTCCATAAACAAAAATAAAATAAAAATAAACAAACAACTAAACAATCCAATTTCTTATGACTCACGATTGCATTTTGCTTATACAATAAGCTTTTAAACCCCTAGATTTCCCCTAGTGTACAACTAATAGTCTTGTGAAGGTTTCCAATGAAGATATTTAAAAACTTCCATTAATTTGCCTATTGCTCTGAAATCATCATATAACTCAACCAATAATCAAATGCAAGTTATAAATAAAAATATGATTAAGTTCATATAGAGTCAAAGCATAGAACCACAGATTATGCAACAATATTTACAAACCTCATCCCTATTGAAACCCATGTGTAGTGTGAAAATGACCTGACAAGAGTAAAAAATCAATCAAAAATACATTAACTTTTTACTTATCCACTGCTAGCTTCAAATCAGTTATGCATTGTTCTCTCAACAATAAATTCACTCCAATTATATGAACTAATTCCCTCCATCTTTCCATATGTGAGCAGAAAATATTTTAACAAATGCAAAAGATAACTCACATATGATTATGGCAATAAATGCTATCAAGAAAGGAACTTAGCATAGTTTTAAGATCAGAAATCAACCCAAGATATATCAAACAATCATCATCATCTTCCTTGCCCACACAAGTCATGTATTTTTATCCACTCTTGAGATCAAATAGGTCTTTTTCAAGGTTGTAATTGGGGGTAAAGAAATAAAGGAATAGGAGTTCAAAGAATTACCCCGAAAATGTTTCACATATCCATACCTCTTGACATAACTCATATTCTCCTTGGTACATATCCTTGCCGTATTTGCAATCTTCTCTTGTTCTTTTTTTCTATTCATTGCTTTTCAAGCATATACACATCTTTTCACAAAACTCATGCATTTTCTTTCAATCTTTACATTTCAACCACTTATCTCCCTTTCATTTGAAATTACTTAAACTCGGGACAAAGATAAAATATTTTAAAATTTGGCTTGGTTTATGTATGGGTAAACAATTCAATAGGCTCAAACATGGCTTCTAAGGATCATAAAATTTTAAGAAATAAAACTAATGCCAAAATATATCAAACATGACCTGGAATCATATCTCAAGAGTATCAATCAATACACTTCTTATGCTAACAATTTAGAATCAAATAATCATTTAACATATCATAATTGATGAACACAAGTATAACAAAACTATTCAAAGGATCACTGAATGAAATTCTTATCACTAAGTAATTATAAATGTCTCTCAAAAAAAAAAAAAAAGAAATGGATCTAAACTCACAAGGGACATTTTATATTCTCCACTATATGTGTCAATTTTTAAGATAAAAATATTTTTTCATAACTTCTAACTCAAGTCAGGTCATATGTGCAACAAATTTAAAGTTTCAATTGGGGATGACATTCATAATATTAAAGTGTAATCTAAAGTTCTGTAACAAACTAGCGCATAAACAAATTCATATTTTCATCCAAATAACCTTTACACAATTATCGGTATTTCTTATTTTCAAAAACCCCCACTCCCTATACATATATACATGTGTGTGTGTGTGTGTAACTTTATGCTATTAACATGTGGTATTTATAGAAATTTGTGAAGGGTCATTGGGACAAAGAGGAGTGCGTTTCTGAGTGGCAGAAATACAGAGAATGTCTCT
>CM042186.1:31303430-31335973 GCA_023539305.1 Ilex asprella | reverse complement strand
CAAAGAGGAGTGCGTTTCTGAGTGGCAGAAATACAGAGAATGTCTCTTAGCAAGCTGTCTTTTTTTTTTTTTTTAAAAAAAGATCTTTAAGCAATCCAGTTTGAAAAATTATATGAAAGTTAATTAATTGATGATTTTATTTTATGTTTTGTTCTTATCTCTTGCATCAGCAACATATGGATGATAAGAACTTGAGTCAAATCTTAGAAGCCGAAGGGATTGTTGATTTTACCACTCAAGCTCAGTTTAGGCGCCCAACTGGTGTTTCTAAATAAGTTTTGTTTTTTTATCTGCATTATACATGAAAGGTTAGTATATTTTAAATATGATTAAATTGCTGATAACTTTTTTTTTTTTACATTGCTTATTCCATGGTGCATTTGGTTGAGATGGTTGTCGAAAAATTTTTGCGGATCTTTTACAAGATCAATTCGGATTGGCTCTAGTTCATTTAGAAAATGTAGTTCGAGGAATTATATGTGGAACAATTAGGCATAAATGTATACCGACTCCTCAGAATTTGGTAGCTTCAATTCTATTAACAACTACTTATGAATCTTTTTTTGGTTTTAAAATCCTTAGCTTAAGGTTACAAATTATAGCTTTTGTGTAGCTAGTAAGGTGCAAGAGTGGTGATGGGGTACTAAAAGCTTAAAAAAGACATTTAGTTGGTAAGGATAGGTTGAAGTATATAAAGTAAAGCCTAAATGAAAATAGGAGCATGGCTTTTGATTCTGTCATTGCATTTGTTAGCTGTTACTTCATGCACACGTCATTTAGTTACATTCACTCATTTTTTTGCTAATACTTCACATGAGGGTGTTTCTTAAGCGTCTGTCAAAGTGATCTTTAAATGTTAGTGGATTGAATGTTGAGCTAACCCCATTTTATTCTTAGAATCTATTGGTTCCATTGCATTTAAAAATGAAAAGGAACTTGTTATTTGGTTTAATCAGAATTAATAAAAAAATCTCATATCTTGGAGGTTTATAATGTATTTGTAATGTATTTCACATGTTCTTAAACATGGTGCCCTTTCTTCTGATACACCAAATATAGAGAGCTGAAGAACTCTTTATTTCTGCCCTTATTTTTCTTTTTTACAGAGTAAACATAAACTATCTATATATGCATTGAAGCGCGATATCTGATGAGATAATTTTTTTTTGTAAACCCCCACATGTTTATAGTAATATAATGATAAAGCTGTATAGTAATTTAATATATGTAATGACATAGGAAATACTAATATCGTAAATAATAGTTAAAACTAGTTTTAACTCGTGAATATATGAAATATTTCGTAATAGAAATTATACCCACTATATTTAATGCACAAATATATATTGTATAGGTTTATGTTGGTTTTGGAAGAGTTTGGAGATGATTGGTAATGAAAAACAGAGAAAATGGATAAAACTAGGCAAAGCATACCGGTACTGAACCGTACTGGGATTGTGTTCCAGAACCATTTGGTCCAGTGAGTTAACCGTAACGGTACTATGCTCCAGAACTATACCGTACTAGTATTGTGTACCGGTACAGCCGAAAGAGATCTGACAGTTTTAAAGTCGCAATTTGTGGTCTGTGTTTGCCTTATAAATACTTAGAGATGCTCCTTAGCCTTCATTACACCATTCCTAATCCTAGAAACACTTAGAGAGGAAGAAATAAAGAGAGAACACAAGATCAAAATGGGAAAAACAAGATATTTAAGATTGATTCAAGATTCAAGCCCTAGTTATTCAAGAGCCAGGTAGGGGTCTTCTTCCATTCTTGTTCATTGATGTTAGAGTTATTTTATATATGTATATATATATGGTTTGACTCATAATCATATGTATTTGCTATGAGTTTTTTTTTGGTTCTCTTGCAATTATTCACATGTTTTACACAAAGTTAGGGTTGTATACCCATGAAATCCCTCTTGCTGTTTGAAAAACTCTAGTTTTCAAGAGTGATAGGTTTTCCTCTTGAACTCTTCCTTTATTCTTGATTTCAAAACCATAGTGTTTTGTGTTGAGTAATAAAATGATATTGTTGTGATCTATTGCATTTTTCTTAGTTGGTTATTAAAAATGTCACATGCTTAATTTGGGAATTTTTGAGATATACTTGTAAATGGAGAAATTGAGTTTGGTATTGTATCTCTTATGAATGTGGGATGACCATGGATGACTTTTGACGAGACATCGTAGAGTGGGTAGACGTGTTTCATATTCCGTGTGGGTTTGAATTTTTTCTACCACTCGTAGTGGGGTTAGTGCCTTGGTAAGACTAAACTACTATTGCTCACGGGTATCGAGGCAGAGTGTTAGTATACTAATGCGTAGGTTGGATACGTCACTGTCATTGGTATGACATACGCCCTTCCTAAAGATGAATGTCTTTAAGAAGATTTGTGTGGTGTGTGTGCGCTAGATATTACTCAACGTGTTGATTTATGGGGTATGTCTCGCATCATGTTGAGATACATATACATATACATATTGCTGTGGAATATTCAAGTTATGGATACTGTTATTGTTGTGAAAAATGGTTTCCTACAAGGACTTGTGGAAGCATGAGATTTTACAAGGTCTTATAGGAAAATGGTTTATATTTTTATAATGGTTATTTACTATAACTTGGTTTTTACTGTTTCATGTAATTTACTGTTGCTACTTAAACTTGAGATCTACTTTAAAATGTCATTGTTTTTCTTCAAAGATTATATATGCTATTTGTAAAATGAGACTGACCACTTTTATATGCTTTTACAAACCTTGTTCGAGTTTGAAAGGATTTTCCTACAGAGCTTCGTGCTCACCCTTATTTAACAACCTTTTCATATTATACTCTTGAGGAAAAGCGAGGAGTCAAGGAGCCCGCACACAGGGAGACTTCGATCGACGGGAGTGTGTATACCGAGGTGGACGCTTAGAGCGACATTTTCTTTTGTTCTAGACTAGGATATTATCTTGAACATTGTGAAGCTTAGTTTTCTTTTGTTATTTCGTTGCGTTATAATAGTTAAATTTTTGGGATGTAAAGACCATAGTTAGGCATAGTCTCTTGGATAATGTTGTAAATTTTATGGATGATAAATGAAGTCACATTTATTTGATAGATTATATTAGTGCTCTCATGTCGTAAATGGTTTTAACATGTAATGCCGTCCAAAGGGGTTTTTAGGGCGTTACATTTTTAAGGGGGAGATTGAGGAAGGGGTAATAGCACATCAAATAAAATTACTAATAATGGATATATGAAACTCGAGCATACATTCATAGTACATAATTAAAATAAAATAAAAATATGCATATTAACGAAATTGCCCCTCCCACAAGAACCTCACAGGGAGAAAGTAGGAGGTGGCATTTGGTGATGAAGGATGGCGTGCAAAGCCATCATCATAGTGTTAGGTGTCCATTGTGATTGTATATATCATCTGGAGTGGATGGGAACAAGCATAAATTGGGGGGGGGGGGAGAAAACATTTATTTGAATTTTTAGGTTTGCTTTGGAGGCATATTCGAACAGTCAAAGGTATACCTCTAGCGTAATTTGGATGCTAGGAATTCATTGGTGTTGTTAGTTTTTGATTTGGGTAAGTGGTTATGCTTGAATTTGAGTTTTAAAGTTTCAGATTTTAGGTTTTCATGATATAGGTCTCGTAGAAAACGAACTTTTCTTCTTCAATTGAGTCTTGAGTTGTGTTTTTGGGTTGTTGTAGAGTTGTTTGGTAGTGGTTTTAAGGGTTACCGTGGTGTGTGGCGGTGGGATGAAGAAACGCTCATGAGTTTGAATTATAAAAATTGGATTTTTGAAAAACTTGATTAAGCTTTGAAAGGAGGCTTAGGTCTAACTAATTTAGGGTTAAGGAATCCATTTTCTGCCTTAGAAATGGATTTTGAGCTCATTTGATGGGAGAAAAAAATAGTTGCATGTCTGTGTTTTTTATGAAAAATGAATTTTTCATAAACTTTGAGCTTGAATTTGATTGGGGTTAAGTAAGATTCGTGGTGATTTAAAGGTTGGGTTTGATAGAGGGCTATGTGATGAATGTTTAGGGACTGAAAAGGAGGAAATTGGTGAAGTGTAGCGAGACAAAAAAGGTATAGAACTGAAGGGGTTGGACAGTTTTGCAGGAAACTTGGCTGGCTAGTGGCTAGAGGTTTAAGATGAAGTTGATCAGAGGACAGTTGGACCAGGGTTTTGAAAATCGGCCATTACGTAACAGTAACGAGGGCCACCGATTTCGTTACACCCTGATTTTTTGGTAAGAATGAATTTCACATCTGTAACAGCCTGTAACAGAGATGTAACGACCTGTAATGGCCGATAAGGGTCAAATCGGACCGATACGGGTTGTTGCAACCCACGAAGCCATGTGAATAGCAAAGCATAGCATAGATCTGTCGGACTTTTCACCTTCGTTTTAACATAATAATCAGATTGAGCACCTACCGGAGGAGTCTTACTTCACCGATGACAATGACAATGTCCTTCAAGGTTTCGAGGTCCATGTCGGCTTCGCCGAAGTCGATGAAGACTATGATTTGCAGGGCCTGTCGCCAGACTAAATTGGGACTTCCATTGCTAATGGAGTTGCCATGGGAGTATGGAATTACAAGAGTTTTGAGGAGAAGAAAAAGAGATGGAAATTTGAATTGAAGTAAACAGAGAGAAGAAGTGGGGAAACCTAGGCGCCTGGGCGGAGAAGACGAAGCAACTGGTTCTCTATTTTTTTTTCTCTATCAAACCATTGAGCTACTATATTACTATTTTATTCAAGGCCCATCATTAATGGGCTAGTTGTCTTTTGACTAAATGGGCTAACAATATTCTTACTTTCTTAAAGATTTTTTTGATACATCCAATAGTATAAATATTACCGACTTTGACCATTTTTGAAAGATTATATAATGATACCATCAATACAAACATGTCTATATGATTTTAGTGATCATTAAATGTTCATATTGACTTGATTTTAGAGTAGAAACTTGCAAAAATATATTTTTAGGTGAGGTGTGAGTTGAAAAAAAATTTCACATATTCGATTTCCATTATTGTTACATAACGCCTGATATGACCCGCGTTCGTTACGATCATATTGTTTCCGTTACGACGACCGTTACTGTTATTTAGAACCATGAGTTGGACACTCCAACAGTGTGTGAGAGTGTGTTCGATGTCCGACTGACCTCTGGTCAGTGCCAAAAGTTTCATAACTTTCGTGTGGGGGTTCCGATAAAATTTCAAGTCGATCCAACGACCGGATCAAAAAGAGAAGTACAATTACTGTTTTGACCTCCGGGGTCAATTTGACCTAGTTTTCAAGTATTTTTGGAAAATAAATTTTATATTCATTTTTAGGTAGCTAATTGAGTGTGTGTATGAAATTTCATTGAAAAATAACATCAGTTTATTTTTGGCTGTTTAAGATCAGAAAGCAAAGCAGAATAGGGTTTCCCAATGTCGAAGTCTAGAGTGAAATCCACTACTGCACTAGCATGGTAGATGACAAGCCCGAATTTCACTAGGCTAGGCCCAATTTAAATAAATCAAAGAAGCAAAAAAAGAAGCCCAAATTTGAGTTGAGTTGATCCATAAGAGAAAGTTCAGAATACCGCTAGAAGACCAATACCCGAAGGAGCCAAGAGGCCAACACCCAGGACCAAGGGAGTGCTGCCCAAGGTCCCCAAATGGGTGCCGCCCATGGGCAACCCCTTGGGCTCTCCTCCGTTGACTTCTCCTCAGTCCACCTCAGTGTCATGGGAATGAATCTGAAGTCCAAACAAGCATAGCTCACTGCCGGTCCAATCTCAAGATCGAGACCCAGCCCAGTCTAGGATCATACCCTGACGGAATAGGAATACGAAGGAGAGAATTTCGAGGTGAAGACTGAGTCCTACTAAAATGGAACTTACCAAAGTGATAGAGCCCTCCTTTATCACGTCACCGCCTTAACCCTAGCTATATAATGTAAGCCTTCTCAACGTTGAGAGGACATCTCCAAGAACTCTACACACACTCTTATGCACACTGTTCTCTCTCTCTCCAAAGCACTGTAACTCTCCGGCGTAAACCCTCCGGGGACATCATTCATTAATAAAAGACATAGGCCACCGTTGTCATTTTAGAAAGTGAACGTAGGTGATCCGGACCGAACCACTATAAATCTTTATGTCCACTCTATAGTTACTATTTTGCCATTGATTGTTTGATAATTGCTCATTAATCGCACTTTACATATTCTTGAATGTTGATCTTACACAAGACAATTTTGTGCATCATCAGTTTGACACCGTCTGTGAGAAACGACTGATTTTTCCTATTCTTTCAATCCATGACAATTACTATCAGATCGATGAGCCAAAAATCGAGAGACAATAACCCGACTCACTGGGAGGAGGCTCTGCCTCCCCTCGCACCGTCCAAACCATCTACTACTGCGACCCCTGCCAGGTAACAATAACTACTCTTCAAAACCATACAGCTACTGGTGAACCAAAACCAGTAGATCATTCAGCTGATGCTCGCTCAAGGGGGTGTCGCCCATCACCCTGTGGGAGCAGTCTCACTCCCTCCGATAGGAAAGGAGCCACTACCTATCCCTTCTGGACGCCAGACAGCCCCCACTATGGGGGTCCTCTCCAGAATGCTCCGGTGCCTCGGCAAGTAGCCCCTCCCCAACGCGCAAGGAGCTCACGTGTTCACCTTTCGCACGTGTTTGCGCATGAGGACGAGGGAGAAAGCTAATACGGGGACCACGAGAGCCAATACCATCACCTGACTGAGGATGTCCCTAACCAATGGGACGAGAAGATAAAGAAAGTGCAAAACCAGCTTGGCGATGCCCTCAAAGCCATCAAGGTACAGATGCCAACAACCGTGGACTACCTGATAAGACGCACTAACACGCCTTTTGTCACTGATATTGTCAACTATCCACTGTCTTCAAAATTCAAGATTCCTAACATCGAGAACTTCGACGGCAATAGAGACCCCCTCAACTATCTGGATACCTATAAGTCCCTCATGCAACTCCACAATGTGCTTGAGGAGAACATGTGTAGGGCATTCCCTACATCCTTGAAGGGGTCCGCCCGCCAATGGTTCTCCAAGCTTAGGCCTTCCTCCATCCACTCTTTCGCAGAGCTAAGCAAGTCTTTCATCTCCCACTTCATTAGGGGACGCCCCCATCAAAAGCCAGTAACCCACCTACTCACAATCAAGCAAGAAAGGGATGAAAGCCTTCGTGACTACCTCTCCCGCTTCAATGAAGAGGTGCTCTAGATCGATGAACCAGATGATAAGGTACTCTTGGCCGCCTTTATCGCTGGACTCCGCACCTCCAGCTTCATGTTCTCAATCATCAAGAAGTCACCCTCTAGCATGCCCGAGCTGCTGTCTAGGGCACAAAAATACATGAATGCTAAAGACGTCACTAAAGCCCATAGAGGTGAGTCCTCCTGAGCGGAGAAAAGAAAAGACAACCGAGAAGACAGAAGGGAGACCGAGAGCAAGAGAAGAGAAAGCCAAAAGGGTCCCCGCAAAAGACTGTCTAGGGCCACTACCCCCGAGAGACCGACAGTCTTTCACACCGCTCAACGCCTCAGTGGAACACATCCTATTACAGATACAGGATGACCCCGCCATTCGTTACCCCGACAAGATGAGGTCTGACCCCAAATGCAGAAATCCCAGTAAATATTGTCGCTTCCACCGCGACCATGGGCATGACACAGACGACTGCTTTCAGTTGAAGAAGCAAATTGAGGAGCTTATCCAGCGGGGTCATCTGAGGTAGTATGTGGCTGATCGAGGACCAGCTCCTCCGCACGAGGAATGAGAGCGCCAATAACCCCTTGGTGAGATTCAGACCATCGCTGAAGGGTTATAAAGAGGAGGTGACTCCAACTCCGCTAGGAAAGCACACGCCCGAAGGCCAGACAAGTAGAACCTCATGACTCTCGCCTAATGAAGACCCCATGACAAGGGGAGGAAGTGGTCATTACCTTCTTAGATAGAGACCTGGTGGGGGTCCAATTACTTCACGATGACCCTCTGGTCTTGACCTTGATGGTAGCCAACTACCAAGTCAGGAGGATCCTGGTCAATAGCGAGAGCTCTACCGACATACTGTTCACCATTGCCTATGACAACTTTCTTATCACCTCGGTAGAGAGAGACTACAGCCAGTCAGGACTCCTTTGGTTGGTTTCTCATGAGAGAGAGTTTAGCCCTTGAGATCCATCACCCTAATTGTCAAAGCAAGGACTACACCAAGGAGCTCCACTATCATGGTAAAATTTCTTGTACTTGATTGCATTTCTACTTATAATATAATACTTGGACGCCCTGCCCTCAATGCCTTAAGGGCAGTACCCACTACTTACCACCTCCTCCTCTGATTCCCAACTTCCAATGGGATTAGGGAGATAAGAGGAGACAACTAAATCTCAGTCAGAGAGTGCTACGTGGCCTCACTAAGGGCTAAAAGACCACACGAGACGCTCCAAGTCAAAGTCCTTAACCCCAGAGACCATAGTACCTTGGAGAGGGCTGAACCAGTAGAGGAATTTCGCCCAATAATACTAGATGACAGCCTTCCCGAGAGGAAAGTTTACTTAGGCTCCTCACTCTCCCATGAGCTGGCATCTACCTTGTTAGACTTCCTTAAGAGAAACACAGATGTTTGCACCGGGTCCCATAAGGACTTGGAAGGTATTGACCTCTAGGTGGCCTCTCACCAATTTAATGTTGACCCCATATACAAGCCTATCCTCCAGAAGTTGAAGAATGTGAGGACTGAGATGGGGAAAACCATGGAGAATTAGGTAGACAAGCTGCAGACAAATGGGTCAGTAAGGGAGGTAGCCTATCCAGACTGGCTATCCAATGTGGTAATGGTGACAAAGGCCAATGGAAAGTGGCACCTTTGCGTGGACTTCACAGAGCTTAACAAGGCCTGTCCCAAAGACAACTATCCTCTCCCACGCATCGACCCACTCATTGATGCCACTGCTGGACATGAACTCCTGAGTTTCCTGGACGCCTACTCCAGTTGTAATCAGATCAGCATGTTCCCTCCAAACTAGGAGAAAACAACATTCATTACTCTAAGAAGCACTTATTGTTATAGGGTGATGTCTTTTGGGCTCAAGAATGCTGGTGCCACATACCCGCGCCTCGTTAACAGAATGTTCGAGGCCAAGATTGGGAAGACTATGGAAGCCTATGTGGATGATATGTTAGTGAAGAGTGTAGCAGCCGCAGATCATATCTCACACCTGCAGGAGACCTTTGATGTGTTGTGAGCCTACAAGATGAAGTTGAACCCTGAAAAGTGCGTCTTTGGCGTCAACTCAGGAAAATTCTTAGGCTTCATGGTTCACAAAAGAGGTATTGAAGTCAACCCAGACAAAATCAGAGCCATTATGGAGATAAAGTCTCCAACTTCAACAAAGGAGGTTCAGCGCCTCAACGGGAAGGTAGCATCCCTTAACAGGTTTATCTTTAAATCTACTGATAAATGTCTGCCCTTTTTTAAGATCCTTTGCAGGACTTTCCTGTGGAGCCCAAATACCGAGGAGGCCTTTTAGAAACTCAAGGATTACCTCGCCACACTACCACTGCTATCCCATACAGTACCAAGAGAAATCCTCTACTTTTACCTCTCATCTTCTTCCTCTGCCATAAGTTCTGTACTCATTAGAGAGGATGGGGGCATCTAAAAACCTGTCTACAATGTAAGTAGAACCTACCGAGGAGTAGAGGTGAGGTACTCAGAATTGGAGAAGTTAGCCCTCGCCCTTGTCACTGCTGCCAAGAACCTCTGCCACTATTTTCAGAGCCACACCATTATGGTTGTCACTGATCAAATATTAAGAAGAATTTTGAAAAAGCCTAATGTCTCCGGTAGACTACTCTAGTGGACTGTGGAGTTGAGTGAATTTGATGTGCAGTACCAACCAAGGTCCGCCATCAAAGCGCAGGCACTTACAGACTTAGTAACAGAATCCACACCCTTACAGGAATTGCAGGGGGAGGCAGTAGAGCCTTCCTGCTCAGTATACGTTAACTCTATCCAACAGGATGTTGCAGGAAGACCCGATGACAATGAGAAGGAAAAAGAGGCAGAGCCACAGACCTGGGCTCTGCCCACTTGGCCCAGGGCACCGTCCACTGGGCTTGGGGCACCACCCACCCTACCTCTTCTCAGCCTCCATCAATCTCTACTCTTCCCTCTCTCTAGACGTCGCCCCCATCATCCAATGTACCATGTTGGAGACTCTATATCGATGGATCCTCCACCAACGAGGGTGGCAGAACCGGACTCATACTGATCAGCCCTCTTGGCACTCCCTTGAAGTATGCAGTCTCCTTGCACTTTGCCACGTCAAATAATTAGGATGAATACGAGGCCCTCGTATCAGTCTTGAGACTGGCATTAGAGATGGAGGTCCTCTACTTAATAGTCTATAGTGACTCTCAGCTCATAGTCAAATAGGTGAGGAGGACTTCGAAGCAAAGGAGGAGAGGATGTAAGAGTACCTCTCGGTGGTCCAAGACCTTCTCACAAAGTTTGCCTCCTTTGAGATCCACCATGTACCTCGAGAGGAGAATGCCATGGCAGACGTCCTCGCCCAGTTTGTCTCTGCCAACATGCTCATGCGTCCAGTGCTGACGGGTCACCAATTCGAACCCAACATCACCAAACTAGAGAAGGACAAGTTCCACTGTGCATCCTCGGAGTCCAACTGGATGACTTCTATCCGAGCCTACCTACAAGAGGGCGCTCTCCCAGATGACCCAGTAGAAGCCAGAAGGTTGAGGATGAGAGCATCCAGGTATGTCATCTTACAGAACACCCTCTACAAGAAAAGTTATTTTCTCGCCTACTCCGCTATCTCACCCCAAAGGAGGCAGACTACGCCATGAGGGAGATACATGAGGGGATATGTGGGAACAACTCAGGAGAACATGCATTGGCTCATAAAGTAGTCAGACAAGGATCCTATTGGCCCACCATGATCCGAGACACTCGAGACTTTGTCAGGAGGTGTGATAAGTGTCAGCGTTTTACAATTGTGCTCAGACAGCCACCTGAGGAGCTCATTACTATTTAGAGCCCATGAACCTTCTCCATGTGGGGGATTGACATCCTAGGTCCCCTCCCTGTGAGTCGAGGCCAATGCAAGCTTGTAGTTATAACCATCGACTACTTCACTAAGTGGACAGAAGCTAAAGCTGAAGCCTTAGCCAGAATCACAGACCAAAAGATAAAAGACTTCATATGGTGAAGTTTAGTCTTTTGCTTCGGAGTACCTCATGCCATTGTGAGCGACAATGCCAAACAGTTTGACAACAAGCTCTTCAATATCTTCTGTGCAGACCTCCAGATCAAGCAGCCCCACTCTAGCCCCGTCCATCCACAGGCGAACGGGCAAGTAAAGGTCACTGTTAGAACCATACTCCGTAACTTGAAAGCCAGACTGGAGATTGCAAAAGGGAAGTGGGTTGCTTAATCTGGAAAGGCAGACTGAACTTCTAGGGGTGCTATGGGCATATCGGACCACATCAAGAAGTCCTACGGGAGATACCTCTTTCTCTCTAGCCTATGGGACAGAGCTAGTGATACCCGTTGAAAATGGGGTACACTCCTTTAGGATCCACTACCATGACCCTACCAGTAATGAAGAAGGTCTCCGCATCAATCTCAACTTGGTGGAGGAAAAGAAGGAGATAGCCATGCTTAGGAATGTAGAGTACAAGTGTCGCATGACTAAGTACTACAACTCGAGGGTGAAGCCTCATGCCTTTTTACCCGAGGACCTGGTCCTCAAGAAGGTCATCGTGTTTACCAAAGACTCTTGGAAAGGAAAATTGGGACCCAATTGGGAAGGACCATATACTGTCACGGAGGTGGTAAGGCCGGGTACCTACAGAATCCGAGATTTTGTAGGAAAGGTTCTGGCCCACCCATGGAATGCAGAACACCTAAAGAAGTACTATCAATAGCTGGGGGCAATAAGTCATGAGTTGGTGACCACTGTTTAGGTTATTTTACTTGTTAGTCAATTTTCTATGTTAGTAATTTTTCTTCAAATATTTACTTTGAATTATGGAATAAGATTTCTCAATATTTTTTTCAAAAAAGTTGTATTCCATTCAAAAGTCATGAGACCTTCACAAAAGTGATATGTCGTTCAAATATATGAACTCTTGACAAAAGATAGACATAGGTGTCAACTGAACAAAAGACACAAAGACAACACACTTTAGTGACTCTCACTGTCTCCACTCACATAGTCCTCATCATCAGACTCAGGGGCCTCATAAGGCTTCTTAATTTCAGAAAGATCACAGTAAGGGAATGCTATAGAGGCCTTCCTCCTAAGCTCCTCATAAATGTCAATAAAGGCACTAGCCATGACCCTCTCAGTAGAATCCCTCCGAGTCTCTGCTTTGGTGGCTCTCTCAAGTGTTGCGTGAAGATCAACCTCAAGTTGAGCAACCTTCCATTGCGCCTGCCTTAACTCCTCAACGACATCCTCTCGTGCCTGTCGCTCGAGCCTCTAGTGCTTTACGACATCCTCTCGTGCCTGCCGTGCTAGCCCCACGACATCCTCTCGTTCCTGTCGCTTAAGCCTAAGCTACTCCTCAGTAGCCTCAAGTGCCTACCTCTCCTTTTCCTGGCCACTAATGGCCTCCTCGATCTTTAGGGTATTACTAAATAGGTCGGGCAAGGCAGTAGTCATCTATGGACATTTAAAAACAAAATACAGAGAAATTCAGGAACTAAGCCAAGATATAACAAAGGAAGCCAAGAACGAAACAAGAAAGAAGAGCATACCAGAGCAAAGCCCCCAACAGAGGCGTTGACCATGCCTTTTGGACCCCGAGATGCAACCTTTTGAGCTTCAACACTGCTCACGAAGTCACAGAGTCTCCCCCTTGCCAAACTCAAATTTTAGAGCATAGACACCGGAGGAACGTCCGAGGTGGGGTAGCTTGGCAGGTCCCTAATCCTGGCAGAAGATGGCTCTGGGACCTCAGCACCCACAATAGTGCTAGAATAATCCCTCGGGGGAGAGGAGACATCGATCAAAAAAGAAGGTAGATCATCACCAAGCTCAGCCTCCATGAGAATGGTAGACCAGGCTGAGAAGAATTAGGGGCACTGGACTTCGTCCTTTTGGAAGGAGGAAGGGGAATGGGCGTCACCCTGGAAGTAAAGACCTCGTCCACTATTGACCTATCACTAGGGGGACCTACAGAGCCAGTGTAAGTCAGAAAGCCTATTATGTTACATTTTGAAGAAGATTACTAAGGGATCGAATACCTTTCTTCTTCTACTTTGAGAGAGCCGAGGAGATACCAGTTGCCTGCATAATCTCGGAGGCATCCTTCATTGGGTTGTTGCGAACCATTTTGAGTAACCTTTCCTAAACTGTAGTGAGAGTCGGAAGGGCTGCAAAAATACAATTACACTATGAGAACATATACATGGTGATTGAGACAAAATTTGAAGGTAAGACCCTCACCCAACTTAGTATTTATGATTGTATCCCATCGAGTAGGCACCATGTCACGATCAGATTCAAAAGCCCACTCGCCTCCAGCAAAAAAGAATTTCCTCTTCCATTTGTGAAGATTGGAGGTGAGCCCAATAATAAAATTGTCCGATCTCGGGGCAAAGCGATACCACCCTTGGTGGGGGCGGGGTTCTCAAGAAGCATATATGTGGCTAAAAATTCTTCGAATGGCGAGGGAAAAGCAACATCATGCACCAACCGCCACAAAGCAAAGAATGCAGAGATCACCCTCTAACCATTGGGGGCCAGTCTCCCTGGGACAGAGACAAGTGCCCGAGAACCCGACATATAGGCCCAGGGATAGGGAACTGAAGGCCCGCCTCCAACATGCCCTCATAAACGACCATCTCGCCCGAAGAGTCACATCACGTAGACTCGTTGGCCTTAGGATGATGGCACATCACATAAGGCAGAATACAATATCGGGTAAACATGTTAAAGATATCCTCATCATGCTGAAATAAGCTAAGTATAGAAGCTACCTTATGACGATCACCTCCTTCTCCACCTGGACCTCTATTGTGGTCCCCAATTGTCTCCACCTCGCCGGAATGAATACCAACAAAAAAAAAGTTTAGACCATTGCTAAAGAAAGTAATTGCGACAACAAAGGAGAAAAGTAATATCGGAACATACCTGGAAAGCTAGTCTTATCCAAATCGGTAATTAATCGCTTCTTGGACTCGTGAGTGGGCGATTGCACCATGCCTGAAGCACCTCCTAGAGAGCCTAGGGTGCCTCCTAGTGTACCATGGGCGCCGCCTGAAGTGCCTGTGGCACCTCCCAGTGCATGACGGACGCCCTCTGACTCCTTTGAAGATCCACTATGTTGTTCACGTGCACCTTGAGTCCATCCTGATGTACCAAAAGGACTAAGTAAAGACTCCTTGCTCGTACCTAATCTCGAGCTAATAGTCCCAAAGGGTGTCTGAAAGCCCGGATCGTCCGAACCCCGAAGGGAGGTGACCCAAACCCCTGGCACCGCCCACAAGGATCCCTGGTACACTTTCACAAGGATGTTCCTCGCCAAGATCAAACACTTCATTGTCTGCGTTACGTTGGACTCTACCCAAAATACGGGCACCTCCTTCTCGTCACTGCTCCTCACCAAGACCCAGCGTCCCTGTAGCAGCCCCTGGGGTGCCGCTTATGGGAGCCCCTTGGGCGCCGTCTAGGCTGGCCCCTTAGGCACTGCCTCCTCTCGCCTCATCTCCTCCATTCTTCAAGCCCTTAGTCCTCATTTATGTGCCTTGATTTTAGAAGAGAAGAGAAATAGAAATGGAAAATGAGATGAACAGTAAGTCTTGGAGGAGTCTTTAAATAGGGGAGCCTTGGCAAAGCTTCTTAAGGAAGCCTTAGCAAAGCTTCTTGAGGAAGCTTGGTAGGTTAGCTTCTTGGAGAAGCTCAATAAAGTAGCTTCTTGAAGAAGCTTGGAGCTTGGAGAGACACTCTTTGAAGGAGCCGCTGTAAGTGAGAAAGCAATGAAGAGGTGGGAATAGTGACCTCTATTTGTAGACGAGGATATTAAAAAAAAAGAATCGATCAGGTTAACTGAATTGTGTTAAAAACTCAATATCAGATAGATAAAAGCATTTTTTGGAAAAATTTGTGGGCTAAACCGGCGGTTATATATCATAGATCTAAAAAAAAAATAATCGGATTCAAAAAAAAATTCACCTCAAATGGACTCCCATGCTCAAAGTTATGACCGCTCGAAGTTTTACTGGCTTTTTGTGATTTTCTCCATTCCAGCAGTCCCTTGGGTGCCGCCTAAGTGCTCCCACACTGGGCCCACCTCTCACAGGCACATGGGCGTCACCCAGCTCACTCTTCTGCCTCAACATGGGCGCTGCCCAACTCACTCCCCTACCTCAAACACATGGACACTGCCCCCTTCTCTCCAACATGGGCACCTCTCGTTCAACGGGGTCTCATACACAGTGCTTTGGGGAGCCACCGGCTTCATGGGTGTCGCCTACCACAACATTTGGGCGTCTGCCTCAACACTTGGCAGCGTGCCTCAATGTCCTCGTTTCCTCCAATCACAGAAAGGGTGTTACCTCTCATTGAAGGATGCCACCTTGAAACCTTGGGCGTGCCCGACAACATCATGGGCGTCCCCACTTTTCCTCTTACAGTAAGGCCAGCACCTTGGGCGTCGCCCCTAGTGCCTCCCTCCTTGGGCTCTTCGGCTGCCTTCTCTATCAAGGTCCTGCCGCCTCTAACCGAGAAACCAAGGACCTCTATTTAGAGATGAAGACCCAGCAAGAGGCGTCACTCAAAGGATGCCAGCGCCCAAGAGACTTGTCGCCCACTTCACCACTAGCGCCACCCGGCCTAGGGGTAAGCTCTCTTGAGTCTCCTTGACTTCTCCAGCGATGCTATCTACCCCTACTCTACTTTGGGACCCCTTTGAGTCACTCCAATGAAGCAGTGAAGCATTTAAGGATAGGTGACCAAATGAGCACCATGGAGAACAACAAACTAAGAGCTCACTCATGCCCTCAATCCCTTCACCACCATCAGGGCTTGGGACATGGGGGACAAATGATGAGCCCGAATTGTACTGGGCTAGGACCAATTTAAATAAATAGAAGAAGCCCAAAGAGAAGCCCAAATCTGAGTTGAGTTGACCCATAAGAGGAAGTCTAGAATACCACTAGAAGATCAATGCCTGAAGGAGCCAAGAGGCCAGCACCCAGGACCAAGGGGGTGCTGCCCAAGGTCCCCAAATGGGCACCGACAATGGGTAGCTCCTTGGGCTCTCCTCCGTTGTCTTCTCCTCAGTCCACCTAAGTGCCATGGGAATGACTTCGAAGTCCAAACGAGCATAGCTCACTCCCAGTCCAATCTCAAGATCGAGACCAAGCCCAGTCCAGGATCATACCCCGAAGGAATAGGAATAGGAATACGAAGGAGAGAATATCGGGGTGAAAATTGAGTCCTACTAAAATGGAACTGACAAAAGTGATAGAGCCCTCCTTTATCACATCACCGCTTTAACCCTAGCTATATAATGTAAGTTTTCTCAACGTTGAGGGGACATCTCCAAGACCATTACACACACCCTTATGCACACTATTCTCTCTCTCTCTCCAAAGGACTGTAACTCTCCAGCATAAACCCTCCGGGGACATCATTCATTATTAAAAGACCTAGGACACCATTGTTATTCTAGAAAGTGGACGTAGCTCATTCGGACCGAACCATTATAAATTTTTGTGTCCACTCTATATTTACTATTTTGCCATTGATTGTTTGATAATTGCTCATTAATCACACCCTTATATATTCTTGACTGTTGATCTTGCACAAAACAATTTTGTGCATTATCAGTAGAGATGGAGGAAAACTAAGGAATCTAGTTTATGTATATATTGTAAATGAGTGTTTGTTTTCTCTGTTGTTTGTTGTAAAGGGAATGAAATTCCTAATATTTTGTTTTGGTACAAACGACACCGTGGTGTACTCTATTATATAGTTTTCTGTTTTGATTGTGGCATTATTGATTTTTAAGTGCATTACTGCACTACAAATGCGTGTATCGCCACGCATTGAGTTATGCTTTCATCTTTGGGAAACCAAAGAGGGTGTCTCAGGATGGGATGTAACAGAACATAGTAGTCTTGTGTTTTTATGTGAACAATTTCAATATTATAAATTCGAAGAGTTTAAGGGTATATGGTCATTGGCCAAATCCCATGAGTCACACGAATCAATTTGGTCTTTAGTCTAGGTCAAGTGATTTGAAGATCAAAGATGACTGAGCCAGTTTTCAACGAGTGACTTGGAGATTTGGAAACTAGTTATGACCCTACACCCTTTAGATTCTTGTAGTTTGACTTAGATACCTTAGTTGACCACGTGATTAAAATTGAAAAAAATATCATTCGAACATGATTTATGTTATTTATACTTGGCCATATATTTTTGAGGCAATAAATGTGCTTTTAAATTGGAAATTAAGTCTTTAGTATAGATCACAATTAAGCAATGTCATTGGAGGCTTGACCAAGGTCAATTGGATTAGTTGTTGGGAAATTGTAGTAGCTGGCACTCACTGGGCGCTCGAACAGAGTGCCAATGAGATTGGTTATGAGAAAATCCAAAAGCTCACACTCCCTTTTTGCTCGTTTGGCTCTCAAGCAGAGTAAAGCATGCTCAAGTGATATCGAGAGTGCTTGAGCAACTACAACGTATCAGAATTTTGAACTTTTCTAATTTGGTTAGGATTCATTCCAAACTCACTTTAGGGTTGCCTCAATGTATATTCTAGATTTAAAAACATCTAAAACAACAGAAGGAAGACGTAAGAGGAAAAACCTAGAACATATTTTTATATCTTGGTTTTATAAATCAAACATGTTCAAGCTACTTTTAGCTAATGATTTTAGGCAAAAATCATTGTTTGATCCAAAGCCTTTCCAATTTCCATGAGTGTTATGTCACAACCCCAATTTTCAAAATATAGGCATGAACTAAACTACAACCATCAACGATAAGAACATAACTAAAACATCATACAATAAATCAATAACAATCACCAACATCATTTAACTAAACGAAAATCCCAAATCAAACATAAATAAATCCTTGAGTTTATGTGCAAAACTAAAGTAATTATCTTCCAACTAACTAAGGAAGTGAATATTCATAAACATTGTTCAATCAACAAAATTCAGAAATTTAAAACTAGAACCCAATGAAACACTCTCTATTCTTCCAAAGTCGGATTCATATCTTGATTCCCTTCAACTGTATAATCCTCATGCTCACTTACGATATTATCTGCTCGAAACTCAAAAACTGAAAAATGCTAAAGGAAAGGGTGAGCGATAAAACCCAGTAGGAAAACCTTTTCAAACCCAAACAAGTTTTAGAAATCATGAAAATAGATAAGTCTCAGTTAACAAAATAGAATGTATGGTTTTGAAGTAAAACAGAGTTTCAGTGTATCAACAACAAGATTCCATAATCATGAGTGAGTAGAATCAATTTCAAAAGCAAATCATCATAAACATATCTCATGTACGTAGGTTGAATAACATGCATCCACACACTGAATATATCTCCCTTATCCCTCCCTCACACACACCCAAATCATTTAACCAATCCTCACAAGGATACACCATTTTTAAGAAGTGCATATACTGATACATTAACATTGGCGTAACTTTGTAGGAGTAGTATACTAACTTTTTGCCTCGATCACCTTAAGCGAATAGTGAGAATTTTTGAATCTAGTATGGAACTAAGCAATTCCACTACGAATGATAGGGAGCCTTCAAACCTCTTAAGGTAAGAAACTAATCAAAGCACTTTGCAATATATGTTCGAGAGTGACACACATTCATCACACCCATCCATACAAGAGATAATTTCATAATTTTTTCATAAAATCAACATCTAACACAAATCATGGTTCCACAATTATTCAAATAGAATAATTTCAAGAAAACATATAAGAGATCTCCAAGAAACATATTTAGTTTGACAATAATCAAGAATTAGGGATTTTAAATCAAGAACGTGAGATTTTTTATGTAAATCTTGTGTTTATTCATAAAAACAATACATGTAATCAATTGAATATCCAAATCATTGATTGTCTTCATATAATCAGGGGCGGAGTCTGGAATTAATATGTGGGTTGACACTAATTACAAATTTTGATTTTTGGATTCTTATCGATTAAAGTAAACGACACATAAATTTGTTAAATCTTATATAATACTTGAAATTTCATTAATAAAAATGGTCAAAAGCCGATATATATGGGGTATCGAAATAAAAAATCTATAAAAAATGTTCTACTTCAACCCTTTTACAAAAAATAAAAATAAAAAATGAGACTAATCATAATCATTTAACCTTGATGGTTTTTCATATTTTGAAAGTGTGGCAATTAATTAGAAAAACCATTTTGCTAATTTTATTGCTAACATATTAAAGGAAATATTGTAGTAGGAAACAAATACAAGAACATAACGAACCAAAAATTCAAGTAAATTTGAAAACTAAAGCATAACATTGCAATTTCTAATTGTAACCAAATTTCAACCAATCCATAATTTGAAGAAATTTGAGCAATATAAAAAAAGTCAATCCATTACAAAGAATTATTGATAGTTTTGAATTGAGAGTTACCGGATTCAAAAAAATATTTGTTTTTGTTGACTCAGTAGCTCAAGGGCTTAACTCGTAACTCATACGTCCACCCATCATTAACCATATCGGTGTCTTCAGGTCATCCCTATTGCATCACTTTGCAAATACTAACTATCACAAATTAGGAAAATAATTAGGGTTAAAATGAACAAAAAATCATATTAGGGGCAACATACACAAACAAATCAATAAATAACTAAAACTCAATTGAGTGGTGTGGTGTGTAACTGTGTTTGAGTGTGTGCTATAGGCATGGGGGTGTGTGTGCACATGTGCGTTATGTTCTATGTGAGTGAGTGACTGGTTATCGTGGGGCTCTGTTTGTGGGGAAAGAGGGAGAGAGAGAGAGAGAGAGAGAGGATTACTAGGTGTGGTCTTAGTGGTGGGGTTCCATGGGCTATCGAAGAAAAGTGGGAGAGAGGAATAAGGAAAGGGTGGTGGGGCGTTGAGAGAGAGAGACAAAAGGGGAGAGGAAGGGTTGAAATAGGTGGGCCCAACCTTATTTTTATTGTGTTGGGTAGGCACAGATAGTTTCTTGTATGGGCAAATCTTTTTTTTTTCTTAGGTGGGCACAGTCAGAATTTGGAACACTTAGACATATATATATAACAATTTTTTTTTCAGGGTGGGCAAGTACCCACTGGCCTATTGCTTCCTCTGTTGTTTCATATAATTACGAAAAAGAATGAAAAGATACATAGTACAAACCTAATTCCTCAATGAATGAGTTTGAGAAAGAACCCCTACCTTGATTCATAGAAAATTACTCCTAAAGTGCTTTGTGTGATTTCATAGACGTTAGTATTCTTAAGATCAAGCCCAATCTCTTCATCTTCCTCCTTTTCATCTCTTCAAGACTTTCCAACACTTCTTGGGGTTGAAAACCATGTATAGGAACACCAAAATGTGGTCCTAGGGTATTTATAGTATAAAAAAAGTAGAAAAGTTTAAAAATTGATGGGGGACGTTTTTAGTGAGGTGTCCAAACAGTTCTAGGGGCGTCCGAACGCTATCAACTCTCTGTTTTGCACAATTTCACTTTCTAGACAGGCTTCCAAACACTTCATGAGGTGTACGGATGTTGATAAATTTTTTGTCTAGATTTTCGGCTCGATTTTGACCTAGTTAGAAACTGATTCATGAAAATTTCATAAAATATATATTTGTAGGGCTTGAAGTCTAGTTTCTAATCACTTAATAATCATGTCAATCGGATATAGGTATAAAAAATTATGACCAAAATATTAAGGCAGTGTCAAATTCCTTCAAACTCTAATTTTATCCAAAATGCATTTCAACTCTGGAATTCTTATAAATTTTCAATACACCCCATGTCACCTCTTCCCATATTTCTTGACCTTTCAGGTTCAATTGTAGCATTATTTTGACTTAAAATCATTTAGAAACTCACCTAACCACCATTCTAAAGCTTAAATACCCCCAAAACTAAATTTGACCCGAAAGTTAATAACAAAATTCAAACTTCATTATCATTCCTTCAATCAACGATTCAAACTTCTTGTCATCATTTGGAAGTACTCTTAAAATCTTGTTGTCCATCTTTAATTTTTGTACAGGGTCTTACATGTCAACTGAATGGACAAGTTAGCAAGCTTTCGGGAGTAGGAGCATGTCCAAACTTGTAACACCGCGCATTCTCTTTAATATATGTATATAAATATATAGAAACTACTTGTGGTAAAAGTGTAGATATGTGTAATGATGTGTGTTTTAATTCGATGGATTGGAAAAGTAAAAATTTAGAATGTCAGTGTAAATCATAGTAAAGCTAGTTTAGCTAGTGAATGGGTGACATGAATTGTAAACGAACGTCTAGCAACTAGGTTTGGGGTAAAAATGTATGTTGCGAAAGTTTGGGTTGGTGTTGGAAGGGTTTCGGATGGATTGGAAATGAAAAACGGAGGAAAAAGGCAAAACTAGGCAAAACCCTATCGGTACAGCCTACCGGTAGAGAATTGTACCGGTACAGTCTACCGGTACACTTTGGTCCAGAGAGTTCGAGCTACCGGTACAGCTTACCGGTAGAGTATTGTACCGGTAGAGTCTACCGGTAGAGCCGAAAGAATTCTGAAACTTAAATGTCGCGATCTTGGTCCCATTTTAGCCTTATAAATACCCAAGGTTGCCTACTTTGGCTCCATTTCGGCCCCTCCAACCCCAGAAACCTTAAGAGAGAAAGAAAGGAGAAAAAGAGAGGAAGAAAAGAAGAGAGCAACACTTGCTTTGAAGGGATTCATACCTTAGAGTCCATCAAAACCAAAATTTTCAAGAACACAAGGTAGGGGTTTTCTCCCTATTCTCTTACATTGTGGCTAGGTTTATTTATATGTAATCTTTGACTCTAAATGTTATATATATATGCTATCAAATATGTAACTCTTGATATCCTTGCAAATCTCACCTTGTCTTGAACAATTTTAGACTCGGGTAACCATCAAATCTTCTTTCTTGCTTCCAAACCCTAGCTTTCAAGGGGAATGTTCTTTCTTTTGATTTCTCCTTGGTTCTAGATTCTCAACCTTAAATATTAATGTGATTTACCTATGTTGTGCTTGGGTAATCAATAATTCTCTTGGTATGCCTTGAAAACCCTAGTTTTCCAAGAAAATATGGTTTCTTTTGATTTATCCTTTGTTATTGATTTCAAGCTTGATATTCGTTTGTTGTCGATTTCAATACTTAAGTGTTCCTTAATTCTTGACTCCAACTTGATATTTGTTGTTATGGATTCAAGACTTGATTTACCCTTTATTCTCGATTCCAAGTTTGATAATGGTTGTCATGGATTCAAGACTTGATTTGTCCTTTGTTCTTGAGTTTCAAAGCTTGATCATTCATTTGTTCTTGATTTCAAAACTCTAGGGATTTGTATTGAACAATAAAATGATACTTTTGATGATCTCATGTACTTTTTCTTAAATATGCTTTATGGAAAATATCACTTGCGAAAGTTGTGGATTTGAAAAATTGTTGGATATGTGTGATAATTGTTGGTATTATAATTATGAAAGGTTGTTTGGATGGACATGGGTGAGAAGTTCCTTGTAAGGATGCTCATACCACAGAAAACTAAATTGGGAAACTTGCTTGTTAATTGAGAAAGGAGGGTGTATTGTATCCCTTGTATGGTTGCACGATATGAACATGGGCTACCATTGACAGGATATCATGGAGTGGGTAGACGTCCTCTTTGGTAAGAGCTTTTCCTACCACTCATAGTGGGGTTAGTGCTTTGGTAAGACTAAACCACTATTGCTCACGGGGTAGCATTGGTATGTACTTGCGTGGGACATGATATTTGTGATGGTGACCATGCGGGCTCTGGCTTCATACTTGAGATAGGAGTACCGCCGTGTATCGTTCATTCTACCATAGATGGTTTCTTCAAGAGTCCTGGGGTAGTATGGGATGCCACGAGAACTTGTGGAAATGGTGTATGGTGGAAATGAATTATAAATTATATATGGATTATGCTTTGAAAATTGGTTGTCAACTCTACATGGTGTCACTTGTTTATTTATCCATTTCAATTACCGTTGTAATTTAAACTTGAGATCTATATAAATGTCCCGATTTTATTTCAAAAGCTGTATTATGTTATTTTTGAAATGAGACCGACCCATTTTACATATTTTTCTAAACCTTGTATGCGTTTAGGAGAATTTTTCTACAGAGCTTCGTGCTCACCCCCTACAGTTAAACCTTTTCAGATGTTGGGCCAGAGGATATACTCGGTGCTAACGAGCCGTACCTTGGGGAGGCTTCACTAGAGGGATACTTGGATCCCGAGTGGGACATCTAGAGATTTTGTTTACTTTTTGTTCAAGACTAGAATACTATTTTGGAAACACTGTATAGTCTAGATTTCTTTTGTAATTTTCGTTGCGCTATAATAGTAAATTTTCATTGGGAATGTAAAGGCCAAAGATGGCATATTCTTTTGGGATATTGATGTAAATGTTATGGATTTCTGTTAGGAAGTCTTTTTATTTTTTTTTATTGATGGTTTATCTTAGTGCTCTCATGGTATGAATGATGATTGAATGTAATGCCGTGCAGGGTGTGTTTTGGGGTGTTACAAAGTTGGTATCAGAGCTTAGGCTTTAGGTCTTACATGGAAGCTGTAGGATATGGATTACCACTAGAGAAGTAGGACTAGGTTGAACAAAATTCCTAGTTTAACTTTTTCACAAGTCGTATGTTTTAGATTGAAGGGATGATTAGGATGTATTGCATCTCAAGGAAACTAAATTGCGAATTGATGTGTAGGATGGACGGTGCACGTGAACTTGGACGGGGACGGGGACGGGGACGGGGACGTGGTGGCCAAACAAATCCACCACCATCACCACCTCCCGACACCATGGATGTCATTTATCAATGCATAAAGGAGCTAACCACTCTAGTACAACACCAGAATAGAATCAACCACCAACCACTACAGAATGTAGCAATGGGAGGTCCAATCAGGACTGGGGCTACCCGCAGTGGGGTTGCACAAAAGGCAGCTCCATATCCCCAACCCAACCAAACTACGGGCTAAGGAATCAAGTCGTTCGAGGAGCTAGGGCTACTCGGAATCGGACGGCCACTGACCCACGTCAATGCTTTTCATGTGGAGGTGTGGGGCATATTCGGATTCATTGTCCGAGTCGCCCACCTAAGAGGACTACCCAAACAGCAAGAGGTGTATCGGGGAGGACAGACACAGACCCCCGTCAATGCTTCGCATGTGGAGGGGAAGGGCATTTCAGACACAATTGCCCATCGCTTCCACCGAGGGCCAACCAAGCGACAGGACAAGTGGCTGCAAACAAGCCACTACAACAACCGAAACCGTTAGGAGCCATAGTCCCCTACAATACTGATCAAGGAGAAATTTCTGCCCAAACCCAACCAGAGAAAGACGTTTCCAACATCGTGGTGGAAGGTATCATCATTCCCTATAATTCTTGGGCACCTATTTTATTTGATTACGGTACGACTAATTCCTCCCTACACACCACATACGTAAATAACTTGGGATTAGACCTTGGGAATTTCGAACACGTCTTGAGTATAGACATGCCCATGGGAGAAGGGTTGGATACTAAGAGGATGTGTAGAGATTGTGTACTTCGAATTGAAGAACAAGAACTGATTGTGGACATGGTGGCACTAGACAGGAATGGGTATTCTAGTTTATATTCCGTTGTTTGGACCATTCTAGGAGACGGATGATAAGGTGGATTTTGAGTTGTAAATAATACTAGGCATGGATCTATATTGCAAGTCATATTATCTATATTAGAAATGGGTATGAGATAGGATGTATGACAAAAACACCTAAATTTGAGTTAGACAAGTATAGAAGGACCAAGCAGTCCGGCAGACAACCTCTCACCAATTTGGTCATAACTCTTTATTGGAAGGTCCAAATGGTGTACTGTCAATTTCGTTAGAACCCTAACTCGTATATCTTTCCAACCATATCGACCAAACATGCTAAAAATATCTGAGTTAGATCAGTTTAATCTTTGAAGTTGGTAAAAAATCTGCACTGTGGTATCCTTTGGATAGTAAAATGTTGTGCTTTCTTCTTAGACTATGAAGGCCTTATCCTTAAGTGAACTTCCACACTATTTAGGCTTTTATTGAGAGGCACCCCCATGTTGATTGAAGTACTTTTGATGGATATCAATATAAAAGGTGACTACGATTTGATGTCTTGTCGACTCTAAGTATTTCATTCTACTCTTTGTGTTGCTTATATTTTTGGAAGTCAAGGAGATGTGATAACCCAATTTGAATGTGTGGAGGTAAGGTTGACTTAGATGTTTTAAGTTGGACTATGTTTTGAACAATAAGGTTATGGGTGTTATTTAAAAATTCATTGAAATTAAGAAATGAATGTGGTCTTGGTTTTACGATATGAACCATGGTAGTGTTATGTTTTCCTCTAGGATGAGTACGATGATATGAAATAGTATAATTCTCAAATGTGATCAATTGAAAAAATATGGTGAAGTAACATCAAATGAGAGCCTATTTTGGATTAAAGATAGGAATAGTGATTATAGTTCTTAAATGGATAGGAGTTTGTTTTCATAACCACAAACTTGAGCTTACCCATATTATTTTGAAAATACTATGAAGAGTTGATTAAATTTACTTTGAAGGTTTAGAAGGGTTATACATGAGATACTCATTGAGAATGTTATACTTAATTTATCTCATTTCCTTGAGGGCTTCGTTGATTACTCCTAGACTCTCTAAAGTATTAACAATCGATAATCTCTTAGTTGAACGTTAAGGTAATAGTTGACTTGTATTGCATACTTTAATTAGAATTTAAGGTCAATGTATGGGAATGAACTTATAGTAGTTTCATTTGACTCTTGATATTGTTGAAGATTATAGAGGTTTAAAAGCTCGAGGTCAGATACAACAGACAACTATAGAAATAAGGAAGATATCCAAAGTTTGATATGAACCTCTATTGTTATGTAGGACCTTTTAATGATATTGAAATTGTGTTGGCGAAATATGACATTCTTATTCTTGTCTCTGCTAGTACTTTGTTAAAATAAGTGTGATTAGTTATACTAGAGGATGGTTAGTATGAGTATGGAAGATTCGAACTCTATGGTTAGCGGTAAAAAGTGTAAAGACGTAATTTGAAGAATCAATGATGATACCTATATATAAAAAAAAAAACTTGCTTGACATGGATGTAGAAACCTTATGTAATTTTTGGGATAAAAGACTATGGTCATCCTAGTAACTAGCAGATCGTTATTATCTTGGGGGATTACGAATAATGATTAAGATTATGATGATTAATGTAGGTAAATGGAGGAACAATGGTGTAATCATTGGGAGTCTTATTTTAGTTTTGATAGAGAATTGAGAGAGATTTTGGGATCCTTGACAGTTTATCATCACATTTTGGGTATAATACAAGAGATATATTGTAATGGATTGTATCATAGGGATTTAAAAGTATAGGTATCATGAAAAGAGTTATGATGTTAATGAACATGGTTATGAGTTATGATTTTGGAATTGAGAACATGGGTATGAGCTCTAGCTCAAGATTGAGATGGAGAATGAACACTTGGAGGATAAATGTAGTGGGATTTCAGTGGTACACTTTGGGGGAATAGGGCATATCTTCTCAGAATTTTCAAATCTAAGCAAGTTTCTTACCTTGTAGTTTATTTTTATTTATGTACTAGTGGATGTTAAGTTATATCAGAATGTGAAGCGAGCTATTTGATTTAGGACTACAATGGTGAAGGTAAGGATAGTCATGAGGAGTTGCAAATTGATGTGTAACCTAAGAGTTGATCTTAGAATAATGAGTTATGTGGGAGTGTGTAGTTGTGAAGGAAAATTTTGTAGATTTCAAAGATTATGAATTCCTCTTGGTTAGGGAGAGACAAAGTCATTAATAAATTTTGTCATATACCATGATGTTAGGATAGCAAAGATAAGTAATCCTAATAGTGGAAGTACATTTGAGTTATTTTGTTATGCTTATGAAGAAGTTACATGTAAGAAGCAAATATGAGGTTGATTGAATTGATTGGTGAAATTCCAAAAGAGAAGTGATATTTGATGAGTAGTCAATTAAGTATTATGATCTAGTAGTTAGACATGAAAATAAATTAGTTGGAACAATCGGATACGATTAGTGAGAATAGAGGTGATAAATAAATTCTAATGAGGGAATGTATTTTGATTCTAGCCCCTCACATCATTGAGAATTTGAGAGGCTAACTCGACGCTTAAGTTTCGAGGACGAAACTTTCTTTAAGGGGGTGCATTGTAACACCCCGCATTCTCTTTAATATATGTATATAAATATATAGAAACTACTTGTGGTAAAAGTGTGGATATGTGTAGTGATGTGTGTTTTAATTCGATGGATTGAAAAAATAAAAATTTAGAATGTCAGTGTAAATCATAGTAAAGCTAGTTTAGCTAGTGAATGGGTGACATGAATTGTAAACGAACGTCTAGCAACTAGGTTTAGGGTACAAATGTATGTTGTGAAAGTTTGAGTTGGTGTTGGAATGGTTTCAGATAGATTGGAAATGAAAAACGGAGGAAAATGGCAAAACTGGGCAAAACCCTACCGGTACAGCCTACCGGTAGAGAATTGTACCGGTATAGTCTACCGGTACACTTTGGTCCAGAGAGTTCGAGCTACCGGTACAGCCTACCGGTAAAGTATTGTACCGGTAGAGTCTACCGGTAGAGCCGAAAGAATTCTGAAACTTAAATGTCGCGATCTTGGTCCCATTTTAGCCTTATAAATACCCAAGGTCGCCTACTTTGGCTCCATTTCGGCCCCTCCAACCCCAGAAACCTTAAGAGAGAAAGAAAGGAGAAAAAGAGAGGAAGAAAAGAAGAGAGCAACACTTGCATTGAAGGGATTCATACCTTGGAGTCCATCAAAACCAAAATTTTCAAGAACACAAGGTAGGAGTTTTCTCCCTATTCTCTTACATTGAGGCTAGGTTTATTTATATATAATCTTTGACTCTAAATGTTATATATATGCTATCAAATATGTAACTCTTGATATCCTTGCAAATCTCACCTTGTCTTAAACAATTTTAGACTCGGGTAACCATCAAATCTCCTTTCTTGCTTCCAAACCCTAGCTTTCAAGGGGAATGTTATTTCTCTTGATTTCTCCTTGGTTCTAGATTCTCAACCTTAAATATTAATGTGATTTACCTATGTTGTGCTTGGGTAATCAATAATTCTCTTGGTATGCCTTGAAAACTCTAGTTTTCCACGAAAATGTGGTTTCTTTTGATTTATCCTTTGTTATTGATTTCAAGCTTGATATTCGTTTGTTGTCGATTTCAATACTTAATTGTTCCTTAATTCTTGACTCCAACTTGATATTTGTTGTTATGGATTCAAGACTTGATTTACCCTTTATTCTTGATTCCAAGTTTGATAATGGTTGTCATGGATTCAAGACTTGATTTGTCCTTTGTTCTTGAGTTTCAAAGCTTGATCATTCATTTGTTCTTGATTTCAAAACTCAAGGGATTTGTATTGAACAATAAAATGATACTTTTGATGATCTCATGTACTTTTTCTTAAATATGCTTTATGGGAAATATCACTTGCGAAAGTTGTGGATTTGAAAAATTGTTGGATATGTGTGATAATTGTTGGTATTGTAATTATGAAAGGTTGTTTAGATGGACATGGGTGAGAAGTTCCTTGTAAGGATGCTCATACCACAGAAAACTAAATTGGGAACTTGCTTGTTAATTGAGAAAGGAGGGTGTATTGTATCTCTTGTATGGTTGCACGATATGAACATGGGCTACCATTGACAGGATATCATGGAGTGGGTAGACGTCCTCTTTGGTAAGAGCTTTTCCTACCAGTCATAGTGGGGTTAGTGCTTTGGTAAGACTAAACCACTATTGCTCACGGGGTAGCATTGGTATGTACTTGCGTGGGACATGATATTTGTGATGGTGACCATGCGGGCTCTGGCTTCATACTTGAGATACGAGTACCGTCGTGTATCGTTCATTCTACCATAGATGGTTTCTACAAGAGTCCTGGGGTAGTATGGGATGCCACGAGAACTTGTGGAAATGGTGTATGGTGGAAATGAATTATAAATTATATATGGATTATGCTTTGGAAATTGGTTGTCAACTCTACATGATTTCACTTCTTTATTTATCCATTTCAATTACCGTTGTTATTTAAACTTGAGATCTGTATAAATGTCCCGGTTTTATTTCAAAAGTTGTATATGTTATTTTTGAAATGAGACCGACCCGTTTTACATGTTTTTCTAAACCTTGTATGAGTTTGGGAGAATTTTTCTACAGAGCTTCGTGCTCATCCCCTACAGTTAAACCTTTTTCAAATGTTGGGCCAGAGGATGTACTCGGTGCTAACGAGCCGTACGTTGGGGAGGCTTCACTAGAGGGATACTTGGATCCCGAGTGGGACATCTAGAGATTTTGTTTACTTTTTGTTCAAGACTAGAATACTATTTTGGAAACACTGTATAGTCTAGATTTCTTTTGTAATTTTCGTTGCGCTATAATAGTAAATTTTCATTGGGAATGTAAAGGCCAAAGATGGTATATTCTTTTGGGATATTGATGTAAATGTTATGGATTTCTGTTAGGAAGTCTTTTTATTTATTTTTATTGATGGTTTATCTTAGTGCTCTCATGGTATGAATGGTGATTGAATGTAATGCCGTCCAGGGTGTGTTTTGGGGTGTTACAAAACTTCATCGAAGGAGATGACATTAGACATGAGTTAAGTGCTGTAAGGGTTTGTCTAAAGAAATACGAGACAAGATTATAATTTATGCTTATTTTTTTTTCCATTGCATCTGATTTTTTTTTTGTTCTTGTGGTTGATTACTTTTTTTGACTTGATTATTTTTAATTGGTAATTGTTATAATGAAAGACCAATTACTCCCCTCCTCTGTGTCTATTTTTTCAGGTTTAGACATCTTTCCGCGTGTTCTCAAAGAGTAAACTTAGAACTTAAAAAATTACTCACGTCCTTACAAAAACCTGAAAATTTTCAACTATGAAGTGTTTAAACCTTATCCACTTTCAACGTGTTTCTGTGAAAGTTTATGTTAGGCATCCTCTGGGTCTCATTATTTTTGGATGCATTTTGATGATACACAAAATCAATTTTCGTGCAAGTTCAACAGTTAAGAAGGTGAATGGGTGCAGCCAATATGCAATAAACAAATAATCAATGATAAAAATAACAGGTAAAGGATCAACACATGAGTTTATAGTGGTTCGGCCATGGCCTACGTCCATTTTGAATGACAACTGTGGCCGGTGTTCTTTTATTGATGATTTATGGTGCTCTCCGTTGAGTTTACTCCGGGAAGCTACAATACTTTGAGGGAGAGGGAGAGGGAGAGA
Organism: Ilex asprella; assembly: GCA_023539305.1. NCBI lineage: Eukaryota > Viridiplantae > Streptophyta > Magnoliopsida > Aquifoliales > Aquifoliaceae > Ilex > Ilex asprella. Next base: position 31,305,263 of record CM042186.1, on the reverse strand, counting down.
GCTAGAGAGCAATCTGTGTAGGAGAGGAGTATAGATTTCTTGGGAGGCGTGCCCTAGATGTTGAGAGGGCTAACATTTATAGAGTTAGGGTTTGGAGGTGAGGCGGTGCGCGAGGAAGGGGTTTCTTACTAGTTTTGGTAATTAAAAATTCGCTAGGGTTTCTCGTGCGCCGCATTTTTCTCCCTTGTGCTCCTATTCCTTCAGAAGAGGACCCCTAGCTGAATTGGATTCGAACTTGGATTTAGTGAGTTTTTGCATGGTTGGGCTCTTCAATCGAGGTTGGACCTTTCACATCAATTGGGCTATTTGGCCTTGACCCGTCACATTTAATATTCTTCACTAGTTTCCACACAGTTTTACTCAGTTAATAAGCAGCGTGCATGTAGAGGACCGCACATATTTTTCATCACCTTTTCTTATTTCATTGGGATGTATCTCCCATAAGATCTAACTCGCACATAGAGTTTAGATTAGACTATCACGATGATTGGCCTCATTTTGGCACTTGTTTAATAGCTTTCTGATAGCTTCTGTGCTCTTGAAGGGAATCATGGAATTGTGTTTGCCGCTGAAAGCATCATCCAGCATGGGGACTGAAGTTCCTGAGAATGAGTTCAAAAAAAAAAAAAAAAAGTTCCTGAGAATGGCTCATGAGCATTCAGTTCATGCATCCTCCATATCAGTGAAGTTTTGAGTTCACCATCTACCAGATTTATTAATTTTCACTTTGGGTTGTTCCAACTCCATGATTCTGTTGGCATGAGGGCCACTATCTGATGATTGGACCTTATTCCGGTTCTTTTTGTTTCAGCCCTTAGCCACTCAATTGTTTCGCAAAGTCTTGCAATCTTGGTCTCTAGCCCAAGTACTGTCCGTATAGTGATCTGAAATCTTGTGTGGTAGGGGTGGATCACAACTTGCTGCTAGGAATGTCACATTCTGGAGGCATTTATTGGTTGGAATTAGACAATGTATCTGACGGATTTTGCACATTTCCTCTGGTGCCGTTGAAAGCCCTTTGCTAGATGATTTAGACACTGTTTCTACGTGTGTAGATATCAGAAAGGTAGGACTCATTACAATAGTCATCGGTGTCTGAGGCCAATTTTACCAAATCTTTTGTCCAAGACAAGATTTGTGCGCCCAAGGGAGTCTAGGATGAAAAGGACTGAATACAGGTAGACAGGCCAAGAATTCATAAAAGTGCTCCATTATGACAGATATTATGGGTTTGAGTTACGAACCAATCTCATGTGAGCATCGTAAACTAGACCACATTTTAGTTATGACCTCACAGGTTATATCTGCTGATACTTGTTCCGGGGACCTGGCATCAAATGCTAGTTTCTTGACCCCCATTGTGTAGGTCAATCTTTCCTCAGTGGAACATGGAACATACCTTGATTGGTGATGCTATTTCCACGTCTGAAATGGCTCATCTAAACTTCACAAATAATTTCTGACCAAAAAAAAAAAAAAAAACTTCACAAATAATTAGTGACGGAGTGGAAAATACCATTTAGACATAATCCAAAAACTTGATTTAATACAATCTTTGAATTGAAAGTGGGTTTTATTTAATATTGAAATTTACAACCAATTCAATGATTGTATTGAATTGTGATCATTAGATTGTCAGTGGATTCTCGCATTGAATGCACTTCACTATCAATCTAATGAATTAAGTCTTTAAATTATATTTTTAAATTATATCTCAATAACATTAGTGCTTCCTAGTTATAACTCGCAGTTTTTTATATTACTGCTGACATTTATTAAGCAGCCGGAAGCCATCATGCTTCCAAAATTAATCTGCAGTGCAAGTCTACAAGA
>CM042186.1:31275890-31288035 GCA_023539305.1 Ilex asprella | reverse complement strand
CGTAGAGTGTTAGAGGTTAGTCTACCCCAATGGGGGTGAGATGGTTTCCTAACACTTGTAGTGGGTTGTCATTTGGTAATGCAACCACTATCGTTCATTGGAGTTCGAACAAGGGATAGTATACTTTTTCTAGGAAGGGACTCGTCACTGCCATTGTGATGGTAGACGCCCCTTTCTAAAGTGCTTGTGATTGTGATTGTGATTGTGATTGGTGGACTAGGTATAATCGTGGGGTAGATTCATGGGAAGCAATCATCATACATGGTACGGGGATGAACCGAAATTACATGAAATTATGAGTTGGGTCGTTCTTGCCGATGCATTGGTATGGGATAATGCATGGGGGAGAAGCCCTTTTTCTAAACAGCTTAAATTAGAATATTGGTTATTGTTGCTAAACTCTTTTTATTCGTTTATTTGATTATTGCTACTGTTTAAACTTGAGATCTCTTTTAAAATGTCCCTGTTTTATTTCAAAGGTTATATATATGTTACTTGTGAAATGAGACCGACCGTTTTCTTTGTTTTAAAACCTTGTTTGAGTTTGGGAGAAATGTGGCTACAGAGCTTCGTGCTCACCCCCTACAAATTACATTTTTCAGATTTGGTGCTAGAGGAGGATCTCGGCATCGACGAGCCGGGACATTGGGAGGCTCCACCCAAGGGGAATCTAGATCCCGAGGTGGATATGTAGAGTTGTAGTTTCTTTTGTACTAGACTAGGACATTCTTTTGGAACATTATGTAGTCTAGTTTATTTTGTATTTTCGCTGCAAGATTTACTTTGATATTCTTTTGGGGATGTAAATGCCATTGTTGGGCATACTCTTTTGGATGTTATTGTATATGCCTGAATGATGAAGTAAATTCTTTTGGGATATGAAGTTATGTAGTTGCTCTCATGATTGTAAATGGTTTTTAAATAGTAATACTGCCAAGGTGTATTTTGGGGTGTTACACTACCTTTGCTAGCCGATCTTACATCAGCTAGTCAGTACAGTTGGGGTAGCACGACATTGAATTGGCTTTACCGCGAGATGTGCATCGTCAGTAGACGTGATGCTAAGGATATCGACGGATTGCTTGTTCTACTACAGGCACTTCAAACTTATGTTTCATGGTTGTGCATCTATATTTTTTTTAATGTAAAGACAAATATATGTTACACTACAATTGTTTTGTTTTATATATAGTTATGGGCAAGGGAGCGTTTATTTCATATACGTCCACAGCGATTACTCCCACATGATCTATTAGATGATGTGCATCCAAATGCTGGCCCAGCAAATGCTGTACGACCTGCACCTACACTTGCACCTGCACCTTTACATGGTCCTGCACCTGATGTACCAGAGCTTGACGACCTTCCACCAGGGCCTCATGGGTGTAGGTAAGACATTTAATTATGCATTAGTGTTATACTGTACATCTAACTAATATTATTTTTGTACTATGTAGTTGGGATGTTGCATTTTTTGAGCAACATACACCTACTCATATCCTCAGACATTATAGAGATTAGTTGGATCAGATGCGCAATGAGCAGGTATACGAGCGGAACTCTATATTTGTTTTTAACTATCATATGTTTTTGGTTGGTGTTGATTGTGCTTGGTTGTTGTTCGATGTGTTGTATGGTTGATAGTTGGCTGCACGAATGTTGTGGCATTTATTTTAGTTTGTTGTTAATGTGTGTATACAATATATTATACAACACGTGATTTTTGAAAAATAATTGGGTTCATACATATAGGGGAAACTCAGCCGAAAATTTTAATTTATTTATTGAAGATATAACAAAAATTATTATTTGTATACTGCAGATGATATGACATCATTCACTGCTGATGTGTTGGTCACCCTACTTGATTACTGCTTACGTAGTTAAGACTTATAGATTACTTGTGCCTCGCTTATATGTTTTGATGTGGTGGAATGACATTTTTTAGACCGTGTTCTGTGACAATTTGGATGCAGACAGCCCGTACCAGCACCATGTGATTCCAGTCGGGAGCTATATGCCACAAATAGGCATGGCATAAATGGTTATGATTGGATGATCGCACATCAGCGGTACATTAGCATGTGGGATCAGCGACAGAATTTTATTGTACACGACGAGCCTACGCTCGACATGATGAATGCCATTGATCCTTATGTGGAGTGGTATAGAAGCATTAGTCGCCTACTTATTAGACCAGCGATGTCGCGCCCTGCCGTGGGTTTCAGCCCGTCGGTAGTATCATGGAGCTGATGGTATGTGTTGTTTACTTTGTATTTAAATAAAATGTGGTACATAAAATATTTGATTTTGATTTTAATCATTTCTTTTTTTTGTTTTGCAGGCACGGGCACTTACATAGGTTTATCACATAGCTCATGATACAGTTAGTGGGAAGCCTGATATGGGGAGATATCAGGCGGCCATCAGGAAGATGGAGGAGCTAAGCTACCGGTGTTTGTCAGCTCTTTCTAAGCACGGACGACTTTGCAGCCTCTGGCAGACAGTCAGCAACCATTTGTTGCAGCCCCAGTTCATGCACGACAGCGGGGAGTACGAATACCTCTACCGGCAGCTGCACGCGCACATGAATAGGCTCCCTCATAGTCCGTCGATATTGTTGTGACATCATCAGAGGCAGGCCCATCGAATGCATATGTTCCCCAGACTGTTGCAGACGCAAGCCCATCTATCCCATATATCCCAGCTTTTGATTTTGATATTCCTACACCAGTCATTCACCATTAATCTTCATCACCGTTTGATCGTCCTACTATTACATCATGTGGGCCACCGGTGACCTCTCTCGGTGTTGATGTATCGGCGACTCCATTCACACCTACACTAGAGCTAGGCATTATGACAGATACATCACTTCCACCTGCTGGGCCATGTATACCACCACGTATTGTTCCATTGATGCCCACACGACATACTTCTCCTGTTCCATATGATGCCCACACTACCTATTTCTCCTGTTCCATACGATGACAGTTCCGATGATGCTGAGGTTCTAGCTGAGGGAGTTACACAGGACCCATCACTGTCACACATAGGTCGAGGCAGAGGTCGACATGGAGTCGATCGGCATACACGCCATACACTTGATCTAGTAGATGGTGGAGTCATACAAGATATACCGCCTCCGCCTGATGGTCAGCGACCCAAGCGGCAGAGGAGACTACCGCCTTGTGGGACGTAGTCTTTTTTTTACATTTGTTTATATAAAATTTGTAAATATTATTGTTGTATATAAAATCTGTTTGTGTTCATAGTTCCATGTAATGTTATTTCATTACTGCCTTTCAGTTTCTTTATTCAATACTCTAAATAAATGTTTGTTGACTAACATAACATAAATTATTGAAATTTTGATGGACATTACAAAGTGGGGTAGTACACCATATTTCATAGAAACAAAATGCATAAACATAATACATAAATAAAAGTACGACGACAAAAGTGTAAATATTACAACACAATATTTCAAGGACACTTTTTCATGGGTCTTCATCTTCGTCAAACAAGTAATGATCAGAAATACTTTCAGCTTCACCACTCAATTGAAAGCTTAAAATTGTTTCTTGCATGCTTTCTTCTGCAGAACGGTCGCTTGCAATACGACGCAGATTGAAAGCGTAATATGTATGAAATATTTTTTTTAAAATTTTTTTGAGAACCTATGAATATGGAAATATAATGTACACCAAGTTCTCACTCTTAGTTGGTATTTACAAGTAAAATAACAAGTGTAAAATAAATAAAGAAAATAGGTGACTTCATTACATGACATTTATATAATGATAGGGTCTAATGTGTAGTTTTTAATAATTTTTTTGGGGGGTAAATTACCGTTATTGGAATTTTGGAGATATAAGTAATAATTTAAATAATAATCTTCATGGGTTAAATTTTTGGATGGCAATATGTTTTGGGTGTAAATATTAGGTGATTGGAATTTGGAGTTATGTATATGAATTAGGGAAAACAAAAGGGGTCTATAGTGTATTTAAGGAATTTTTTGGGTGAGTCATTAAGACATCCATCTCCCTCCACTTCGACCTTTCTTTCTGATATGGGTTGTATCAGTTCTAGGGGGAGTTCGTTTGGTTGATAAATTTTCAAAAAGTTCCTTATCTTCTTCCACTTCTTTCCAGAATTTATTTTCCTCTTCTCCATGTTCTCTTTGTGGTTTGGCTGGACTCCAGTGAAGGGTGGTAAGAGTTTTCTTGAAACAAATATCTAAACCTTACCTTGATTCCTCTTCATCTCTTGGACCTTAGGAGTTTCAAAACAGGATTCTGTTGGTTTTAATAATCATCACCAACTGGTAAGGATTCACCTAAATACATTATTTACTTCATTTGTTAAACCATGGTTATGGGTAATTCTCGATGGTGGTGGTTGTTTTGAATTCGGTTAAAGAAATTTAGTTATTGGGATTCGTTATTAGTAAGAGTTTTCATGTAATTCAATAGTTATAATTGTTGTTCAAGTATTTGAGAGTGATGGAATGAGAGAGAGATGGTTGAAGGGAAAATCTAGAACTGAATCGCAAGTGAAAACTAGAGTTGCACTGGTACAATGACATTCTGTTAAGGGATGAACTGGTACAAACTGTTGCTATACTGATATAAGGGCCTTCTTTTTAAGAATGAACCGGTACAATGAGGTTGTACTAGTACAATAGCCTTATGTCCGCAATGAATTGGTACAAATGAAGTTATACTGGTAGAAGTATATTCTATCACTAAAAAACCGGTAAAAAGCTAGAGAGAACAGTGGAGGAATTGGTTTGCTAGAACCAACAAATTCTTTAACTTATTATCACCCAGTAACAGCCAGAGAAAGACCTGTCCCAGATCCAGGAACATGTAGATGACAATCATGAAAATGAAGAATAGAGCCAAAACGAAGTTATTTAACCACATATCAATGACCGATGGGAACGAAAATTCCAGGAGGTCAAAGACAAGCTAGGTAAACTCTTAAACACAGTAAAAGCTTGGGTCCCAGGTTTCGTAAAACATTCGTTTAGCACACAGAGTTGCCTTCAGAAGTGTCAAATTATCCTCTCGTAGAGAGATTCAAAATGTCTGCAATTGAAAGTTTTGATGGATTAAAAGACCCACTTGATCACTTGGAGACTTACAAGTCTCTGATGAGACTCCTTAGTGTCCCAGACTAGATCATGTGTAGAGCCTTTGCAATGACCCTCAAGGGGACTACAAGACACTGATTTAACAAGCTAAAATCTAACTCCATCAGTCCCTTCGAAGAACTTAGTACGTCCTTCATTTCACACTTTATTGGGGACCTAGCACACAAGAGGCCTCTCAATTTACCTGCTGAACGTAAAGCAAACCAAGAATAAGACATTTAGAAGCTTTGTCAACAGATTCATCACATGGTCACTTTAAATAGATAAAGTGGATGATAAAGTATCCCTTACCACTTTTATGGGAGGTCTTCAACCATCCCAATTCCTTTTCCCCCCTTCCAAAGATCCATCCAACAGTATGACTTAGCTCCTATCAAGAGCCCAAATCCATATTAAAGTGTGAAAATACTCTTCTCGCTCGGAAGAACTAGGAGGACAAGCATGAGGAGAGAAAAAGGCATGACCAATCAGGCAGGGGAGAAAGGGAAAGTAGTCCAAAAAAGAATCGAACTAAATGTGTAAGTCCAAGAGATCACTTGTGTCCCTGATCTAGGATAAAAGTGTCCCCAAATGGCCAAGGAAGATGTGAACGCACCCCAATAAGAGGTCTAGGGACAAGTACCGCAGGTTCCACAAGGACCATGGTCATAACACTGAGGATTTCCAAGTCTTCAAAGACCAGATATAGGATCTCATCTAGAAGGGGCGCCTTGGAAGTTATATCGAGCATATACATTGAGAAAACACATAAGTGCACCCCTACCGATATAAGGCACTGCTTAAATCCCAAATTGGTATTCCCAAGTGCAGTTGGTCAAGAAGTAGTAAATAGTACACACAACATTCCCCTCTCCAATTATTTTTAATCTCCCAACAAGTGCAAATGTGGCACTTTGTTAAATTTTTGTGTACACTAAATGCAAAGTGAGTCATTACTTTCTTTCAACACATTTATTACTCACTTATATTCATTAGAAATTTGGCATACATTAATTCTAGTAAGTCTGCAAGTAGTAAGTCATTTTTATCTCTGTAGAAGAAAAACCCTAAATCACAATAAATGCTTATCGCGGTATGCTTCCAAAGAGTTATTCTCTAGATGAGATGAACAAGATCTAAATTATCCAAAAGAATTGTAGCCACAACAGTCTCCTCTCTCGTTATTTGAAATCTTTCAACATGTGCAAATGTGTACTTTCTTACGCTACTCTGAACACTGAATGCGCGGTGAATCCTTAATTTCTTTCTACACCTTTATTACTAATTCACATTTCATCAGAAATTTGGAATACATTAATTCAGGTGATTATGCTTTTGAACAAATTATACTCCAGAGAAACCAGATTTATGTTACCAACAAAATTTGCACAAATTACCCTCTTCTCTCCAATTATTTGAAATCTCTCAACAGGTGCAAATGTGGCACTTTCTTAAACTGTTGTATGCACATAATGGAAAGCGAGTCTTTACTTTTTCTACACCTTCATTACTCATTCACATTTCATCAGAAATTTGACATACATTAATTTAGGTAAATCCACTACTAGTGTGTCCTTTTTATCTCTATAAAATAGAAACCCTAGATCACAATACATATTTATCGTGATATGCTTCCGAACGAATTATTCTCCAGATGAGAGGAAATAGATGTAAATTACCCAAAAGAATTGTACACACAACAGTCTCCTATCCCATTATTTGAAATCTCTCATTACGTGCAAATGTAGAGCTTTCTTAAACTGTTGTGTGCACTAAATGCACATTAAGTCCTTACTTTCTGTCTACACCTTTATAACTTATTCACATTTCATCAGAAATTTGGCATAAATTAATTCAGGTAAGTCTACAAAGAGTAACTCATTTTTATCTCTGTGGAAGATAAGGTATTCTTCTAAACTAATTATCCTGTAGATGAGAGGAACCATATCTAAATTACCTAAAAGAATTGTACACACAATAATCTCATTATTGTGTGCAATAAATGCACAGTGAGTCTTGATTTTCTTTTTATACATTTATTACTCATTCACATTTCATCAGAAATTTAACAGATATTGATTCAGGTAAGTTTGAAAGCAGTAAGTCGTTCTTATCTCTGTAGAAAAGAAACCATATATCACAATACATGCTTATTTTGGTATACTTTCGAACGAATCATTCGCTGGATTAGAGCAATTGGATCTAAATTATCCAAAAGAATTGTACACACAACACTATCCTCTCTCGTTATTTGCAATCTCTCAACATGTGCAAATATGAAACTTTCTTAAATTTTTGTGTGCACTGAATGTACAGTGAATATTTATTTTATTTCTACATCTTTATTACTCCATCACAGTGAGTCATAGTTTTTTTTTTTTAATTTGGGTGAAAACTTAATTAATAATTAATTAAGGATTTCATTACAATAAATGGTTATGTGATACCCCAAAATCCAGGGGTCCTTTATTAATCGTTGATCATCCGTCAACCCGCGGAAATACCTGTGGATGTCGCACAACCTGACACCACGTCAAAAACATCCCTTGGTCGAGATCCTAACCTACGATGTACCTCGGATTATAACATTCGTTTAATCCAAATCTAAGTCCCAATTAGCATGGTTCATACCCCATTAGGTTCCAACTAGGTCATTAAAAGAAAGGAAGTTCAAAGCTCAAAGCTTGGCAAAGCAGTTCTAAAATTTCAGATATCTAGATTGGCTACCGGTAGGTGTATATCAGCTACCGGTAGCTCAGGTATTCTGAAAAATTTCTACTGGGAGCTACCTGTTAGCTTCCGGTAGTTAAAACCCACTAGACCAATGACTACCGGTAGCCTGGGACCTTTTGGGCCACGACTACCGGTTGACTACCAGTAGTTGTTACCTTCTAGACCATGAGCTACCGATAGTCCATGTCCGAAAGGCAACTGTTTACCTGTTAACTACTGGTAGGTCCTACCCAGTTTTGCCTATTTCCTTAGTTTTTCATTTCCTATTCATCCCAAACCTCCCTAAAACCAACCCAAACTCTTACAACCATATATTTGGACATCCAACATGGTTTAAATAAGATCGATTACAACATTTGTATGCGAATTCATTTAATTACATGCCAAAATAAATATTCATTGTAATGTTTACAATTTACTCAAAAATAAGCCACATTTTGGCTTCTTCATCCATAAGGCTCAAAGTGTGAACCATCCACAAGCACGAACCCCTTACCTGAAATATTTTCCCATAAAGGGTGAGCTACGCTCAATATAGGTTTTCCTAAATAGGCTATTCCCCAACCTAAATGCACATGAAATGCTCATATGCAACCACTTCATCATTCATACATTCTAAACATAAATATGCTGTCAATGTTGGAAACTTACAATGCAATGCTATAAATGAGGTGAGACTCACTCTCAATAACCAACTCGAGCCCTTCCCGGCTCTTTGACACATGCAATTGCTAATGTGCACTTGCCCGTCATCCATAATCCCGAGCTCTTCCCGACTCTCCAACACAAACAATTTCTCATGTGTATAATTCCGTCATCTATGTTATACATCAAATGAAATTATCAATCTAGGGTCTTGTATGGGGTGAGTATTTATGGACTTACACCAACGGCACCCAACCGACACAGGATTTATGGACTTTCACCAACGGTCCCGCGTACACGGATACACTTTATCGACTAATACCAACAGAAGTGTGTATCCAAATCACCGGGCCTTACACCCAAGAGATTTTCTAGCCCTTCTTGCTAACCCCGACCCTCACACTATGTAAACCGCGCAACTCGTCCAAGTCATTGACTTAGCTCCCTCAAGCCCACTTGTCATCCACTCATGTGGTGTTGACTCGTTTCATGCACAACCACCCATTCAATGGAATGTTTCCGTGCATATGCAATGTAATACCTCATTGCAACTCTATTACAATGTTCAATATGCAATGTGTGCCCTATGAACCATTTCAAACCTAATTCATATAATCTATGACAAATTATATCAAAAGCATATAATTTTCATAACTCACAATGTCAATAAACCAATATGCATTTATCAACATTTTATCTAAAACTCAAGTCCAAGCATGTTATCTCATATCAAGCAATAACAAATTTTCAATATCAAGACATCATGTAAACACATAACATGCCCACAATTCACATAATTCAAGATATTATATTAAGCAATTTCTACATACCCACTTCAAGATAAAATATATTCTACCTAATTTTGATTCCCATTTCATCAAATCAATTCCATAGGCAAGTCATATTTATCTATACTAACCTACCCATTTCATCATAACATTTAAAGTGGTGAATACACCTAAGTAAGAGAATCCCCTACCTCTTATAGCGTGAAACAAGTTGTAGAAGTTCCAAGGGACCAATCCAACTCAATCCCAAGCACTTCTAAGAATTTCGATTTTCCCACCTTCGGTGAAAGCCATTCTTTTTGTTGTGTATGTGTAGCCCTCGTCGAAGAGATCAACTTTCCCTCTTGGCCTGAATGAATCCGAGCCCTATAGCTCCGTAGATCGTAGAGAGAAGGTGAGCTTTTCTCTCTTTTCCCTCTCTTCTCTCTCCCTCTTTCTATCGGCTGAGAATTTGCTGAAACAATGGGGGAAAATCTGATTTTTTCTCATATTTATATTTTTAAAATACTTGGCCCACAAATGCGCCACATGACCCCTTTTAATTTCGGATTCGTTTTTATCCCAAAACGATTAAATTTTGCTCCGGTTCAAGTTAAAAATATTTTTAATTTGTCTTGACTTCATTTATTTAAAAAATCTCATAATTTTTCTAAAAATTTCGTATTTGGATCTCCCGGGGCCCGACCGCCTCGTAAAATGCAAAAAATCCGACTATCTCGGAATTCAATGAAATTAGACATGGTCACTAGATTTCACAAGAAAAATCCAACGGTGAGGTCCGTTTCGTCATCCGAACTCTAGAAAATTTCAGGTTTACAACCTGAATCGTTGTGATAATTTACCGTTTTGCCCTTTATTCTTAAAATTTTAAATTTACCCGGGTTTTACAGGTTAATAATTGTGTTAATTGTAAAATGATATACAATGTTGTCCTATTTTCACAACTTTTTCTTTAGATTATTTTAACTTTTCCATAAAAATAACAAAGAACAAAAAAAAATGATCTAATGAAATAAATTCAAGGACTGACCATTAGGACCATTATCCAAAATAACTGTACACATAACACCCTTATCTCCCGTTATTTACGACCTCTCAACAGGTTCAAATGTGTCCCTTTCCTAAATTGTTGTGCATACTAAATGCACAGTGAATTCTTAATTTCTTTTTGCACCTTTATTACTCATTTACATTTCAAAAGAAATTTGGCATACATTAATTCAAGTAAATCTACATGTGGTAAGTTATTTTTATCTCTATAGAAGAGAAACCCTATATCACAATATATGCTTATCGTGGTATACTTCAGAAAAAAATATTATCCAGATTAGAGGAACCAGATCTAAATTACCCAAAAAAAATTGTACACACAATTGTCTCCTGTCTCGTTATTGGCAATCTCTCAACAGGTGCACATGTGGAACTTCCTTAAACCGTTGTGTGCACTGAATGCACAATGAGTCCTTACATTCTTTCTATAACTCTATCACTAATTCACATTTTATCAAAAATTTGACGTACATTAATTCAGAAAAGTCTGTAACTATTAAGTCATTTTTATCTCTATAGAAGAGAAACCTTATATCACAGTACATGTTTATCGCGGTATAGTTCCAAAAAAAATATTCTCTAGATTAGAGAAGCTAGATCTCAATTACCCAAAAGAATTGTACACACAATACTTTACTCTCTAATTACTTGCAATCTCTCAACATGTTCAAATGTGACACTTTCTTAAACTATTGTGGGCACTGAATGTACAATGAGTCCTTACCTTCTTTTCACATATTTATTACTCATTCACATTTCATGCAAAATTTGACATATATTAATTAAGGTAAGTTTGCAAATAGGATGTCATTTTCATCTCTGTAGAAAAGAAACCTTATATCATAACCCAGGTCTATTGCGGTATCCTTCCAAAAATAGTATTCTCCATATAAGAATAATCAAATCTAAATTATCTTAAAGAATTGTACACACAACACTTTCCTCTCTCGTTATTTGCAATATCACAACAGGTGCAAATGTGACACTATCTTAAATTGTTGTGTGTCTTGAATGTACAGTGACTCCTCACATTTTTCTACACTTTTTATTACTTATTGACATTTAATCATAAATTTGACATAGATTAATTAAGGTAATTCTACAAGTAGCAAGTCATTTTATCTCTATAGAAGAGAAACTCTATATCACAATACATGCTTAACGTGGTATACTTCAGAATGAATCATGATCTAGATAAGAGAAACTAGATTTAAAATACCCAAAACAATTGTACACACAACATTTTTCTCTCCCGTTATTTACAATCTCGCAATAGATGCAAATGTGACACTTTCTTAAACTATTGTGTGCACTGAATGTAGAGTGAGTCCTTACTTTCTATTTACACAATACAACAAAAATCGTTTTTTGCGATGATTTTTTTCATCGCTAAATTAGAAAAATCATCGCATTTAATTTTTTAAGACTTTTTTTTCGTCACGTGTCGCAGAAAGTATTTTGCGACGCACTTTATTTTCATTGCAAGAAAAAAAAAACAATTTTGAGACAAAAAAGAGTCGCTAAAATTTTAAAAACGTAGCTAAAATCTATTCCAGCAGCGTAAAAATTGTAAAAATAATAATTTAATTAATTTTTTGCAACATGAAAAAATCATCGCAAGTAAATTTTTACATAAATAGAAAAGGTAAACAAATAATAATTTAAGTAATTTTTGGCAACCAAAAAATTTGTCGCAAATATTTTTTTAATAAATATTTTTTTTAAAAAAAATTAAAATAATTTTCACGACGTAAAAAAATAATAGAAAATAATTTTTTAATAAATAAAT
>CM042186.1:31231989-31275490 GCA_023539305.1 Ilex asprella | reverse complement strand
ACGACGTAAAAAAATAATAGAAAATAATTTTTTAATAAATAAATAATGTTAAAAAAATTTAAATAATATTTTTTGACTTAAAAAAGTTGTTGCAAATAATTTCTTAATAAACAAAAAATGTTAAAAATTACAATTTAAATGAATTTTCGCTATGTAAAAAAATCGTCGCATATAATTTTTTTCATAAATAAAAAATGAAAAAAATAATAACTTAATTAATTTTCAGTGATGTGAAAAAACATCGCAAATTATTTTTTAATAAATAAAAAATGTAAAAAATAATTGAATAAATACATTTGGAAAGTTTAAAAATTGTTGCGAAAAAATTGTTCCTACAATTTTTCGCGACAATTTTAATTTTGTCACAAAAAATTTCATTTTTTTAAAAATAATCATTCATAAAAAATGGTATTTGAATAAAATTTTTCACCTGAACACCAATAATACCTGTGTTCAATAAAAAATTAAGACAATTAATACATTTAACATATTTTCCATTCAACAACCAACACAAACTAACACCAAATACCATACTAACAAAAATATAAACACCAAATCACATCTTTTTTTTTTAAAAAAATGGAAGAAATTTATTGCATCAATCCCAAAAATTACAAGAATCAAAAGTATAAACTGTTTTAACATAAAACAGTAACTGCTTTAACTTAAAAATAGAAAAAACTGTTACAAGAATCAGAAAAATCAGCTAAACAACTCCTGTACACCTGTTGCATTTTCTGATCCTCAAAGCTCAGTCTCTGGAAACTGCTGCAGACAGTACTCCTGAACAGAAAACCAATAAGCAAAATGTAGCACATCACCGAGTACAGCACATCATAGAGTATAGTACCAACCTCTGCTTGACCAAAACTCCAACAAAATTCTAGGTACAAGAGTTAGCTTTAATCCTTCAAAAGGATTAAAACCATATATCTAGCTCTTTTAGACCAGCTGTTCAATCTTCAAGACCAATGCAGACTTAGCTCCAGTCTCTGATCACAGATCCCAGTCACTTGACTACACTGCAAAAATTATGGACATACTAGTGAATATGTATATGTTTTTAACCAAACATGATCTAAAACTAACAAAATAAAAGAACAAAATTATATTTTCTGCAAGACAAAAAAAAATTGTTCCAATAAGACATCAATAGTAAAATTCAGTTATAGTACTCATAGAAAATGCATGAACGGAAAACTATTGAGCAATAGAAAATTTCCTATTCCTCTGGCTCCAGATAAATAAGCAATGGGAAAGTACATCGAAGATTACTTGACAAGCGAGACCATTGTTGAGACATGTTTGCTCCCTATTTCCTTCACAGACTTGTGTGTCTTTTGCCATTGCTTGAGAGCCATTTCAGTAGTCCTCACACTGGAGAGAAAAGATGCAAAAGAAACAATGAAAAACAAACATAAAGAAAAGATAATAAAATCAGAAATGTCAAAAAGTTATCTACAACAAAAGAAGGGTAATCATAATCTGAAATGTAAAAACTTAAGGATCTGGTCAAAAGATAAAAGAAGAATCATTAGATTCATAACTGACCATTTCTGTAGTAGTAACTCCATACGACAATGCTTGGTAGTAGAGAAATCAGCATTGTCTTTGGCATCTTTCTCTGCTTACATAGAGAACTCCTGCTACTTTCTTTTTTGCATCTATTGTAATACCTTCCATCAACAAAAAATGCCCATCCAAAAATGTTTTATTTCCAATAACAATTTCTCTAAGACCAACAAGCCTTAAGTCCACCTGTGAACTCAACTCTTAGTCTATCATAAAGAAAACAACATGATAAAGAAGGCATTAAATAAAAAACAAGGCATTACAAACTAGCTCTTTTTGACGACGAGTGTTGGAAAGGTGGAAATGGCTTTGGCATGGAACCCACAGATGAACTACTACCAGAAAGATTGCCATGAGGAGAAACACTTAACTTTGAAGACCTTAGGCCGCAAGGTTACGATTTATATTTGTATTAACAAAAAAGAGAGTAGCATAACTAGTCAAACAACTTAGAAGCAGTGTGTTTAGCACTTTAGAAGTCCCATCGTTAACTAAGATCTAGAAAGTTCATTTTTCGCTCCACAAAGCAAGACAAAATACTTCCAAATGCTAACAAAAAAAATATTTTATATGAACCCAGGGATCAACAATGAGAACAAAAATCAATTATTCACTACTCACCCATGATTGTCAGGAGGTGTAGAACCAAAGAAAAACCCAACATAATTACTAGGTGGACTCTCAGATATCATGTCATGAAAGTTACGACCAGTATCATCATAAGCATCACGGCCAGCTTCATGCTGAAAAAGTCCACAATAGATCAATCCACAACTATGACATCTAGCTCTACAAAAAAATCAAATAGTGAAAGTTTCCAAGAAAAAGAAAATAGTAGAGCCCATATGTTATTTGGATTAGTCAACCATTTGTTGATCATTAACAAATTACTCTTGACAAGACTCAATCAAATGCCAACTCACTTGGTCATTCAAAAGTTTTCTTTTGGTAGACGTAACTTCAAGTTTTCCATTGTGCTCAATCAATTGTTTTTCCCAAGGTTCTAGTTCAACACGAACCTTTGCTAGCTCACCACGGAACATCTCAGTTTCAACTATTTCTCAACCGAATAAAACAAAGGGACAACATTAAACACTTTCTCCTCTGAGAGCAAACATATTTATCACACCCTTAATCCAGCAGCATGTGAAATGAAATTCATAGCAGCTTTGATACTAGTATCTTAATTGTTTACACTGAAGAAAATACCTTTTGGAGTTCTCCTTAATTTCCTCTAAGACTTTCTCTTCATTAAGAAAGAGTTTTTGCAATTTGGGAATGTCTTCCTTCAGTTGGGGTATGAGATTTGTTGCCTCCTCACA
Source organism: Ilex asprella (assembly GCA_023539305.1). Lineage (NCBI taxonomy): Eukaryota > Viridiplantae > Streptophyta > Magnoliopsida > Aquifoliales > Aquifoliaceae > Ilex > Ilex asprella. Next base: position 31,272,596 of record CM042186.1, on the reverse strand, counting down.
CTCCTTTGTTAGGTCAATAATCTTTGTTGAATCCTACAGTGGAACCCAAAGTAAGATACATGCATTAGTTTCAATACAAGTGGAGACCAATTGTTCCCATACCTTGTCAACTTTCTCATCGAGTTTCTTGATCTTTTGCTTCATGTGCTTTAAATCTTCACGGTATTTAACATCCTATCTTTTCCATGAATTTTAAAGTTACTAGAATAACTACTGCTTCTGAACTAATTGTTGCTTGGAAAAGCCTTTATTTTGCTTCTTCTGAGAATTAGAATTCCTAGGCCCTTCACAGTCACTACCTCTTGTGGAATGATCAGAAGCCCTTGCATTTGATACTGTTGAAGTAGTGCCAGAAGATCTGGATTCCCCATCTCTGTTGTCGTAGTTTGAGTTGTTTATTCTATGATTAGACTGCTTTGCTTTTAGTTCCTGAAAGTAACAGCCTTATTTTTTGTAATTGAAAAATGAATGGAGGATGAGGCCGAAAATTCCTAATTTGAAAACAAGCCTATAAACCTGCTTATAAAAGTAGAGGCCATCATTTAGAGCTGAAGCAAGCTCATTGGATATGGATTTTGATTCTTTCACATCAGTTCCAGTACCACAATTCATAAAATGTACAGTGATTAACTACAAGAAAATATAGACAAAAACCACATTGATAGAAGCTTTAATTAAGCATCAAAATACCACCCCCACTAGCTTTAAATAATAAGGAAATTAAGTTAGGAACTAGTCTAGGAATCACACAATAAGCAGTAAAGAAATAATGGGACAAGAAAGAAATGTGTACTAAAGCAAACTTGATACACACGTAGCGAAAAATTTGGCTCATTCACATTTCATCCAAAATTTGGCATATATTAATTCAGTAAATCTACAAGTAGTAAGTCATTTTTATATCTGTAGAAAAGAAATCATAAATCACAATATATGCTTCCGAACGAATTATTCTCCAGATGAGAGGAACTGAATCTAAATTACCAATAAGTATTGTACACACAATTGTGTCCTCTCCCATTATTTGCAATCTCTCAACATGTGGAAATGTGGTACTTTCATAAATTATTGTGTACACTTAATGTACAATGAGTCCTTACTTTCTTTTTACACATTTATCACTCACTCACATTTCAACAGAAATTTGGCAGACATTAATTCAGGTAAGTTTGCTAGTAATCAGTCGTATTTATTTCTATAGAGAAGAAACCTTATATCACAATACAAGCTTATTGTGGTATGCTTACGAATGTATTATTCTCCAAATGAGAGGAACTAGATCTAAATTTTCAAAAATAATTATACACAAAACATTCTCCTCTCCCGTTATTTACAATCTTCCAACATGTGCAAAAGTGACACTTTCTTAAACTGTTGTTTGCATAGAATGCACAGTAATTCACTACTTTCTTTCTACACTTATATTACTCATTCAAATTTTATTAAAATTTGGCATAAATTAATTCAAGTAAGTTTGTAAGTAGTAAGTCGTATTTATCTCTATAGAAAAAAAAATCTATATTGCAATACATTCTTATCCCTCTATGCTACCGAACAAATTATTCTCTAGATGAGAGGAACCGGATCTAAAGTACCCATAGAATTGTATACAAAATTGTCTCGTCTCCCGTTATTTACAATCTCTCAAAAGGTGAAAATGTGACACTTTCTTAAATTGTTGTGCTCACTGAATACACAATGAGTTCTTACTTTCTTTTTATACCTTTATCACTAATCACATTTTATCAGAAATTTGACATAAATTAATTCGGCTAAGTCTGTTAGTAATAAGTCATTTTTATCTCTATAGAAAATAAATCCTATATCACAATACATTCTTATTGAGGTATGCCCCAAACAAATTATTCTCTAGATTAGAGAAACCCGATCTAAATTACCCAAAATAATTGTACACACAACATTCTCCTCTCTCGTTATTTACAATTCTCAATATGTGCAAATGTGGCACTTTCTTAAGCTATTTTGTGCAATAAATACACAGTGAGTCCTCACTTTGTTTCTACACCTTTATAACTCATTCACATTTCATTAGAAATTTGACATAAATTAATTAAGGTAAGTCAACAAGTAATAAGTCATTTTTATCTCTATAGAGGAGAAATCCTATATCACAATACATGCTTAACGTGATATGCTTCTGAATGAATTATTCTCCAGATGACAGGAACCAGATCTAAATTATCCAAAATAATTATACACAAAATATTCTCTTATCTTGTTATTTGCAACCTCCCTATAGGTGCAAATGTGATACTTTCTTAAACGGTTGTGTACATTGAATACACAGAGAGTCCTTATTTTCTTTTCACACCTTTATTACTCATTCAAATATCATCAAAAGTTGGTATAGATTAATTCAGGTAAGTCTGCAAGTGGTTAGTCATTTTTATCTCTGTTGAAGAGAAAACTCTACATCACAAAACATGCTTATCACGATATTTTTCCAAAAGAATTATTCTCCAGATTAGAGAAACCAAATCTAAAATACTGAAAAAAAAATTATACACACAACACTCTCCTCTCCAATTATTTGCAATATCTATATAGGTGCAAATGTGACACTTTCTTAAACTGATTGGGCACTGAATGCACAGTGAGTCATTACTTTATTTTTATATCTTTATTACTCATTCACATTTCATCATAAATTTTTCATATATTAATTCAATTAAGTCTGCAAATAGTAATTCATTTTTATCTTTGTAAAATATAAACAGTGTATCGCAATACATGTTTAATGCGGTATGTTTCCAAACGAATTATTCTCCGTATAAGAATAACTAGATCCAAATTATCCAAAAAAAATTGTACACACAATACTTTCATCTCCCGTTATTTACAATCTCACAGTAGGTTCAAATGTGACACTTTCTTAAACTGTTGTGTGTATTGAATGCACAAGGACTCCTAACTTTTTTCTACACCTTTATATCTCATTCACATTTCATCAAAAATTTTGCTTACATTAATTCAAGTAAGTCTGCAAGTATTAAGTCGTTTTATCTCTATAGAAGAGAAACCCTATATCACAATACATGCTTATCGTGGTATGTTTCCGAATGAATTATTATCTAGATGAGAGGAACCATATCTAAATTACGCAGAAGTACTGTATACACAACCTTCTCCTCTCCCATTATTTCAAATCTCTTAACAATACAAATATGGAACTTTCTTAAACTATTGTGTGCACTGAATGCAGAGTGAGCCTTCACTTTCTATTTACATCTTTATTACTCATTCATATTTCATCAGAAATTTAGCATATATTAATTCATGTAAGTCTACAAGTAGTAAGTAATTTTTATCTCTTTAGAAAAAAAATCATATATCACAATGCATGTTTATCGCAGTATGCTTTCGAAGGAATTATTCTCCAGAGTAAAGGAACCGGATCTAAATTACCCCAAACAATTGTATGCACAATATACTCTCCTCTCCCATTATTTGCAATCTCTCAAAAGGTGCAAATGTGACACTTTCTTAATTTGTTGTGCGCACTGAATGCATGCACAATGAGTATTTACTTTATTTCTACATCTTTATTACTCCATCACAATGAGTCATACTATTTTTTAAAATTGGGTGAAAACTTAATTAGTATTTAATTAAGGATTTTATTACCATTAATGGTGGATAAATGGGTTAATTTTTTAAATATATATATATATATATATATTGGTGTTTTTCATTTTTGGTGAAAACAAAACAATCAAATAAGAAAAAAAATTATTCTATGGATTTGGAATCCATGTTCTCCTATTATTTGGTTGTGAATCAATGTTTTGCAATTTTCACAACTTTGTCTTTAGATTATTTAAACTTCAATACAAATAACAAGAAACAATAAAATTGATCAATTGAAAGAAATTCACGGACCAACCATCAAGATTGCAACCCAAAAAAAATGTACACACAAAACTCTATTCTCCCATTATTTTCAACCTCTCAACAGGTGCAAATGTGACACTTTCTTAAACTATTGTGTGCACCGAATGCACAAATGAGTCCTTACTTTCTTTTTACACCTTTATTACTCATTCAAATTTCATCAAAAATTTGGCATACATTAATTTAGGTATCTTTGTATGTAGTAAGTCATTTTTATCACTATAGAAAAGAAACCCTATATCACAATAAATTCTTATCGTGGTATGCTTCTAAACGGATTATTATCTAGATGTGAGGAACCATATCTAAATTACCCAAATAAATTGTAAACACAATTGTCTCCTCTCCCGTTATTTGCAATCTCTCAACGTGTGCAAATGTGGCAATTTGTTAAATTGTTGTGTGCACTGAATGTACAGTGAGTCCTTACTTTCTTTGTATACTTTTATCACTCATTCATATTTTATCATAAATATGACGCACATTAATTCAGGTAAGTCTGCAACTAGTAAGTCATGTTTATCTCTGTAAAGAGAAACTCTATATCACAATACATGCTTATCACGGTATGGTTACAAAAGAAATATTCTCCATATGAGAGGATCCAAATCAAAATTATTGAAAAGAATTGTACACATAACACTCTACTCTCTAATTTTTTGCAATCTATCAACATGTGCAAATGTGACACTTTCTTAAACTGTTGTAGGCACTGAATACACACTGACTCTTACTTTATTTTTACCCAGATACTATTACCTTTTCGTAAGTGCTTAACAAAGCTAGTAGAGAAGTTTGATCGTGTGACTTTGACTCACTTGTTTCGTAATCACAACAATTTTTCCCTTGGCTTCTTCGATTGAAATATCTAAAGGCTAGACAGTCGGACCCATAGAGGTTAAAAAGAAGAGTGAACCTGCCTACCGCCACAACATCGAGATTAAGGCCCAAGCACCAGAGGCTATGACATCAAGAGATATCTCGAGCATTGTATGCTCCCAACTGAAGTGTCATAGAAAGAGAAGCAAATGATCGAACAACTAATCTTTAAGTATATCATCAATGGCGAAAGGCTAGAATAATCCGAGGATATTCGGATCGGGTTAAGGACACTGGCATAGGGAGAAGCCCAGGTTCCCTTTCACCTCCTCCGTATGCCACTTGGAAGCCCCCTATCTCTCTGCTTTTTATGAGACATTTACTTAGTATCTAGTTGCTCATTGTTAGTTGTTATCATTCCTCGACTAGCTCGTAGGAAGTCTCGTGCTAACTTGTTCCCTAAATAATTGTGTAATCGATCGACAATTCCCTTTCTAGAAGGAAGAGGGCTTCCCCTATAGACCGTCTCATAAGACCCTAACTAAACGATAGATAAACCTGTGGTAAGTAGCTAACTGAATGAAGTATTTAATCTGAACTCTTGTAGGATTGCCTCTTGGCTTGCTAAGGTCAGGAATATAGTAATAGATTTAGGCCTTTCTCTTCCCTAAGGGCGCTACTAGCTCAACAAGTTGCTTCCCTACTCGGATTTCTTACTAAATAGAGGATTGAGTTATGAGCTTTACTCCGAGCTAAAAAAAGTTGGTTCTTACCTCCGGCTAGCCTAAGCTCGAGTCATTCCATAGGCTTATTCCAAAGATTCTTTTGTGAATTCCACGTACAAGAAGTTTGACTTTCTAGGGCTTAAACTTGACTTTCCTTTTGCTTTGTCCCACAAGTCTTCCCTTGGATCCCCTTTTAGGTGTCACTATAAGCACAATATGTGCTCCTAGCTGTAATAAAAAGCTTTGCACAATTCCTAAAGAATGGGATGATAAGGGGATGGCCTAGGCGATCCTATCAGTCAAAAGTGGATTCTCTAGCCCTAGACTTCATCCCTTGAGTAAACCAAACTAAGTAGTCCATTTTGATGTTCTGCTTCATACCCATTGCAACTACTCATAGAAGTCCTACATCCTCGATGTTTTCCACGCCGAGGAAGCCCTTGTAGCTAATTGGTTTGCCCATAATAAAGAAAAGGGCATGTTCGTGTTGTTTAGTATAAACTAGACCTTGCAAAACCTTTTACTGAAATATTTGGTTTTCTTTGTTCTTTTTGGTCAATCAATCAGAGCTACCGAGCTCAGCGAATGCGACCTTCACTCATTATTGGGCCTTTTGGACACTTAGGGACGACTTTAGTCAAGCAATACAAAGAATAACATTGACTAGCCATATATCACGTAGAAAAGACGGATCCAACCCCCTCACAATGAGCCTAGTAGAAGGAGTAGTTCGTAGAGCACTATGGAAATGCTATGTGCAAAGGAATAGGGACAGTTATATGGGCTATTTAAAAGGAAAAATATTCTTGCGTGGAAAGGGGCAGTGCGAGCTACTATTACTAGTAAGGCTACAAAGATAGCTATATTCTCCTTGCTTGTTCCCTGGGGTGAACCCCTAAAACACCATTCCCACTAGCTACGAGGAAGAGTGACCTAGTCTCTTACAAAAGAAGTTGTGGATTCAGATATGATGCTTATACAACTATTTTAATTTCCCTCAAGAACCCTTCTTGGACATACACTCGATCAAGATAACCAACTAGAAAATGACTCCATCTCTTCCTCTCCCTGCCAGTCGAGCTAGCTATCACTTCCTTCATGAACTGACTAACCGCGCTCACGACATACGCAATGTCTGGCCCCGACCTTAGTTTCAGATTGATGTCCAACGGTGTGCCAATTGGTTTGCATCCATTTATTGCGAATTTAGCAAGCATGTCATTGACATACTTACTGAAGTTGTGAAAGATATATGCCAGAAGTGAGCTTCAGTACCTCTATTCCAAAAAAATACAAGTACTCTCCATTTCATTTCCAAACCTTTCAAAAAGATCGCTACTGGTCACGATTAGGTCGTTCACATTGATTTTGGGTCTTACTAATCAATTCTAGATGTGTGAGAGAGAAGGAGACCAAGAAAGCCTTAGGTCAATCAGATCCTGCAAGATCTTGTGGTGTTCTTAGATACACGGAACGAGAGGTGCAGTTTGGTCATCTTCCTGACCACATGACATCAGAGGTGCGTAGAATGGAGATGTGGACCATGATTGATTAGCACAAAATATTGCACATCATGTTTCCTTTTATACCCCTTTTATACTTGCTTTTTGTGGTGAAAATGGGAAGAAATGTAATTAATCAAACAATTAATGAAGTTGTTGTGTGATTGTAGGTAAAGATTTGGATATGGCTTGAGTTAAGCCCCAATCGTAGCGCTCAAAGTCAATGGGGGATGGGGGTGGCTTTACAGGAGGCTTGGAAGGTGAAGAAATCAAGAAAAAAGGTAAATCAGGAGAAAACCTTCAGGAAGGTTTGGTCATCGACCTTTCTGAAGGTTTGTACACTAGACCGCTTCTACCTCTGCCCCTACCAAAACCTTCCTGAAGGATTTGCACACTGGAAAAAACCTTCCGAAAGGATTTGCACAATGGAGAAAACCTTCCTGAAGGTTTTGCTGAAAAACGCCAGATTCTGTAACTCAAGTTTTATTTTCTTATGGGGCCCACCTTTGATTCTCCCACACATCTCCTGACATTCTCTAGATACAACTAGGCCTACAAGACTCTAGCTTCTGACTTTTGAGGTTGGAGGATGGGAAATGAAGAGAGAGAATGAGCGAGGCATGTTGGTTGCTAGGTAGGCTTGTCCAAGCCATCAACTTACCTCCCATTGATGGGAGGCCTGCACAAACAGACTATAGAAGCCTTATAGATGAAAATGCAAGGAACTCTACACCATTATTCAACATTTTAGAGAGAGAATATCAAGGAAGAAGACATAGTTTAGAGAGAGAAAGTTTGAATTTTTGCATTTTCTTACCCATTTCACTTGTAGTAAGTTGTAAGACTCTTGTAATCTTCATTTATTGCACTTCAATGTCATTTATTCCCACTTTATTTCAAGTTTAAGTGTGTATCTTTGAATCTACCATTGTTTCATTAAGTTTTTCTTCTCAAGCTTTCCAAATGGGTATTAAATGTACTTATCTTTCTAGTTAACTTTTCTTTACAATAATACAAGTTTTAATCTTCATTTCATTAACATGTCTCTTTCCATTGTGTATGTCTTTGCATTTAATATGAGTAGCTAAGTTTTACGTTGGCTAATCCAAGGGAGATTTTCTCTTAGGTATGCTAAATCAACTCTCCTCCATTCTTCCTCGTAGAATAAAGTGTTTGGTTTGACAGGTTGAGTGCGGACGTGGTTGTGAGCTCTTGATACACCGTAGACTTGTCATGGGGTATGTTTGAGCCTACACCTTCACTTTAGTCGCTTACTTCCTACGAATCAATCGAACACCTAGGCACCATTGGAAGTATGTTTTGAGTTGATTTGGCATTCCCATTGGAATGACCTCTTCAGTTAGCCAACTTTGTTTCCATTACATCTTAATCAAAAACTTCACTCATCAAAGCACAAATTCACAAGATTTTACACTTTTCTATTTTTATAAAATCACCTTCACACGATTCAACCTTCCTTGCCTGAGGAGATGACCTTGGAATACTCATTCCAAGTAAAACACAACACTCAAAAGTCTCTCTTCGCTTGGAGAGTACTTTTGCACACATATACACACACATTTTCATCCACACACATGTTTAACCCATTTCTAGCATCCGAAGGAGAGTGACACTCACGTACACACATAAGCCATATACACTTAGTTTGGATTAGTGTTCGGAGATTAGGGTGAACGTGATCAAGTATTTTTGGCATCGTCGCCGAGGAAGGCAAAGTGTTGAATTAGAAGGTGATTTTCGAACAATGGAGGTAAGTCCCTTGATTCTCATCACGGGCTGAGGTATATTGCTCCTTGTATATACTTTTGTTTACCTTTCATTTCAATTGTAGATATTTTTTTTTTGTATATGTGGACGGGACGACCAAAATAGATTCGTTAGACGACCCCTAGAACCTAATATGAATCTTGACCAAGAACATGGCTTTTAAAAAGCAAATCCAATTTTTTTTGAAAAATCTTAATGAGCAATTTTATCAATGTTGGGATCGCTACAAGGAATTGCTACAATCCATTCCACATCATGGTTTTGAACCATGACAATTGGTGAGTTTTTTCTATGAAGGTATTACACCAGGTCATCGATAGTTCATAGACAATGTGCAATGGAGAGTTTTTAAAAAAGGATCCCGATGAGGCCCTAGAGTACTTCAATACAATGGCACAAAATGTAAAATCTTGGGATATCACGGATCCCCTGATGTACCGAGGTCCTCTCCGGGTAGTAATCAACCAAGTTGGAGAGGGATGTATGATTTAAGGGATCGAGAAGACTTGGTTTCAAAATCACCAAATTGTCTTAGAAAGTGGAGAGTCTAGAGGTCAATAGGAGATATGAGGTGATCAACATTTCCAAGACCGATGTGTTTTGCTCTATTTGTAAGAGTGTTGAACATTTTATATCAGAGTGCCCCAAAATTCCAGCCCTTAAAGTGGAGTACCATTAGCAAGTCAATGCCTTCAATCAAAGTAGTCAATCATTCTCCCCACACTCTAATACTAACAATCTGGGTTGAAGTAATCACCCGAACTTCAGTTAAAAGAATGATAATCGTGCTCCTCACGGGTCTAGTTCATATTCATCTCCCATGCCTCCCAAGTAAAACCAATACCATGGTCAAGGTCCTTCGTCTAGCTCCCAATACCCCCAATCCAATCCACAAGGGTTTTCACAAAATCTGCCTCCACAAAGTTTTGGTTAACAATAACCATCCAACCCACCCACCTACCAACCGCCTCATAAAAGAATTTTAGAGGATGTGGTGCACCAATCCAAAGCCAAACCACCATCAACAATCAAATTACCGCCACTTTTAATGACATTCGGACTCAAATCACAAAATTGACCAATGTCATAGGGTCATTACAACGAGAGAAGGAAAAAAAATTTTGCTCAACTGCAAGAGAACCCTAGGGGTCAACACGTGATTGAGTCATCCGAATCCACCAAAGAGAGTTGTGAGGAACTCAAGACGGTCACCACCCTTAGAAGTGGCAAATAAATTGACAAGAACATTTTGCCAAAAGTCCCACCAAATGCTACATTGGAAAAATAGAAAGAGATTAAGGCAATTCTGAGGGGGTGTGACAAGTGAGAAAGAAAAAGTGTTCATGTTAATGTGCATGCATGTCCCATTCTGGCCCCTTTCCCAATGTTTGAAACCACTCGTGAAGGTGGCTAATTATTTTGACATTATTGAAATGTTTAACCAAGTGAAAATCAACATCCCACTCCTCAATTCCATAAAGCAAATCCCTTCATGTGTCAAGATTTGGAAAGATTAGTGTATCGTGAAGAGGAAGGTTGAACTTGGACAAGAAGGCATTCCTCATTGAACAAGTGTGCTCAATCTTGAGGATCAACACATCGCCAAATTTCAAAGACCCCTGCTGCCCAACCATTGCTATCACAATAGAAAATTTCCAGGTGGAGCAAACACTTCTTGACTTGGGGGCAACTGTAAATCTCCTACCCTATTTAGTGTACCAACAACTCCAACTTAAAGAGTTGAAGCCAACTCCAATCACTCTTCAATTGGCAGATTGAAGCGTTAGAAGACCAAAGGGAGTAGTTAAGGATGTCTTAGTTCAAGTTGATAATTTTTATTTCCCTGTTGATTTTATTATACTTGATACCCATCCGGTTGCTAATCCTAGATCAAAAATTCCTATCATACTAGCTAGACCTTTTCTTGCTACATCTAATTCCGTGATTAATTGCAGAAACGGTCTAATGAAGCTTGCATTCAGGAATATGACAATGGACCTCACTGTATTCAATTTGTGCAAACAACCAGGGGACGATGAGAAAGTGCATGAAATTAATAGGATTGATACTTTGGTGAAGAATCACTTAGAGCTATTGAGCACGTTAAAATTGAGGGAGGAGGAGATTGTTGATCAAGAGGAGCCGAAAAGTTTACAACAGGTAGAAAAATGGACTTCTACATTTGAGAAGCTTCCACAACAAGAAAAGAGAATTTTTCCATCAACTGTACAAACTCTAAACTTGGAGTTAAAGCCTTTGCCATCAAGCCTCAAATATTCATTCTTGGGGGAGCACAATACTTTTCCGGTGGTAATAAGTTCTTCATTGGAGTCGAAGCAAGAAGATGATCTATTGAAAGTGTTGAGGAAGCACAAGAGAGCAATTGGTTGGACGATTGCCAAAATCAAAGGGATAAGCCCCCTCATTGGCATACACCACATCTATCTATAATAAGACTCTAAGTCATCCCGACAACCACAAAGAAGGCTAAATCCTATCATGAAGGATTTGGTGAGGGATGAAGTACTAAAACTACTTGATGTGGGAATCATCTTTCCAATAGCCGACAGTAAATGGGTTAGCTCACTCAAGTGATACCAAAGAAATCGGGGGTCACCGTGGTTGCAAATAAGGAGAACGAGTTGATTCTGACAAGAGTAGTCACCGGATGAAGAGTTTGTATCGACTATCAAAAGCTCAACTTGTGCACAAGAAAGTATCATTTCCCTTTGCCATTCCTTGACCAAGTATTGGAGAGAGTAGTCACACACTTGTTTTATTGTTTCTTGGATGGCTGCTCTAGCTACAATCAAATTAAGATCACTTTGGAAGACTAAGAGAGGACTACATTCATATGTCCCTTCGACACCTTCACTTATCGCCGAATTCCATGCGGATTGTGCAATGCCCCGGGGACATTTCAAAGAAGTGTGATGAGAATTTTCAACGACATGGTGGAGAAAATAGTGGAAGTCTTCATGGATGAATTTTCCATATTTGGGGACTCATTTGAAGGTTGTTTGGATAACTTGGAGAGAGTACTTGAGATGTGAGGAAAATAATTTGGTTCTCAATTGCGAGAAATGCCACTTCATGGTGACATAAGGGATAATGTTCGGGCACATTGTTTCGGCAAAGGGGATTGAAGTCAACAAATCCAAGGTTGATGCAATTTCCAACCTCTCCACACCAAAAGTCGTCAAAGACATCAAGTCATTTCTTGGCCATGCCGATTTTTACCGTCGTTTTATAAAAGATTTTAGTGCATTGACACGACCCTTGACCAATTTTATTTCCAAAGATGTCTTATTTGTGTAGTCATATAATTGTGAGGCATCATTTAAAAAACTCAAAAGCATGCTCACTACACCTCCAATTGTACGACCACCCAAGTGGGATCTACCATTTGAGCTTATGTGCGATGCGAGTTATTACGCGGTCGGCGCTATGCTTGGTCAACGAGAATCCAAGAGACTATATGTAATATACTACGGTATTAAGAATCTAAATGAGGCACAAATGAATTACACTACTACCGAAAATGAGTTGCTAGCCGTAGTTTTTGCTTTGGATAAATTTCGGTCTTACACAATTGGTTCACCTATTGTGGTCTACACAAATCACTCTACTTTAAAGTATCTTTTGCCTAAGAAGGACGCAAAACTGAGACTCATTAGATGGATCCTCCTCTTACAAGAATTCAACTAGACAATCAAAGACAAAAAGGGAGTTAAGAATGTGGTGGCGAACCATTTGTCCCGACTTGTGGTTCAAGATGTCGAAGAGCATATTCCTATCCATGAATCTTTTTCTGATGATCATTTATTTTTCATTCATTCAGTTTGTCCTTGGTATGCTAACATTTGCAATTATCTAGCTATAGGACAAATTTCACCGCACTAGAGCCCACAGGATAGACGGAGATTTATAGTGGATGTAAAGTACTTTTACTTCAATAACCCGTACTTGTTCAAATACCGTGTTGAACAACTCATGAGGAGATGTGTACTTGAGAATGAACAACAGGACATCATTGCATTCAGTCATTTCGAAGCATGCAGTGGACACTTTTCTTCCAAAAAGACTTCGACAAAGGTTTTACAATCTGGTTTTTATTGGCCTTCTTTAATTAAGGATTGTGTTTCATTTTGTAAAGAATGTGATAGGTGCCAAAGATTGGGTAGTGTGACCTGTAGGAATATGATGCTATTGTCCTTCGTGTGAGTAATTGAGATATTCGATTGTTGGAACATTGACTTCATGAGTCCATTTCCTATGTCTTTTGGCTACCTTTATATTTTGCTGGCAGTGGACTATGTGTCCAAATAGGTAGAGGCTATTCCAACCAAGACTAATGACCACCGAGTCGTGGTTAAGTTCCTAAAAGAAAATATCTTTTCGAGGTTTAGGATGTCTCGAGCAATGATAAGTACCGTGGTTCTCATTTTTGTAATAGGTCATTTGCACCTTAAATGTATAAGTATGGCGTCACACATGGTGTCCACCGCTTATCACCCATAAACCAATGGCCAAACCGAGTTGGTTAATAGGGAGATCAAGAACATTCTAGAGAAAATGGTGAACCCTAATAGGAAAGATTGGTCACTTAGATTGACCGATGCCCTATGGGCTTACTGCACTGCTTACAAGACCATTCTAGGTATGTCACCCTATAATCTCGTCTATGGCAAGGCTTGTCATTTTCCAGTTGAAATTGAGCACATGGCCTATTAGGCCATCAAGAACTTAAACTTTAACTTGAGAATAAACAGAGAAAATAGGAAATTGGATTTGAATGAGTTGGTGAAGATCCGTAGAGTTGCATAAGAGAGCTCAAGAATTTCAAAACAAAGGGCTAAGATTTTTCATGACAAATCCATTTTAAGGAAAACATTTGAGTCTAGACAAAAAAGTGCTCTTGTATAATCCTCTACTTTTCATCTTCCAATGAAAACTCCGATCCCGTTGGGATAGCCCCTATCTTGTCGAGGTGGCCTACCCCAACAGAGCAGTGAAAATCACAAATCCCGAGGATGGAAAATATTCAAGGTCAATGGTCAAAGACGTAAGCCATTCTTCGAAGGTTTTGAGGGTCAAAAGGTGGAGCAAGAGTTGGTGGATCTGGTTTACCCGTACCCTTTGAAGGATTAACTTTTCATGTAGATTTTAGTGCGCTTTCTTTTATCATTTAATTTCCAAGTTATGTCGTTTACTTACTTTCATCCTTGTGTAGTTTTCGTTCTTTTAATGCGCAGATTAAATTGTTTTTGTCAAAAGCTTCATACGAGGTGTTCTCTAACACTACTTATTTTTTTAAAAGTCCATCATATCATATCTTTTTTGTTGCATTAAAGACAATGCATGAATCAAGTTGGGGTTGAGGTGCACCATTTGTATGATACACCAATTTTTGTGAAATTTTTTTGTTGATGATACCAATTTTTGTGGTGAAATTCACCTTTCACATTTTCTATAGATTTTTGTTTAAGAATAGTTGAGAAATAAGTGAAAAAATTAAAAAATTTTGTGAAAAAATATCTGAATTTTGAACCATATTCCCTTATTCAAAGTATTGTGGGCTTATTGATATGTTGATCATTGCTTTCAAATTTGGATACGTGAGAGCATCATAAAAGTTTATCCTATTGCTAAAAGTATCACTTATGTGTTTGTTTTTGAACTCATCCAAAAGTGCACCTTGAATGTGTAATTTTGACAATTTATGGATTGAGTTCATATTTTAAAGATTGACATGAATAATGGAGATGAATAAGTACCCATGAGAGCTTTAGTGTCAATCTTTGTTAGAGGGAACTTACATTTACTCAAGGAACAACTCTTCAAATTTCAAATTTGTTCAATAATCTCATTTTTCTTGTTTTGGTTAGAGTGCATTTGGGTAGTTGATTGACTTTTCTTGAAATGCATAATGTTCGCCATGCTTATCTAGAGATGATCTTAGACCATTTTTTATTTCTTTGAGCCTTGGCCTTTTTCTTGTGAAATTATATCCCTAGTTCCATGTTTGAGCCTTGTTGAAACTTCGTTTCCATGCCACACATTTAACCAAGCCAATGCAAAAATGATAAAAAATTACCATACCTTGGTTGTTCCGAGAGCTGACCATGATTGATTATAAAAGAGAAGGAATAGTGGTGTAGAAACCCAACAAAGGGGATGAATGATGCGGATTTAAAAAATGTTGAATGAAAAAGAATGAGAAATCCAAGAAATAGGAGAGAGATAGGAGTGAAAGAAGAAAATAATGAGAAAATAAAAATGAAAATGTTAAGGAAAAGAAAGAAAAAGAAACAAAGAGTGAAGTGAAGGTGTTAAGCAGAAGATTCCACAAAAAAGGGAAGTTTTTTACAGTAAAGGTAATCCCCTCAGAATAACCCTCTTTTTTATCCTCTATCCTTCGTTTCACTTGCCTCAATATCACCCTAAGGCCTCATTATAACCCTTGAAAGTCCTAAATGATCTAGAGAAAGCATGGAAAAAGCATACCCTTAAAGAAAAGAGAAGTTGATTTTGCTATCTAGTGCCCTAACATTCCTTTCATGAGACTATGCCAAGATTGTTTCATTTTTATGCATGTACCTCATTTTTGGATTATATGTGAGCATACTTTGTTTTGTGCACAAGATTCTATCTCACATATACGCATGGAGCACATGCCAAGAATATTTCTAGTGTGATTCATTATTGGGAGAAACCCTTGGTGAGTTTTACATCGAAGCTAAATTTGGATAGCCAAGTGAATGTGAATTCCGTTGGGTAAATGCTTAAATTACATGTTCACGCCACACACACACGAGTTTGAAAATGAATGTGTAGGTGCATACTCTAGAATAGCATCTAAATCCATGGTGATGCTCATATGTGCTTAGTTCGGGTATTTGAACAATTTCGTCATGTAGCCCTATGCTTGTGGGATGGGGGAATGTTCCTCAAATTTTTTGTATTGGGAATATTTTGGAATGCCTTTACCATTTGAACCTATGCTTTACATGTTGAGTACTTATTTTTGGTAGTTAAACTTAGAAATCCATGTCTTGTATTTTGAAAGCATCAAAATTTTAAATCATATTGCAATTTTGGAAATGACTTTGGGCATGATCACTCAATAGTGGTTCACATTTGTGGTTCAGGGTTTTGGTAGAGTAGATGTCATAGATAGGTAGTTAGAATGTTTAGGAGTTGGAATGGAAGTGAGAGTTGGAGCACAGGATTTTTTTTTTACAACAAGGTAAAACCTTCTGGAATGTTTGGTTATTAACCTTCTGGAAGGATTTTTCCAGTGCATCAACCTTCCGAAAGGTTTTGCACAGAAAGCTAAAAACAAAGGTTTTAAGTTCATTTTTCGGTCTAATTGTTCATTTCTCATGTTTCACTCGATCTCCCAAGCAATTCTCTCTCCCTTAAACCTTCTCTAAGCTTTGAAATTCCCCACCCAATCCATCAAATCTTCCATTTCTCACATCTAGGGTTGGTTTTTACTTGAATTTTACCTAAAATTGTTGAATTTTCTCACAAAACCCTAGTTTTTCCCCTAAATTCCATTTCTCTCACTTTCTCTCCAAAGTTTTGATTCCATCGCAATGGCTTGCATTGAGAGGATTTCTCTTGATGCTTTTAATCCTTTTAATGGGCTCTTGATGTGGTTTTTGTCATTTTTGGGTATTGGGGCACTGTTGATCTTCATGGCCTGAACCAAATGACCGAGGTCAGGTCCTACATGTGTATTGGGGCACTGTTGATCTTCATGTCCCAAGAAATGATGCTCGAAACCAAAAGATAGATGAGAAAAATGTCACATGTGAGCATTTTGTGGATAGGCCCACTCTTGGGCCAAATAACGAAGTGGTGAGGATCATATAAGGTCATGGGCTTGGGATTTGGTTTGAGCCGATTAGCTGGTATAACCTGGCATTGTGTAGGGAATTTTATAAAAATTTGAATGTGGTGGACAAGGATGGTTGTATTCTTAGAACGAAAGTGAGGGGGAAGACGTTTGACATGACCCCAGATTTGATTGTTACCTTGATGAAATAGTAGAGGCCTCCCCCTAATACTCCGGTTTATCCACATATTATCCAAGGGAGAAAAACACTCTCTGAGTATGTATAGCTTACCTATGAGGGCCCAACCCAATTCAAAGGGACAACTCTAGTTGGGGGCCTCAAGCACTTCTACGGGGTCATGAACAAGATCATGCACTACAATCTGAGCCCTCAGGGTGTGAAGAAGAACCCTAATGTGGAGAAGCTCGCCGTTCACCATGCATTCATTAGCAGGAAAAGAATGGACGTGGCTCTATTGGGAAATCGAGTAGAAGTAAGAGGGCAAAAAGGACTAGGGGTGAGAGAGATAGAGTGTAACGCCCCAAAATCCACCCTGGACGGCATTACTATTTAAACCATTCATATCATGAGAGCGACTAATAAAAACCATACATACATAACGTTTCAATCATCATACATAATATCTACATTATCATCCAAAAGAAATATGTCAAACTATGGCAATTACATTTCAAAAATTAAGTGTCTTGTAGCAGAATAAACCTAACATCATTCTAACAATGTCTCAAAAATGCCTATCTAGCATAGGACATGAAAAGAGAAATTCCTCTAAGTCATCCCCTCGGGATCCACGCTTCCATCCACATGATCTTCCCAAGTGACCTGCTCATCGCCTCCGAGTTCTTCCTCTAAACCAAAATCTGAGAATAATATTATTTGTAGGGGGTGAGCACTAAGCTTTATAGCAACATTCTCCCAAACTCGAATAAGGTTTGGAAAACAAAATAAATAGTTCGGTCTCATTTTCCAAAATACCATATATAATTTTTGAAAGAAAACTACAACAGTTAAACAGATCTCAAGTTAATGCATTGACAATAAAGTAAATGAAGAGTAAACCAAGTTACGAATAATAAGCCATTTCCAATGACAAACCATTTCTAACAAATTCTGGTGGAATCCCATACTTTCAACAAATTCTTGTAGAAACCATTTACCATTAGCCACAATAAACCATTTTCAACAACGATAAACAATAACACATAATATGTATCCATATTCCACAATATGTATCCATATCCCATAATATGTATCCATATCCCACAATATGTATCCATATCCGTATTTGTAGGTTGGTCACTTTCCATGATCATGTATGTTAGTTGCTTCCCATGAATCTAAACAACGATTCTACCTCGTTCACCCATCACAATCATTCCCCTTAGGGACAAGTCTCAAATATTTTAGGAAGGGCGTGTACCGTCTCTCACGGCATCGACGAAATCCTCCCCAGGAAAGGTATACCATCCCCCAGACATGAACTTACGTGAACAATAGTGATTGTTGTCACAACAACAATCCACTATGAGTGTTAGGCACTATCTCACCCCCACTGGGATAGACTAACCTCTAACACTCTACGGTAGCTCTCGAAGTCAATTCAAGTCCATCACAACAACCATACAAGAGATGTAATACCAACCATTTTCTCAATTCTCAAGTAAATTCAAAAACCCCCATTTCATAGGTATTTTCCAATATCACATCTCAAGAAAAATAGACAAGAGATCATCAAAATATATACTTTTATTGTTACAAATAAAGCACTAAAGTTTTAAAATCAATATCTCATGAATATTGAGCTTTAGAATCAAGAACCAAGGAATATCAAGTATTGAAGCCAAGAACAAATTAATATCAAGTCTTGAAATCAATAACACATGAATATCAAGCTTTGGATATCAAGAATAAAGGAATATCAAGTATTGAAGCCAAGAACAAATGAATATCAAGTCTTGAAATCAATAACACATGAATATCAACAAGAAAATCCATACTTCTTGAAAAACTAAAGTTTAGATGTCAAGAACCAAGGTTTAATGGATATCAATCTATACTTCCATCAAAATAAGGTAAGAATTGCAAGAACAATCAAGAAACAAGGATTTTAATACATATATATAAGCTTGAGAGTCAAAACATGTATATATATAAGCCTAAGTATCAATGGACAAGAGTGGAAGAATTCCCCTACTTTCTTCTTCCTTAGAATTCTTGAAGAACTTGAGTTTTTGATTCACTTCAAGATGAAAATCCCCTTTGATCTTGTGTTTTCCCCCTTTTTCTCTTGTTTCTCAAGACTCTCTAGGGTTGTAAATGGTGTTTGGAGGCTGAAGGAGGCAGCCTAAAGTATTTATAGAAGAAGAAAAATATCTCAGCCGACCTAATTCTGATGTTCGGATTCGTCGTTACCATTCGAATGGAACTTTACGTTCGAACGTCCGTTGAATTTCAAATGTTGGTTGCTCCAAGTACTTTGCATTTTCCATCAGACAAGAGTTTTGCCGTTCGAACGGTTTTTCCAGTTCTATTGTAACTTTCAATACAGTTTTGACCTATTTAGAGGTCGATTTAGAAAATTTTCGTGAAATACTATTTTGTAGCCCTAGAAATATACTATCTACTGCCAAAATTTTAGATCAAATGGACATCAAAATAAAAAGTTATGATCCAAACATTAAGGAAGTATCTAAACTCATTCTTATCCAAATTCTCCCTAAATGTGCTTTCACTTAGGAATGCTTCCAACTTCTACAACATACCTTATTACCTCAACTAAAATTTTTATATCTAATCTTACCATCCACATAATTTATACATACATCAATATATATATATATATATATATATATATATATATTAACAGTTCCATAGCATAAGTACGTTACTATATAACGATAGAAATATGGGAGTTTTCATAGAGCCTCGAGACCTGAGTCATCCTCTGTTGGGCCTTCTACTTTTGGGCATTCCACCTCTATCCCAGCTTGTACAGTTCCACAATGCTTAGCCGCCTTGGAGAAGACGATGCATGGGCTTTCAATGATGGTGACCCAGATCTTTGAGCCCACCTTTTCGAGCGAGCTGATCCCTAGTAGACCTCCACCTAATTAGAATCATGGAGCTATGGGGAAAGGAGTAACACTTGATGCAGCTCCAGTTGATCCTAAGGAGGCAGAGGAGGGAGGCGAAGATGTAGGAAAGGATGATGAGGTAGAAGGGCACTTTGGCCCACTAATGAGAGACCCAGAAGACACCAGATTTGACAGGGATATTCTACTCTAGATGATGGTTGGGCAGAGATAGAGTCAAGATACCCTTGCACGGATTGGTGAGACCCTAAGCCGACTGTAGTTAGGACCTTAGGGTGGATTTGGACCATCTGCATCTTAGTTTTTATTTTTAACTTTCAATAGTCAAAGTCCTCAATTTTAATGTAGTTTAGTCAGGGCTTGACTCAGTCAGTTTATTTTTAATTTTTTTTTAGAGTATGTGATGAAAACTCAATATGACTAGATATTTACTATGGTTTCATTGCAAAATTTTGAGTTTTAATTCTCCAATTGGGTGAATTATGTGCATATGATGAGACTGATAATTGTGTAAATGTTATTTGGATGAAAATACGAATTTGTTTATGCGCTAGTTTGTTATAGAACTTTAGACTACACTTTAATATTATGAATGTCATCCCAATTGAAACTTTAAATTTACTGCACATATGACTTGGCTTGAGTTAGAAGTTATGAGAAAAAATATTTTTTTCTTAAAAATTGACACATATAGTGGAGAATATACAATGTTCCTTGTGAGTTTAGATCCATTTCTTTTTTTTTTTCAGAGAGACATTTACAATTACTCAGTGATAAGAATTTCATTCAGTGATCCTTTGAATAGTTTCGTTATACTTGTGTTGATCAATTATGATATGTTATATGATTATTTGATTCTAAATTGTTAGCTTAAGAAGTGTATTGATTGAGACTATTGAGATTGATTCTAGGTCATGTTTGATATATTTTGGCATTAGTCTTATTTCTTGAAATTTTATGATCCTTAGAAGCCATGTTTGAGCCTATTGATTAAAAATTTTCATTGTTTACCCATACATAATAACCAAGCCAAATTTTAAAATATTTTATCTTTGTCCCGAGAATAAGTAATTTCAAATGAAAGGGAGATAAGTGGTTGAAATGCAAAGATTGAAAGAAAATGCATGAGTTTTGTGAAAAGATGTGTATATGCTTGAAAATAAATGAAAAGAAAAAAAAAAGAACAAGAGAAGATTGCAAATATGGCAAGAATATGTACCAAGGAGAATATGAGTTATGTCAAGAGGTATGGATATGTGAAACGTTTTCGGGGTAATTCTTTGAACTCCTATTCCTTCATTTCTTTACCCTTTACCCAAGGCCCAATTACAACCTTGAAAAAAGCTTATTTGATCTCAAGTGTTGATAGAAATACATGACTTGTGTGGGCAAGGAAGATGATGATGATTGTTTGATATATCTTGGGTTGATTTCTGATCATGAAACTATGCTAAGTTCCTTTCTTGATAGCATTTATTGTCATAATCATATGTGAGTTATCTTATGCCTTTGTTAAAATATTTCTACTCACATATGGAAAGATGAAGGGAATTAGTTCGTATAATTGGAGTGAATTTATTGTTGAGAGAACAATGCATAACTGATTTGAAGCTAGCAGTGGATAAGTAAAAAGGTAATGTATTTTTGATTGATTGTTTACTCTTGTCAGGTCATTTTCACAATACACATGGGTTTCAATAGGGATGAGGTTTGTAAATATTGTTGCATAATCTATGGTTCTATGCTTTGACTCTATATGCACTTAATCATATTTTTATTTAAATTAATGGAAGTTTTTAGATATTTTAACTGGAAACCTTTACGAGACTATTAGTCATCCACTAGGGGAAATCTAGGGGTTTAAAGGCTTATTGCATGAGCGAAATGCAATCGTGAGTCATAAGAAATTGGATTGTTTAGTTGTTTTTTTTATTTTTATTTTATTTTTGTTCATGTAATTTACCATTTATTTATCTATGTATTATAACGAATTGCACTCATTTTGAATTAAATATTGTTTAATACTTTGATTTCATGCTATGATGGTATTTTTTGATTTAAGTGATTTATCAAGTGAATTGAGTTAATTTTGGATGAATAATAAATTGCTTGAATGATTTGAAAACAGCGTGGAAATCAAGGAGAGCTAAGTGCAATTACAACGGTCAAACTATTGACTGGAGGAAGACCCCAGCTACATGCCACAGTCCATCAAGACGCAAGCAAGAGGTTCAGAGTCTAGGGAAAATGGCCAAGTATAAAAAAACGATACGAGGATAGTGCGTCTGAACACAATCACTATGTCCAAACGCAGCTAATGAGAAGCCAATTCTAGAGAATTCAAGTTGTTTGGACGCGGTTTTGCGTGCGAACACTCATTCGATGATATGATGTACTATCTTCCGAAAGTCTAGGATTGTCCGAACTCTGCAAAGTTGACCAGGGCAACAGTCAGGATTTGAAGACGTCTGTCCAGACACATTTCTTCCTTCTGAACGCGCTATGCTTAACTGGCATTGTGCTTCTTTAACCTAAGGATTTGGTTTTATGAATGTATGACAATTATTTTATGAATGCAATCATTAAATGACTTATTTTTATAGTTCTATTATTCTTCACATATAGATTGAACGAATGATTTTAGCAAAGGATTGTGCTTCGTAAAATAGTACAATTATTCCCTAGGTTGATTTCTTACTAGGAATAATTGTAATATTCCCTGCGAGTTCACAAACCTGGTTCTTTGTTAATTATTTTTTGATTCAATAGACTTATATTTGTCAAAGTAAAATCTTTTGGTTAACTACATTAACGTTGAAAATCAACTGAGATAAATACATGATTGCATGAGTTTAATAATTGGTGTACATAAATAATATCTATCCCAATTCTAGAAAGTATTTCTTCTCCTATTAAATTCATCCTAGTTTAGTATAAATTTTCCAACAGAATGCCCATATCACTTTAAAGTTATTCCTTTTACCTATTTTCTACAATTTCCAATTCTTTTAGGTAAGTTTGATCTGGCTTCTATCATAAGGATAACAATTCGTTTGGAAGTATATCGCGGTAAACATGTCTTGTGATATATGATTTCTCTTCTACAGAGATAAAAACAACTTATTTTTTGCAGACTCATCAGAATTAATGTATGCCAGATTTTTAGGGGTGACAATTGTGTCGTGTCCGAGTTGTGTATTGTGGGGTTCGAGTTGAAGACACGTCAGCCTAAACACGACCTGCGAGTTAAACAAGTTAGATCATCTGGACATGAACACAACTTGACTCGAAATACGACTAATCCGACACGACCCATGACCTGAGATTTACACAGGTCGTGTTCAGGTAAACACAAATAAACTCGCCTAACACGACCCAACCCGACACGACCTAATAAAAAAAGAAAAAAATTTAGACCTCCTTTACAAAAAAAAAGGCATTAAAAACATTACAAAATATCCCAAAACAAATACAAATCTTCACAACTTTACAAATCTCCAAAGCATTACAAATTCCAAAAATAAATATCCAAAGCATTACAAATATCTTACAATATCCCAAAATAATACAAATATCCCAAAATAATACAAATATTCCAAAATCATTACAATATCCCAAAGAAATATTACAAATATCTTTCAAATCCTCTTCATCTCCTAAATCTAGCCAGCATCTTGCCAAAAAATATATTAAGCTTTTAACCCCAAAAGAGGTGAAATGGTTATTGTGACAAAAAATTAAAGCAAACACAAGATTGAGAAGAAGAGTTAGGTTTTATGACTCACACACATCAACAATCAAGATCAACAACCACAGTTGAACATTACACCGACACATCCTCATTTTTGTTCAAAGTCGGATTTATAACATCTTCTACAAGATCTTCCAATTGCTCTTACGAATTTTCTAAAAGACAATAAAGAAAGCATATAAATAAGAATTCAATATTTATTAAAACAAATAAATATTGTAGTCCATCACAAATTATATTTATTACCCTTTTCTGCATATAACAATCCCTTGTGCACATCAAAACCTCCACAACGTGAGGCTTGAAAGCACTACGGTATTGGTCAATAACCTGACCACCAATACTAAAAGTTGATTATGAAGCAACTGTAGAAATTGAAATAGTCAACACATCACGAGCCATAATAGCAAGTTCCGGATAACGATATTGATGAACTCTCCAATAATCAATAGCAAGAAGTTATGATTCTATGTCAACCCTAAGTTCATCCAAATGCAATTGCAATTGAATTTTTTGAGTTTTAATATCAGATGCATTGCTCTCAATGACAAAAAATTAAGTAGTTTCAAATCTAACATAGGTTATGGGTTCAAATTGGCTAATAAGCAACTAGACCATCACGAGGAAATGTCGATGATTGAGAAGAAGAGGTGACAATAGATTTGCTCATATACTCATCAAATAGAGAAAAAATTTTGTCTTGAACATGAAAATACTCAAGAGAGCCTTCACCTTAAAGCTCTTATAACACCACTCCACGAAGTCAATTTTATAGCGAGGATCAAACACAATTGCAATAGCCAATATCATGTTATTTTATAGGGGCTGTCGATGGTATGTAGGCAGCCGTATACCGGTAGGGGCTGTCGGTGGTATAGGGGCTGTCGGTGGTATGTAGGTAGACGTAAACGTGGGTTTGTTTTATGTAGGCAGCCAGTCGGTGGGTAGAATTGGTTTGATGTTTGCAGTGCAGCGAATCAGTCGGTTTTGTTCGACTGGTTTAATGGAGTATGCTGGTCGGTGTTGATTTGTCGGCAGCAGCAGTAGGCTAAAGGGTATGATGGAAGCTGCCGCTGGTATGTGGGTTTGTGAGCAGTGGGTTTTTCGCTGGTATGTGAGTCCCTGCAGTGGTTAGTCTTGAGCAATTACGGCGGCGGCAGTCTGGTGGCTGGTGGCTGTAACGTGGTGGAGGGGTTAGGGTTAGGGTTAAGGTTTTGGCTCTGATACCAACTTGATATATTTGTGAGTAAAAAGGGATGCTCTAACTAAGAGTAGAGCCCCGTATATATAACCAAATAATAAAGGTACAATAAGGATAAAAAGGTAAAACGAAGGTAAAATAAATAAAAGGAAAACCCTAATAAACTAGGTTATATCTCCAACACATATATAGTTGAGCAAAATGTAAGAGTTGATTAACACTTGGTACGAACTCAAATTAACACACCATAACACAATACGACTTGATTGTTAAGCCTAAGCTCCAACAAGGCTTGATTGTGACTGATCTAATTGGCCTTATTGTCTGGCCTAATGCTTGTTCAACTTGTTTGTGGAGTAGGTTTAGCAATGAAGTTATGCTTAAATAGAGCTGAAGATCAGTTTGCTGCAAAGTCATTTGATCAATTGAAAGCCTAATTGGCCAAAACAATTGAAAATTCTTTGGAATTTGACCTAAATAATTCATTAAACAAATTGATCATTGCTTGTGGAAAAGTATGTCCAGGTGTTGATTGAATTTGGTTAAGTCATTGATTTATTAATGTTACGTAAAAGATCAAAAGCAAACAACGATACAACAGAAACCACAAAAGAAACATAATTTCCTAAACATAAGAAAGCCATATCGATGTCCTAATTGTATAACTTTGGCAAGATGTCCTTCCAAGTACACCCTAGAGTATGTGGTATGACTCGAATTTTATGTAGAGATGCGAAACGTGAAGATAGAAACTCACGATGAAGATTACATAAGTAAAATGATTTCTTTTCTAATACATTTTTCCTCCATTTTCTTCCTTGCTAGACAATCTATTGTGAATTTAAGCGGGATCCACTTTGTACAAATAATCAATCACGGATACATGGTAAATGATCTACCAAAGAAACTATATATATATATATGTGTGTGTGTGTGTGTGTGTGTGTGTGTGTGTGTGCGTGTGTGTGTGTGTGTGCGTGTGTGTGTATGTATGGACACACACACCTTAGATGTTTTAGCTTTATGATTAGATTTTTGGCCGGTAATGAACGAGTCCAAAGTGAGAAATGAAGAGTCAATATATGCAGTTTGATTTGTCACCAACTTCATAAGTATTAACAAAATCCAAAGAAGAAATTAGCTTATCCTTTAAACTATATATACGTACCTGTAGATATCTATTTATTATGATCAAAATTCAGTTTTTGGCTTTGTTTTGTTGTTTTTCAATGGACACGAATCTGAATTCAAGTCCCACAAGTTGCAGGCCGGCCTTCTCCTACCAATTCTCACAATCAAGTTGAAAATTCTCTCTCTCTCTCTCTCTCTCTCTCTGTTAGATTGCTCACTGCTCTGTAATGGGGGTTTTGAGCTTCTCTTTCTTTGTGTTTTGGGTGCTTGAGATTGTTGCTGCACAAATAGCCACAGACCCCAATGAACGTCTCTCTCTCTCTCTCTCTCTCTCTCTCTCTTATTTCAATGTATACCTAATACTAATGAAAGTAAATGCATAATCTCAATGTTCCTTTCTTTGTTGGTCAGTGGAGGCTCTGAACAAGATGATAGATAAGTGGAATTCGAGAACAAAGCTGAATTTAACCATTGACCCCTGCACCACAAATGCCACTTGGGCGCCAGAAAATGCGAACCCCGGGATTGCTTGTGACTGTTCCAGCACTGTTTGCCATATCACCCACTTGTCTGTCATCACCCTCAATATCTCTGCTCTTCATCATAAATTTTTCATCCTAACAACTTTTTCCAATTGTCATCCTATTCAGGAAGATGTATGCTTTGGACATCTCTGGTGAAATCCCCCAAGAACTTTTTGTGCTTAATAAACTGATGGACTTGGAAGTGATTGAAGTCTAAACTATGAATCATGGATCCTATATCAGATACGATACTTGTTGGATACTTTGTTGGCCGTTGATTTACTAATCATACATTATGATGCAGAAATCTGAATCAAAATGTGTTAAGTGGGCATATCCCACCAGAAATCGGACAATTATCGAATATGCAGTACTTTTAAGTTGTCAATGCCGCTCAAACTTCCTAAAAAATTGGGATTACAGCCATTTGACTTGAGCTAAGGGATTGTTTACTGAACGTCCCATACGAATTCCTTTGACGAATCAATTTTCATCAAACAGGAACTTTGGCATTAATAATCTCACCGGTCTGGTGCCTCCAGAGCTTGGCAATCTCACCAAATTGCTATCCTTGTAAACTAATTTGTAGGATATTCATATTGATTGTTCCATCACCCTTGTAATATTTTACTCCTGACCCAATTTATTGAACTGCTCTACTAAGTTTTTTTTGTTTTTGTTACAAAAGTTTTAGCTCAAACAATTTCAATGGTCCCTTGCCCCCTGAGCTTGGAAATTTAACCTCACTACAAGAGTTGTAAGTGTACTACTAATTCTTTTTTTTTCTTGGTCATGAACTCTGGATCAATTGTTCTGTCAATCATTCAGGTACATAGATAGCAGCAGAGTCAGTGGACCGATTCCACCAGAACTTTCAAATTTGAAATCCCTCCAGAAATTGTAATTTCTTATCACTTTCCTTTTGTTTTTTTGCCTGAGAACCTTTTACATACTTGACACTCTCTTTGACTATTTCCACATTTAGATCTACTGCTTTTAACCCCTCTTACACAAACAAGTTTAGAATATGAGCACAACAACGAATATGAAAAAAAACCTCCATTACCAAGTAGAGCAGCTATCAAATTAAGTTGATTCTTAAGCATATCAACCATGACATCATTTGTTGAAGTATTATCTAAGGTAATTGAAAACAAATTTTCTCAACTCCCATTTTGTTAACAAACCATAAATCTTGTCAACCAATGCAATGCCACTATGTGGAGGAGGCATGCAAGAGAAATTCCTAATTCTCTTTTGTAATACCCATTCTTTGTCGATGAAATGTGTTGTGAGACTTAAATACCCATCAGTAATAATAGATGTCCACAAATCAAAAGTCAAACTAATCATGTCAGACATGTCATTCAAGAAAACAAACAACCTATGCATCTCTTTTACATGCAGTTTCAAAATATCAGCCTTAGTCATGTTTCTTGTAATAAATTTGACATATGAATTTAAGTAGCTAAAGATTTGTCTAACACATTCATACTCAATGAACTGAAAGGGAAAATCATGTCTAATTATTGCACATATTAACATCTCTTGAAAATTTTCCTCGTTAAACTTCAAAAGACCATGCAATAATAGACCCTTGACTTTGACTTAAAATTAACTGACTCACATCATGGGTACTTTCAAACAAGTCTCTAAATGGCGCCATAAATTACTAGTTCAAAACTTACTAGCAACATTATACTCAATCTTACATTTGTAGCATTGTGCCTTTGTAACATTGTCTTCTATTATATACTTTTAAAAAACTTGTCATACCGTTGATGTCGAACTACATTGCAACTTTCCATCATTCTTATTATCTCCACTTTTCGTATCTGGGGCAGCACGGGATATGTATTCTCAATATTGACATCCTAAGTTGGTTGAGCAGATGATGTCTCCTTCATTTTCCTAGCATGATTATTTGAAAATTAGAAACCTAATGAACATTCAAAAAATCAAAAGTAAATTAAAGCTAAAGCTAGAACAAATCAATACAATTGCATCACATCAAGAAAAATCAATAAAAACCTGTACTAAAAAAATCTAAAGCTCTAACCACTAAAGCTAGAACAAAAAAAAATCTAAACAAAATGATTATTGTTTTAAGTTGTAACCAGTAACTAGTACTAAAAAAAACCAGTAACTAGAACTAAAAAAAATTATGTTCATCACAATAAATTGATCATTGTATTTACTATTTTTCAGCACTAAAATTTTTTTTGCATTTTACTTGGTGTCTTCTTTAAACTCAAAACCAAGACAAATCTAAAGTGGTAGGGTTGCCTATAAGAGAGAGAGAGAGAGTTCATTAAGTGTTGATAGAGAGAAAGATGATAGAAGTATTCATTGTCATGGTCACTGAATCTATAGTGTTTATAATCAACTTGTACTATAGGTATCTGTAAGAGGTTAACAAAGATCTGTTTCAACAGTAAGTGTATAAGATCCAGATTGTAATATAGAACCACAAATGATGCTTACAAATAAGATCTACTTCAAGATAGATAGAGAGAGAGAGAGCGAGAAAAAGAGAGATAGAGAGCTAACCTGACAGTGAGCGAATTGATCCTCGTCGCCAAGCCAAGAAGGAAAACCGATAGAGGGAGGGAGGCGAGTCTAGATCTCAGTGCCTCTTAGACTCTCTACAATAAGTGAATTGAAGTTAGAGTTTGAAAAAAAAAATAAGTCCTTGATGTAGTGGAGGGTCAATTTCGGGTCAAAATAGGTCAGGCAGGTTCATGTCAACCCGATTAAATACACATGTCAATTGGGTCAATTTTAGGTTGAATGAGTTGAACCCGAACACGACCCATCAACATTTTGTGTTGACGGGTCGTGTCATACATGGATTTGTGCTAAAAAATAGTTAACCCAAACCCATTTATTCATGTCGGGTTATCGTGTCGTGTTAAAAATTGTCGCCCCTACGAATTTTTGATGAAATTTAAATGAGTTATAAAGGTACAGAAAGAAAGTAAGAACTCACTGTGTATTCTATGCACATAATAGTTTAAGAAAGTGTCACATTCGAACCTATTGAGACATTGCGAATAATGGGAGAGAAGAGTATTGTGTGTACAATTCTTTTGGATAGTTAAGATCTAGTTCCTCTCATCTAGAGAATAATTTGTTCGGAAGCATACCGCAATAATCATGTATTGTGATAAAGGGTTTCCCTTCTATAGAGATTAAAATAACTTACTACTTGAAGACTTACATAAATTAATGTATACCAAATTTCTGATGAAATGTGAATGAGTAATAAAGGTGTAGAAAGAAAGTAAGGACTCACTGTACATTCTATCCACAAAAGAATTTAAGTGTCACATTTGCATCTATTGAGAGATTTCAAATAACTAGAGAGGAGAGTGTTTTGTGTGCAATTCTTTTGGGTAATAGAAATCTGGTTTCTCTCATCTAGAGAATAATTTTTTGGAAACATACCGTGATATGCACGTATTGCGATTTAGGGTTTCTCTTCTACAAAAATAAAAACAAATTAGTACTTGTAACATCACTTGAATTAATGTATGCCAAATTTCTGATGAAATGTGAATGGCTAATAAAGGTGTAGAAAGAAAGTAAGGACTCGTTGTATATTTAGTGCACACAACAGTTTAAGAAAGTGCTACATTTGTACATGTTGAGAGATTTCAGATAATGGTAGAGGAGTGTGTTGTGTGTACCATTATTTTGGGTAATTTAGATTTGGCTCCACTCCTTTGGAGAATAATTCATTCGTAAGCATACCGTGATAAACATATATTGTGATATAGGATTTCTATTCTACAGAGATAAAAATGACTTATTACTAGCAGACTTACCTGAATTAATGTATATCAAATTTCTGATGAAATGTAAATAAGTAATAAATGTGTAGAAAGTAAGTAAGAACTCACTGTGTATTCAGTGCACACAACAGTTTAAGAAAGTGTCATATTTGCACTTGTTGAGAGATTTCAAATAATTGCAGAGGAGAGTGTTGTTTGAGAGAATAATTTGTTCAAAAGAATACCTCGATAAGCATGTAGTGCAATTTAGGGTTTTTGTTCTACAAAGATAAAAGCGACTTACTACTTGAAAATTTACCTAAATTAATGTATGCCAGTTTTTTTATGAAATGTGAATGAATAATAAAGGTATAGAAAGAAAGTAAGGATTCACTATGCATTCACTGTCACAACAGTTTAAGAAAGTGCCACATTTGTACCTATTAAGAGATTTCAAATAATGGGAGAGGAGAGTGTTGTGTGTATAATTCTTTTGAGCAATTTGAATCTGGTTCATCTTATCTGGAAAATAACTCTTTGGCAGCATACCGCGATAAACATGTATTGTGATTTAGGGTTTTTCTTTTACATAGATAAAAATGACAGACTACTTGAAGACTTACCTTTATTAATGTATGCCAAATTTCTGATGAAATGTAAATAAGTAATAAAGGTGTAGAAAAAGTAAGGAATCTTTGTGTATTCAATAACACAACAGTTAAAGAAAATGCCACGTTTTCACCTGTTGGGAGATAGCAAATAACGGGAGATGAGAGTGTTGTGTGTAAAATTATTTTGGATAATGGAGATATGGTTTCTTTTATCTGGAGAATAATTCATTTGGAAGCATATCGTGATAAGTATTCTCTTCCACAAAGATAAAAATGACTTACTAACAGACTTACCTAAATTAATGTATACTAAATTTCTGATGCGTATAAGTTCTAGACATGTGTATTGGGCCTTAGATCAATGGACCCCCTAAAGTTTAACAAAATAATATTAGAGTCGAAGACGAACAATCCTGGGTAAACTCTCGAAAAGGGGTGTAGCGTGCTGATATTGATGATAACCTTTAAGACAAGTGGCGGGCTCTTGGTATTTGAAGTTATGGAAACACAACTTGAAAAAAGAGTAGGCAAGAAAAAAGTGGTGGGCTCTTGGTATTTGAAGACATGGAAACTGAACTTGGAAAAAGAGTAGGGCATGGGCCAGAGTACAAGAACTCTTAAGAATGGTAATACAGTAACTCATATAGACTAAAAAAGTTTAGTTATATGAAGAGCGGACTCTTGTAAAAGAATAGGTGGACGCAATGCTTGTAGAGAATAGTGGATCAAATTTAAGGGGAAACTAAGCCCATGATGGTTTACACATGAGGGTGATATTGTTGGATATTATATATGTGGGGAATCTCACATTAGATAAAAAAATAAGTTAAAGTGTCCTAATATACTACTGTAGGGCTCACACCTATAAGCTTAAATTTATAGGTGGGTATGAATTACAAAAATATGTATTGAGTCTTAGATAAATGGACTACCCATTCCCCCAACACAACGATTGATTACTATTTTAGGTACAAAATCTGAAAGAACAACACAATACAATCCACACAAAAAATGACAAAACAAAATAGAATATAACTCAAAAAGAAAGATACAAGTTATGAATCCTTCCCTTTGGTAAGGATAAACTCCCTGTATAACCTCCATGTATCTTTCTTTACCAAATATTTCCCTCTTTTTTTTAATTCTTAAATTGACAAATACTTAAATGTTGCAAAAATGATATGGCTCCACATAACACAACACAATGATAATACTATACTAATCAATTGACATCGTCTGTATTCACAAATGTAACTCAAAACACATAGAAGAACTCAATCCATCATCACTTGAATGAAGTGGGAATCATTCATGAGCAACTGTAAGCATTTGTTTCTTGATGTTATCATTTATTCTCTCATCTAACACAGTACAATGTCCAAAAATATTGACTTGAACAGAAGCAACGCGACTTAAAAGTAATACAATTAACAATGCACATAGACACAAAAATAACACAACTTGACTCAACTGACCCTCCTATTGGATAATCAACTGCATGAAACTTGAATCATTCAAGAGCAACTACAACCACCTGTTTTCCAATGTTCTAGCCAGTAAAAAGACCTACAAGAGCCGCAGGGCCGCTCTCAAATCCTTCAGCAATGTCTTCCACATATGTTATATTTCGTTCTCTGATGTAAGGTAGTACAGTATCCAAAAACTTGGAATAGGGGTGATAATAATAAAAAAAAACTCAAATCCTTGCATTTGAATTCGATTGTAGATGAGATAAATCAAGTTTTTTACTCCTTCGGGTTCGTGGAGATTGTTGTATTGGGAGATCAGTCCACACATAGCAATCCGACCATGAACTTTCATATTGAGGAGTACTGCAT
The DNA here is from genome assembly GCA_023539305.1 of Ilex asprella. Classification (NCBI taxonomy): domain Eukaryota; kingdom Viridiplantae; phylum Streptophyta; class Magnoliopsida; order Aquifoliales; family Aquifoliaceae; genus Ilex; species Ilex asprella. Next base: position 31,240,064 of record CM042186.1, on the reverse strand, counting down.
CTAGCATCTTTCCCCCAACATTCTCAAAGTAAATGTCAATCCCTTCCGGGAAGTATCTGATGGCAGTCAGATGTCATTGGTATTTTATTTGTATTCAGAGTTCAAGCAATGTTCTATTTATTTTTGTTTTTTTGGAGGGAGTGGAGGTAGCAAATGTTCTAATGACCCCAACAGCTGGGAGTTGGTTACTGTGGAATAAGGAATGGAAATTCTAAACACGATCTATTAATCCAACACAAATTAACAAGGAATAAGTGGGTTCGGATGGACCTACCAAACATATCAAAAACAAGTCAACATAAACTCAACCGAATACGATACGAATCCCATATAACACCAAGATTACAAATCTATTTGGTATGTGTTGAACTAAAAGTTAACAAGACATGTCTTATATAGCTTTCAAACACGACACAACAAGACCCATTGACAATCCTATCAAAAATGTTAAGCTGCAAGCTAGACGACTACATCACAAAACCAAAATAAACCCCAAAAAGTAGAGGTGTTAATCGTGTCGTGTCGTGTCGTGTCATTTTCATATTGTATCACTTTCGATTATGTTATTTTCATATCGTGTCACTTTCAATTGTGTTATTTTCATATTAGGTTCGTATCAATATTCGTGTCAAATAAAAAATTATTTAATTTCATAACAACTCATATAATACTATTTAAAAAATTAAAAAAAATCTTATTTTTGGTCTACAATAGTCGTTAAATACTTATTTTTTATTTACAGTACTCGTTAGTCGTGATATTCATGTGAAATCTTAATTTGACTCATTTATTACTCGTGTCAACTAATCGTGTTATTTTCGACTTTTGTCTCAACTCGGGTTTGTATTAATAGATAAAATTGACACCCCATCAAAAAGTGATAATTTCAACTACACCGTGCTTCTATTAGTGATAAAACTTACCTTTTCAAAGCTGCATCCAAGTCATGCTCTTCCTTATAATTGAAAGCATCATCAAACGCAAACTGGTTCTTCTACAGGTCAACCTTATCCAGAATTTAAAGCCAAATAAATATAATAATTAGTGTTTAGAATAAAGTCATCCAATGCCCTCTTCCTACTGAACTTTTAACTTTCTGGGTATATTGTTCTTGTCAATTTAAAGGTGTATGACATGTCATGCGTATCTTATCGTGAGTTATAACATTAAATGAAGCACACTTTCAATACAATTGCTGCATTAAATTATATCTCCTAGAGCTGCAAATTAGGTACAAATATCATTTTCCCTATTGTTACTCCTAGAATCAAATCATACAAACAACAAAAGACTTTACAAGACGACCGAATACTCTGTTTTTTGGATAAAAAAATTGGCCACTTTAACAATAATTCGGAGTGAGATTTACTCTAATACACTTTATCCTCAATTTCCTTATTGGCAAATCATCTATCTATCATCCATCGAAGTTAAACCCATTATATACAAGTGAGTCCCTCACTCATCAATAGTGAGTCTCTCACTCATTAATGGTGGATGATGTGCAAAAAAGGAAATTAAAGAAAAAGTGTATTAAGGGGATGTAGATTCTAACAATCCTGCTATAACTTTACCTCCTTAACCATTGGATTTATCCCATTATTCTAATATTCTCTCAAATACTTAAATTGATTTAACATTACCCCAAAGCCAAATCCAACATGAACAGGAAATGTATACATATGAAGGTAAATACCATTTTTTATGTGTCTAAAATAGTAGTAGTTTGTGTGAAATGTGATAGTTAAGGGGGCAATACTATGGAACTAATAAATGTAGTTGAAGGTTCAATATAAGAAACGTGGACGAAACAACCTGAGATAGGACACACATACAATTTTTGGTTAAGTTAATGAGGGTAACTCACTTTTTCTTTACTTCCAGCACTACCAATAACATAGCAACCCTTCAGTTTTGCAAATTGCCCAACAACCTGGCCAACTGCACCAGATGCTGCGGAAACAAATACTTTCTCTCCTTTCTTTGGATTACAATTCTCATAAAATCCAATATAAGCAGTCAGACCGGGCTTACCTTGAAAGGAAAAAAATTCACCAGATATTAGATACATGGTTCAAAATATCGGCTAATACTAATATGGTTTAGTACCTTTCATTATGACACTATAATATGTTTTGGCTCAGCCACAAATCTCATGCGACTCGACCAAATCATCTCAGCTATCTGAGTCATCGTTATTGAATGTGTGATATCCAAACACACATATATTGAATCAAGATATCCTCTAATATACTTGATCTTAATTTTACTCAATGGTAGATCATTCATAATTTATAAAGAGAAATCTCACTTATAAATATTATATTTTACTTGAATTCATGATAGGTTAATAACCACTGAAGCAAATTGAGAAAAAAATATTGTAATGAATGTTACTTCCACCTATATGCATTACATGCAAGGAATTTGCATTAGATTGCGATTTGGTTTGAGGTTAATGGCATCTGTTCGTAGATTCAAAACTAACTTGTCAATATTTTTTTTGAGTAAATTACGTATTTGGTTCTAAAACTAGGACATATATGTCAACTAAGCCTTTGAACTTTTTTTGAGTCAATTAAGCCCCTAAATTATCTAATTGTTTCAATCAAGCCCTTGTGTTAAGGATTTCTAACAGAAGGGTGTGGAGTGCGCTGGTTACGTATAAAGGTTACAAATTATAATTAAACTAGAATCAACGAATTTAAATCAATTATCAATATGGTATCTCTACGGTATCGTAAACTTATTCCGATTAACTACTTATTTTCATTATTATGTGGTGGCGGGGCTCTAATTATGTAAGCATATATGTAAACAACTTTAAATGATAGCAAAGATTTGTATTTTGACTTCGAATCTTCTTAATTTCTCATTGATAACATAGAAAAGGTGTCGTTCAACGTTTTTCGTCTTTTTGAAAACTATTTTGTTTTTTGAATTTGTATCTCAAATTTGCATTTTAAATCAATAAGGATGGTTGAATCAGTAGTTCTCATCAAAAAATGTTATTAGGACTCACTAATTCAACTATCCTTGTTGATTTGATATGCAAATTTAGGTTACAAATTTGAATTGCGTAGTATTATTATGTTTTTTAACCATTTGTAGCATTAGTCTTTTTTAACCCTTAGATAGTTTAGGGGTTTAATTGATTCAAAAAAAAGAGTTTAGAGACTTAATTAACACATGGGTCATAATTTGATGATTAAATATATAATTTTCTCATTAAACCCTAAAATGCCGCTGATGAAGGCACGTGACCAACAACGCTCCACAACCTTCCATTTGAAACCCAAATAGAAAGGCTTGATTGAAACAATTAGATTGTTTAGAGATTTGATTGAAACAATTAGATTGTTTAGGGGCTTCATTGATGCAAGAACCATAATTTGAGGGCTAAATAAATAATTTACCCTATTTTTTTTCAAGTGATGAGAAATCTTTTCAAAGTATAATGACATTAAACGCACCCCTAAAAAGTAAACAGCAAATATTTACAATTACAGATTAATCACAAATATCGATTAAATTATGAATCACAATGAAAATTGAATTTAAGATGCCAAAATTTGGGTTTGGTTTCAATTCTAACCCATACCACTAGATTTTCCGTAGGAATAGATTTGCAAATATTTAAACAAACATAGCCAGAAGTCCTACGTAGTACGAAAGGGGAACATCGGTGTGTTGAATTTTGAAAAGGGCTTCAGGTGACGTAATGAGGGTGTACTCTTCCCATCCTATTATCCCCCCAAACTAATTCACTCCTTTTGAAATCTGGGTGCCCCGAATCCAACACTTTACGAACTCTGTATCCACTTGGCACCTGCAAGTCTTAATCAATCAATTAAAAACTAAGAGCAGAGGGAGTCTACCCCACAACACAAACTATTTAACCCTTTTAATAAATAACAAATAATAAATTAAAGGGAAATGGGTCCCATACAACACACCGAGCAGAGTATGCATGTAGTGTCTATTTGGTACCTAATTTGTATTTATGTGGTTCAATTCCAAACGTCTATCAAAAAATTGTTACTGTTTTTTATCACGCATCAATCACGTTAAACCAAATATACACAAATTAAGAACTTTAGGGACCAAATAGGCATTTTGATATCATGTGATTGGCGTTTGACCAGAGACGTTTGAGATTAGACAACGTAGATATAAATTAGAAACCTTAGGACCTAATAGACACAATTGAAAGATTTGAGACACAATTGAAAGATCGGAGACCAAATAGACATTAAACGCATACTTTAGATACTAAAAGTGTACTTTATCCTAAATTATAATTGACCCCCTCAACCATTGAGTTTTTTTTTTCAAATCGTTCTTTCAACTGATTGTATTGGTTTTACATTACCTCAAAAGAAAATAAATTTCATGTTTTCAAAACGAGAAAGTTTACGTAGTAAAATAAATGTTTTTAATATCTATAATTGAGATAGTATAAAAATAACAATTAAGATTCGTTAATGTGCCTCTGTTACGTGAGAACGTAATGGTTGAAATTTGAATAGGCAATGTGATACGAGAGACATAATTGAAGGATTCAAATAATAAATCCGAGAGAGAGAAAGAGAGATACATACAGAACCAGGGGTGTAGGAAGCTAAAAAACCATCAATGTCCCCATGTTTTTGCATGAGAAGGCGCATGTAAGGGTCACTAGACAAGGAGAGATTCTTCACCAAAACACCATTTGAGGCTTCAGGAACCTTCAAATGTAAGGTGTTGTCTGTGGTAATGTACATATCAGATTCCTTGGGAAAACCACTGACGTAGTCTCTAAATATCACCTATTTGTTCCTCACTTCTTCGCCTTCCACCATTGTTATATACTTTTAAGCTTAGCTCTCGCTCACTCTCTCTCCAGGACCGAAGCCCTTCTATTTATAAGGGCAATGGAAGGGTACAATGGCAATGAGAAATAGTTCAAATGGGTAAAGGCTTGAAAGTCTGTCAATCATATCGGATGAGGCGAGTTCGTTGTAAGTTTGTGTGGGGTCGTATTGAAAAATACTCAATTCATACTTGATTCTTTAAATGATTCTTGTCTAACGAATCGTATCATATCGGATTCGTGTAGTATATAAATCGTGTATATAACCGGTATATAAACAAGTCGTGTCATGTATTTCTTTCAATTTGTTTCACTCATACCGGATTCATTTATTAATTGTGTTATGTCGGACCCACCTGTTTACAAAACGGATGACTTAATCAAATTATCTAATTTCATGTTATGTTAATTAGTCGTGTCATCTCTACACTATAGTAATGACTTCAATACACATGACGATTTCTTATTAGTTAAAAGTAAATGTACGACAACGAGAAATTATTTTTTTGGTACTGTAATTCCAGTCTCATTCCAAATAGTTGAGGTTGGTAGTAAGCAATTACGCAGAAACATCAAATCTTGCTGGATTATTGATTCTTAAAGCGAAATATACAATTAGACCATGAGAATTAGGACCCACCGCCTAACTTCTAGACTAAATACTGCTGCCAAGACAGTGATATTTTGCAAAATGACAAAAACAAGGCTTGTGGCTGAATTTTTCTGTTGTTTTTTGATAAATTATAGATTTGAACCCATAAGTATTAGAAATGTCAAAAAATAACATGATAAACTCGTTAATAAATACATGATATGATATGACATGAGAGGACTATTGTCTTTTCAAAATGTTGATAAATACATGATGATTTTTCTCTTTTGTCAGCTTAGTGAAAGGAATGAGGGAAGGAAAAATCATTCAATGAATGTCCCCAGATTCTTCAATAAGATGCATGCATACTAAGATTTATAATCTAAGTCTTATCCGTGGTGCTCAAAGTCCGAATTGTTTTTGAGTTCCTACATGTTAAATATTAATCGAATTTTTTAATTAATCACATCATATATTTTTATCGGTACTAACCATATTTTCTATTAGATCACAAGCAATCATTTTTTTTTTACGGTTTCTTCTAAAGTTAATGTCGATCTATCTACTTCCCGTAGGTCATTATTGACGAGTATCACATGACTTTTATGTAGTAATAGATCTTTAATGAAAAATGTCAAACCCCTTAAATTGATTCTCTCATAATTTATTTTTGTTGATCACTAAATTTGAAAGAAGAATACAATCCAATCCTCAAAAGCAAATGCAAAACAAAGTTGAATATAACCCAAAAGGAAAGATACAAGTTACGAATCCTTCCGAGCTTTTGACCCATTCCATGACTGTTTTAAAAAAAATTCCAACTAAGGGTTGTTTATATCGCTTATATACATTGAATTGATTAGCTTTCCATCTTTACAGAAAAGAGACTGCCCCAAATATGTTGCAGAATGTACATGGTGAGTAGGTGCAAATTGAGCAAATTCATCACATTTTGAAAAAAACTCAATTCAATAATCAACTCAATAATCAATAATCAATAAAGGAACAATAGCATGACATTTTGTTCAATTTTTCAACACAAACTGTACCATAATCTTTCTGCAGTTTTCAAATAAAGGAAGAAAACTCAGGTGAAATCTAGCAAAAGTCTAAGATTCGAACATGACATTTACCCCAAAAAAAAAAATTGCTAGGTGGCTTCAAGTTACCTTTTTGCAGAAGAACAAAATTTAAGCAAAACCCAATAGCTTGGATTTGGGGCTTTGATGGTTGGGTGGTGCTGGGTGGCGCTGGGAGGCACTGCGATGGTGGTGGGTGGTGCTGCGATGGTGGTGGTTCTGTGATGGTGGTGGTTCGCCTGAGTTAGGGCTCAAATGGGATTTCGGGGGAAGGAGAGAAAATAAGAAAGGAGGGAAATAAGGAAAAGAAATAAGAGAGGAGGAAAAAATGGGATCAGCAGGTTTGAGTTGTTAAAGAAATCAAATGGACTGACGTTTTTAGGATAAAAACATCAGTCCATTTGACGTTTTTAAAAAAGACCTGAGTTTGAGAATTATTTTCAAACCAACCTTTAGTTGAGATTTTTTTTTAACAAGCCATGAGATGGGTCTAAAGCTCAATCATTCCCTTTGGTAAGGATAGACTCCTTGTAGAATCTCGATGTAAAAAATGGTGACCAACTAGACTAAACCTAGTTTATTTCGAGAGTTTGTGTTTGGTTCTCTTGAAATTAATGCATCTTATTCACCAATTTAATGCATTTCTTATAAACAAAATCAAAGATTGCATTGATCTTCGAGAGTGGGGATCCCGATGATTGCTCTTTATGTGCTATAATATTTAATTGTATTTACCTTTTGTAGCTATTCTCCCCAAAAAACTAGTATTTTTACCTTCACGTCTCCGCCTCAACTAAGGCTTTGTGCTTATAAATTGTAAGCTCTCTCTACATGAGAGGACACTTCTCTACACACCCCACACATAGTTTTTCTCTCTTCTATCTATTGTATCCCTCTGGGAGCTACACATTGCTCTCTCTTTCGTTCATCTTACTTTATCAATAAAAGTCCCCCTTGCCACCGTTGCCATTTTTAGTAGTGGAGTAGGTCACCCGGATCGAACCACTATATATCTGTGTGTTAACCCGATATTTACATTAGTGTCATTGATTGCTCTATTAATTGTTCATTAATTACACTTTATCACATACTCGACTATTGATCTTGCATAAGTTTATTTTGTGCATTATCAGTATTGACACCTTTTTTTGGGCTCATTTAAAAGGGGGGAAGGGTGATTAGTAGACAATAAATTCTCTTGGGAGTGACAATTTAGGTCTCAACTACTGTGAAATATCCAATTTGAGTCATAACTACTAATCCAAAAGGACAGTTCGTCATCATAGTACCATCAAAGTCAAACAACAAACCGTGTTATTCCCGTGAATCGAACCCTCCTTGATAACTATATGAGAGTCAAAGACGACCCTAAACGGGTACGACTTACCATTAGACTACCAGCTTGAGTGGTACTAAATTGATACTTGAGTGTGATGACTAATGAGAGTTGCAGGAAACTGTATATTTTGGGCTTGCAAATATACATTTTCACACCACCCAAGTCTAATTAGAGAATAATACAGCCAATTAATATCATGAACTTGTATACACA
>CM042186.1:31181343-31196989 GCA_023539305.1 Ilex asprella | reverse complement strand
GATTTTGATTCACTTCAAGATGAGAATTTCCTTTGATCTTGTGTTTCCTCCCTTTCTTTCTTGTTTTTCAACACTTTCTATGGTTGTAAATGGTGTTTGGAGGCTGAAGGAGACAGCCTTATGTATTTATAGAGGAAGAAAATATCTCAGCCGACCTAATTCTGATGTTCTAATTCGTCGATCACGTTCGAACGTTACTTGGCGTTCGAACGTCATTAGTGCAAATTGGTGTTTTACGTTTGAAAGTCCTTTAGCTTTCAAACGTTGGTTGGTCCCAGTACTTTTTTATTTTTCATCAGACAAGCTCCCAGTACTTTTGTTGGAACGAACAGTCGTTCGAACAGACTTTTACATTCGAACGTCATTCCAATCTCTGCTGTAATTTCCAATGAAGTTTTGACCCATTTAGAGGTCGATTTGAAAAATTTTCGTGAAATACTCTTTTGTAGCCCTGGACGTCCACTATCTATTGTAAAAAATTTAGCTCAAACGAACATCATGATAAAAAGTTATGATTAAATTACTAAGAAATTATCCACACTCCTTTTTACCCAAATTCTCTCTAAAGTATGCTTTCACTCTGGAATACTTCCAAACTTCTCATACACCCCATATTACCTCTCCCAAAATTTCTCGACCTTCTGGATTCAATTAAGACCTTATATTGACCTAAAATTATTTAGAAACTTACCTAATCACTGTTCTCAAGATTAAACATATTCAAAACTAAGTATTACCCAAACGTTGATTCATCCGAAACTCAAACTTCATGATCAATCTTGCAACAATGATTCTAAGTTTCTACCATCCTTTTATTCATCTTAGGAGAAATCTTAAGTTAATAATATCCTTATTTAATTTTTTAATGTTGGGTCTTACAAAATCCTCTTCTTGTTGCTCCATGATGGTGTCAATGAGATTTATCTGATGCACCTCTCCATCATCCCCGGGCTGTCTTTCAATGTTGAACACGTTCACCTCCAAGGTCATATTTCCAAAGATCAACTTCTTAAATCCATTCCTGCAATTAATTAAGACATTAGAGGTTGCAAGGAATTTTCTTCCCAAAATAACAAGTATATTAACAGACGGGTTCGCAACAAGACAAGTCATTTGTAGGGAATTTCCCTATTGTTAGGGTTGAGTGGGGAATTTACCTTTCTCTTGTTGCATTACCCTTAGGGACGTGTTAATGTTTGTATAAATTGCTGTAACAAGTTATTTGTGATCCTTTTATGCTATGGTTGGTAAGGAGGTACTGTGCATGCTGAGCATTAGAAGGACCAACATAATTTGGTGGTGGCAGGAGGGTATTATTGGGGTTGGGCAGTGTTGTAAGATCTCCAACTAAAGTTGGGATGTTATTGCCATCCTGGATTGTATGTATTGGAGTATGAAGAAAATGAGTGTTTTGGCTGATTAAATGCATTTACTTGCTCATGCATTTCGCTACAAGGGTCATTAGCCTTACTTGGGCTAGTTGGGCACTCGTTCGTAGGGTGCTTAATGGACTCAAAAATCGAACAAGGTTGATCAGCCTTAGCCATATTGGTCACCTCGTTGACCTTTTGAAATTCTAACCTCTTCATTTTCCTTGAAAGTTTAGCAATCTTAGTTAGCAGAAAATCTTTCATAGTCTGTCCGAGTGGAACTATAACCAGGTTATGCCCACCATTACCCCATGCTAGAAAAATATTGGGTGGAATAATGTCATCATTATTGTTCTGAGCAACCATACCTAAAACTGGTGGTATGTCATGCCTAAGTCTAATAAGTCGGTCTGCTTAGTCTCTACCCCACATGCAATCTACTAAACCTAAGAATTAAAATTGTAAGAAAGCAAGAAATGAATTATAACAGAGATACGCACCTGGGATCGTGATGAAAATCACAAGATCTAACTGCATACCTTTGTATCACCTTAGATTGTTGTTAACTTCGTTGGCAATGGTACTAAAAGCTTGCCCTCCAAAGGGGTTTTATTTTCATGAGTGCTCACAAGAGTAAGGGAATAGTATCATGTAATAACTTGAACAGAAGTCTAAGCTCGTCTCTTCAGGGAATGATTTGGAGTCCAAGGTGGTGAAAAATAAAAGGAAAAAATTTTTGAACTTTGAGAGCTGAAAATTAACTACTAATGAAAATGAAATTCAACAATTGGAAAGACTAGATAAACTTCAGCATTCAACCCCCCTATGAATTAGAATTTCTACCCTAAATCTATAACTTATATGCTTTCATTCAAACTAGTACAAACGGATGATTTTTCAACTAAAATCTCTGGGGAGTATCAAAAGTAGCAATTGGAAAACAGTTTATGTTGAACGAATCAATATCCTAAAGGTTGTAGAAAACACCACTAACTATTTATACCAAAACCAATTATATATAGATAATCGGAAAGTATGCAAACCAAATAGGTTTTCGAAAGCATAACTTATTCAAACAATCACTTAAATGCTAAAACCCTAGTTTAAGGCATAAACCCTAATTCAAAGGTTGGGAATCCTCCTTCAGATTATCCATAGAAAAACTACTCATTAATGATAATTAAAACAATACAACATATTAAAGAAGACAAAATTAAATTCAGAAAAGTAAAAATTGGCTTAAAACTAAATAATTGTATTGAAAAATGAATTTAAATAACGCTTTGAATATTGAAGACAATGAATGTAAGATTGCTAGACAATTGAAAGAAAAAAACTTAAAAGAAAGAACATCTTCAAAACTCTCTAAATAACCATAACACTCTCTAAACGTAAAACACAGAGAAAACTAAAGAAAGGTTCCAAAAATTAATGTTTGTATTTCCCATAAGGTCTTCTATTTCTTCTGGTAGGAAGGAGAATCTTTAGATTTTTAACATATATCCATCCTAAAATTATCTCCTTATCTTATTAGTTAAGAATCCCAAAGATTTGGCAAAATTTGATCTTTAATTAAGCTTCCCGTGAAAATCTGCTTTTACGTACAGGTAACAACTCCTTCTGTAGCACAACCTACCAGTAGAACTTCTGCACAATTCTTCTATAGCTCAAGCTACCAGTAGAACTGACTTACTACTAGCATAATATTTATCTTTCTACCTTCCTATTGGTACAACACCTACTATTATAACTTCCTCTTTCTTCCAACAAAACTTCCAAGGCTCCTAGTTTCATCTTCTCCCTAGCATACTCAATCCCAAATTGTCCCTTTCCATCCTATTCATGCTTAATCTCCACATTTACACCTAAAATACTTTCAAACACATAAATCAAAGCATAAGACACAATATGCACTAAGTAGAGCAAGTTAGTTAGTTAGGAAGCCTAAAGCGAATATGTTAAGTTATAAAATAATACAATATTGGGCACTCAACACTAGTGCAACAATCCGAGACATGAGACAGTCTCCTATGCCCATGACAGAGTGCACCAGAAGATTGCTCTCCATTTCTACTGATGGTGTGCCAATTCCGTCTAAGACTGTGAACCTTTACTCATATCATACAAGAATTTGATAATCTCAAATTCTGTGTATAAGCTAAACTCTATATACTAGATTATATATAATGTAAAATAAAAGACACACGGGCATAACATATATGTAATATAGTGTAAATATTTTACCCATACAGATTCTCAATAAGAAATGAGGAACTTGTATTAAATAATAAAAACTGAGTTTCATTACAAAAATTAAGCTTTTAGTGTATAACTCTATCACTATATGCATCTAAAGCACCAAGGAAAGACCATTTTCATTACTGAGTAGGGACTATATTGGTACCAGGTAATATTTTTTTGGCTTGAAGAATGCTGGAAAAACATATCAACGCCTGGTCAATCACATCTTCAAGAATTTAATTGGAAAAATTATGGAGGTTTACATCCATAACATGTTGGTAAAAATCTAGGTTGTGAAAGACCGTATTACTCAATTAGATTAAGTTTTTCAATCCATAAGAAAGTATCAAATAAAATTGAATCTAAGTGTGGCTTTGGAGTATCCTCTAGAAAGTTCCTAGTCAAAAAGGGATAGAGGTGAACACTGACAAATCCAAGCTCTCTTGGACATGCACGGACCTCGCAACATTAACGAGGTGCAGTGCTTGACAGTTTGGGTAGCTACACTCAACAAGTTTGTTTCAAGAGCAAGCGATAGATGTTTGCCTTTCTTCAAGTCATTAAGGAAATCCTTTGAGTGACACAAAATGTATATTAGCTTTCAAAAGGCTAAAGTAGTATTTGGGTTCCCCATTACTCTTATTTGGAGCGGAGTCTGGGGAAAGTTTGTATCTTTACCTTGCTATATCCGAAGCAGCTACTAGCTCTACCCTAGTAAGGCAAGAGCAAGGAGTTCAAATGCCAATATATTACACCAGGCAAACCCTTAAGGGAGCTAAAAAAAAGATACTCAAAGCTAGAAAATATAGACTTGGGCTTGGTGACAACAACATGAAAGCTATGACTTTATTTTCAAGCCCATACTATTGTGGTCATGACCAACTCCCCCATCAAGAAAGTCTGAAAGAGACCTGAGGTATCAGGAAGGTTAGCCAAATAGGTTATCAAATTATGAGAATTTGATATAGTCCATCAGCCTAGAACCCCCATCAAAGGACAAGTAGTAAGATTTCGACTAGAAGCAACTAGCTACACCTATAAGCCAGTGATTCATGTATAACAGGTAAGTGTAGAACTTGATTTTCTCACAAATCCTTTGTTCTTTCCACTGTTCAGAAAAATGTACTTCCATCCATTCCACCCAACCAAACCATTGTTGGTCTGGTTTAACCCAAGTTTTTAATGGGGTGAGCCATTGATTCCAATGCTTCTATCTAAGTTGAGGATGATGAAGTGTTAGAACTTCTCCATGAGAAATGGGGTAATGCTCAAATAAAGTTAGGAATATGTTAGACATAAAGGCAGAGCCTAGGGCAAAGTTAGAACCAAAATCCTAAGAAGGAATTAGGATTTGATGTCAACGAGGTCTCAAATGGCATATCGAAGGTTAATAGAGAATCGAAGGACATGTGGTGTGTTTGAATGAAGGGACATCAATGATGATTCGATCTAATTTCCACTTGGACTCCATTTGAAGATCGAGGAAAGAATTAGATTTGAAGATAAGCCAAGGGTGAATCAAAAGAGAATAGAAGGAGTAAGAATTTGGGTAAGCAAAAATAGTAACTGGGCCTTTTAAATAATGATTTAGGAGTCTTTGGTGGTTATTGACTGTTCACTTACCTGATTGAATGAAGTGAATCAACTATTGAAAGCTGCCTTAAATGAAATTCTAAAAAAGGAGGAAAGGATGTGACTATTCATTTATTTGGGTTAATCACGAGATAAACCCAATTAAATGAGGGGGCATTGTTTGGACTTAAAATATAAAATTATAAGAACATTTGATGTCAAGAAGCTTGAAGTTATTAAAAGGTTTCCACAGGTCAGGATTTAAAGAAAAGGCGGGAAATGATCAACCAGAGCTTTGGTTTGAAAGAAGGAATAACTGCCTAGTAGTTACAAATCCAATCAACCGTCGATAAAAGAAAACATTCGAAAGAAGTGGCTATAAAAAAAAAAGAAAAAAGAAGGAAGTTAAAGGACAACTAAAACCCCCACAAGACCCACGATTAGGGCATTTAGGAGTAGTGCTAAAGTTTGTGATGATGCACAAAATAAACTTATGCAAGATCAATAGTCAAGTGTGTGATAAGGTGTAATTAATGGAGAATTAATAGAGTAGTCAATGACAATAATGTAAATATCGGGGCAACACGCAGATATACAGTGGTTCGGTCTGGGTGACCTACTCCACTCCGGAAAACAGCAAAAGTGGTTGGGGTCTCATGTAGAGAGAGCTTACAATTTATTGGCATAGAGCCTTGCTTAAGGCGGTGACGTGAGGGCAAAGATACTAATTCTCTGGATAGCTACAAAAGGTAAGTGCTATTAGAGGTTGCCATGATCTTCGAGATAGAGTATCCCCATAATTGCTCCCCACGTGCTCTAATTTTTTTTGGATTCCTTGGACCTTAGATTGGGTCGAATTCAAGAACTGGGATTGACCTATCTTTTAGCTGATTTAGACTTACTTGACTTATTGGTCCTGGCCTAGTTGAATCTGGGCTCATTATTTGATTTCCATGCCCCAAGCCCTTGAGGTGGCAATAGGTTGAGGGCATGAGAGTCTTTGGAAAAATGAGGGTTTCTTATTTTGCATGGTGGTAGCTTCATTATCTAGAAAAGTTTCCTTATATCGCACGATGGTAGGTTCTTCAATCTCTTGCTTCGTTCGCACCTTGAGAGCTCGTTCTCTTGACTTGATAATCACTATAGTTGAAAACTCATTGTCCCGTCTGCTATATTCCAATAGGTAGGTAAACTCGACGATGTGGTCTTCCTCTTTTACTTAGGTATTTTCCGTAAGGCCTTAAAGGGCATTTTTTTGGCAAACCTATCATATCCCTTTATGTGCTAGGGCTTAAAAACCACCATTTCTCTATTTCACATTCCACAAACTACTGGGCAATCTTGAAGGAGGGAGAAGATAAAGAGCAGAGTCTCGATAAATGAAAAGGAAGGTGAATCAAAAACTTCAGGCGAAGGATCAGCAAGGAGCACTGATGGTGATCAAGTTATGGCCCAGGCGCTAGGGGCGCCAGATCGATAACGAGTGGCCATAATCTTGGAGAGGGTGACCCTCGTGCTGCTCCCAGGAATCTAGGTGTTGCCACAATGAGTCACATCGACACTTCAAGCGACGTCATGGCGGAGCCTAGGGCGACGCCCAGCTCAGCGGGTGACGGTGGCACCAGACAAGGCTTTGGCTTGGATGTTCTAGCTACTCATAAAGTAGGGCAGCGTAGGTGCGTTGATCGGCCTGAGGTAGATAGTGGCTCCATCAGCATGGAAAGAGCCACCAACGAGAGGAAAAATGGCGCCCATGCTGGGTGACAGCCAATTGGCGATGCCAGTGGAGTGGGCGAGACTGGTAGGAAGGCGGACGAGCGCAGGCTAGCCAGAGTTAGTGGGCAGGGCGATGCCGGTGGAGACTCTGGCGCGATGAGCAACGCCGGTAGAGGCTTTCTATACTTCTAGGGTGGCGTCTTCCTCTCCTTCTTTTAAGAGAGCAAAGTCTGATGCTCCTAGCGCTTCTCAGCCGGGGCTTGTCTGTGCCGGGCCCATGAGTATGTTGGCAGAAGCAAATTTGGCGAGGGCATCTACCATGGCGTTCTCCTCTCAGGGCACATGGTGTAATTTGAAGTAGGTAAGCCTTTTTAACAATACATGGACCATTACTAGGTGTTCTTGCATCCTTTTCTCCTTTGCTTCAAAGTCTCCCTTTACCTGGTCAATTATCAGCTGTGAGCCTCTGTAGGCTGTCAAGCAGAGGGCCTCCATCTCCAATGTAATCTTCAAGCATGATATGAGGGCCTCATATTCAGCTTGGTTGTTGGATGTTGCAAAGTGGAGGGAGACAACGTACTTAAGTGGAGTTCCATGGGGGCTGATCAACATTAATCCTGCGTCACCGACCTCGCTGGTGGAGGACCCAAACATAGTCTCTAACATGGTACAATAAATGGTAGCGAGGCACGTAGGGCTCCTGTGGAGTAGGCACAAAGGAGTCGGGTGCCTCTAGTCTCAGAGTGTGGTCTCCCAAGGCCTGTCGAGCTTTCTTCGAGATGTCGGGCTTTCTCGAGATAGTGTCTGGGCTTGCCTCATAGTGGGTGGAGGCATTATGTACTGAGCAGGCGAGCGCAGGGGCGCGTGATACTTCCTCCTGGGATTCTTCTGTGGTGTAGACTCTCGTGACTCTTGTAACGATGTAGACTCTCGGGACTCCCATGGCGGTGTAGAATCCCATGACGGTGCTGACTTTCGAGACTCCCATGTCGATGTAGACTCCCGTGGCGGTGTAGACTCATGGGAATCCTGTGACGGTGTAGACTCATGAGAATCCTGTGGTGGTGTAGACTCCCGGCACTCCCTTGGTGGTGTAGACTCCTGGGACTCCCATGGTGATGTAGACTCCCGGGACTTTAATGGCGGTATAGACTCTCGGGACTCCCGCGACGATTTAGAATCCTGGGACTCCCATGGTGGTGTAGACACCCGGGACTCCCGTGTGTATCAGAGCTAGCCCTTGTACTACTGTGGGAGTTGAGATTCTAGTGCAATCTTCTATAGGGACTGTAGCTCCACAAAGCTGCCCTATTTTTTTACAGTGGGTCGGTGTTCATGCTTCGACATGAATTTAGGCAAAGAACAACTTTGGAGATTTGTGACTCCAGGGGATATCAGAGAGGTTGGATCTCGAGGTCTAGAGGACATATCAATACCGCGATGGAGGATTTTTCCATGGTATGCCTTTATTCTCAAATTTTATTTTGTACCCGCCTATTTTCCTTTAGGTTTTTATTTTTTGAATGCTTGTAGGTGGCTACTGCTTTTCTCTGCCTTTTTTCAAGAATGATCATGCTTGGAGAGGCATTTAGAGTTGTGGCAAGTAAGAGGCAAACACAAGAGGCTGTTGAGGAGTAGTTAAGGTTGGCTCATTAGAGAGGGCTACCGTGAAAGAAGCTTATAAGGAGACTACCTGCGTGAGAGCATAGCTATAGCTGTGAACATCTTGTGAGAGGACCGCAAGAGCTGAGAGTAGAGTCATAGCTGCGAACATCCCGTGAGAGGGGTGCATGAGCTATGGCCAAGCTACGTATAACTTAAAAGATGACTGTCATGGCAGAGGCTTATAAGGAGACTACCTGCGTGAGAGCAGAGTCATAGTTGCGAACATCCCGTGAGACGGCCGTAGAAGCTGAGGCTGAGCTATATATAACTCGGGAGATGGCTCCCGTGGCAGAGGCTTATAAAGAGACTACGTGTGTGAGGGTAGATTCAGAGCTGCGGATGTCTTGTAAGGGGGTTGTAGGAGCTGAGGCCGAGCTATGTATAGCTTGGGAAAGGGCTACCGTGGTAGAGGTTCATTCCATTGAGATGGAGATGAGGAAGGAGGCTATTGAGAGGGCCATTACAAGCGCCTTTATTAATGATTATGAAGAGCTTGACAACTTTCCCTGCTATTGATTTCTCTGGCTTCGTCCAATATGAGGTGCTAGAGGTAGAGGGTGATAGGGAGAGCCTTGATGATAGTGGCTCAGGAAGCAGTGACTGATCGTCGGGAGTATGACGACTTTTATCTTTTTGTCTACCTTCTTGTTAGGTCATGTTCTGACTTTTGTAAGTTGTTTACAAACTTTATGAAAGCAAGACAGTTTTGGACACAATAATCTTCGCAGATATTTATTTCATAAATAACAGAAAAGATCACCTGAAACAATAAAGGACAAATAAAATGAGAGTCATCGGCTTATACCCGCTATAGGTAATAACTTTTCAGTTGGAGTCACCTCCTCCTCCAAACCCTCCTGAGATCATATGGATTTCTCTGAGGGGCTGCTAGCACTCTCTATCATTTTGGTTCCTATCAGGTAGCGGGTTTTGTCCTCTGCCAGCAACGTACTGCCGCAAATAGCCACGTTGTATGATCAAAGCAGTCATCATTATCATGGTCATGGTTGCGATGGAAGCAACAGTACTTGTTCGGGTTTCTATGGTTTGGGGTGGTCTTCATCTTCTCTGGCCAGAGTATTATAGGATCATCATGTATTTGGAACAGGATATGCTCCACGGAAGAATTAAGTGGCGTAAACGCTTACTATTCTCTCAAAGGCGGAGGACCAAGGAGGTGCTTGACAAAGACTCTCTCCATCTTATTCCTTTTGTTCTCTGCTTCCTGCTTCTCCTCACTGGTGTCCTTCTTCTTCTTGTCCTCGTGGGAGGACTCACCTCGTTTGGCCTTGGTGACATCCTTGGCGTTCATGTACTTTTGTGCCCTTAACAACAACTCAGGCATTCTGGATGGTGGCTTTTTTAGGATAGAAAATAGGAAACTAAAGGAGTGCAGATCCGCGATAAAGGTGGCTATGGTCACTTTGTCATCTCCCTCCTCGATTTGGAGAACGTCCTCGTTAAAACGAGTGAGGTAACTCCTCAGATTTTCATCCCAATCTTGCTTAATGATGAGCAGGTGAGTAACTGACTTCTGGTGTCGGCGTCCCCCAATGAAGTGGGAGACGAAAGACTTCTTTAACTCAGCAAAGGAGTGGGTAGAGGAAGGCTTGAGCTTTGCAGACCACTAGCATACGGATCTTTTGAGGGTGGTAGGTAAGACTCTACACATAATCTCATCAAGTACGTTGTGGAGTTAGATGAGAGATTTGTACGTGTCGAGATGGTCGAGGGGATCTTTGGTGCCATCAAATATATCAATGACAAACATCTTAAAATTTGAGGGTAAATGGTAGTTGATAACATCTGCAACAAATGAGGTATTAGTGTTCCTTACGAAGTAATCCACCATCTTCGACGTCTGTGTTTTGATAGATGTTGAGGGCATCATCGAGCTGGTTTTGCACCTCCCTGTCCTTTTCGTCCTATTGGTTGTGGACGTCCTCCGTTGGGTCATTGTAGTGGCTTTAATGATTAGCATACTGGCTTTCTCCCTTATCCTCTTGTGCAGGTACATGAGGAATGGGAACACGTGAACTTCCTGCAAGCTGAGGAAGGACTGGAGCTCTCTGACGCTGGGCCTCACAATGGGCACCCTGACACCCAGAGTGGTGAGGCTATGGAACATTTCCAATTGGGGGGAGTACTGCTCCCACAGGCTGAGGGGCAGTGCCTCCCAGGGCTAGCATTAGTTGGATGATTTGCTGGTTTTAGCTTGCCAACAACTGCATGGTCTCCAAGAGTTGTTGCCCTACCACGGGGGTTGTTACAGTAGATGGTTCCGCTGGTGCAAGTAGAGGTGGAGCCTCCTCTCGACTAGCTGGGTTGTTATCTTTCGGTTGTTGACTCATCGACCTGGTCGTGATCGCCATAGAAAGTAGCAAGCTAGTAGAAAACTTAGTCGCTTCCCACAGACGATGCCAAAATGATGGTGCACAAAATAGACTTATGCAAAATCAAAAGTTGAGTGTGTGATAAAATGTAATTAATGGACAATTAATAGAGCAATCAATGACAATAATATAAATATCGAGTTAACACACAGATATGCAGTGGTTCTGTCCAATTGACCTACTCCACTCCAAAAAACGGCAACGATAGCATGGGGTACTTTATTGATTAAGTAAGGTAAACGAGAGAGATAGAGCAATGGTTAGCTTTGGGACGTATACTATAGCTAAGAGAGAGAGAAAATATATGAGTAAGGTGAAGAGAGGTGTGGATAGATCTCAAGAGGTCTAGAGATACAAAGAAGTGCCCTTTCGTGTAGAGAGAGCTTACAATTTATAGACACGGAGCCTTGGTTAAGGCGGTGACGTGAGGACAAATGTACTAATTCTCTAAGTAGCTGTAATACCCCGCATAAAAATTTAAATAAGGATACTATTATATTAAGAGTTCTCCTAAGATGAACAAAATGATGGTATAAACTTAGAATCATTGTTGAAAGATTGATCATGAAGTTTGTGTTTCAGACGAATTAACTTTAGAGTCAAACTTAGTTTTTTATGTGTAACCTTGAAAACAGTGATTAGGTAAGTTTCTAAATATTTTTAGGTCAATATAAGGTCTTCATTGCATCCATAAGGTCTAGAAAGTTTGGGAGAGGTAATATGGGGTGTACGAGAAGTTTGGAAGTATTTCGGAGTGAAAGCACACTTAGGGAGAATTTAAATGAGAGGGAGTGTGGATACTGACCCAATGTTTGGATCATAACCTTTTATTTTGATAGTAGATAGTAGACTTCCAGGGCTACAAAAGAGTATTTAACGAAAATTTTTCAAATCGACCTCTAAACAGGTCAAAACTTCACTGGAAGTTCCATCAAAAATTGGAATGACGTTCAAACGTGAAAGTACGTTCGAACGGCGATTCGTTCCAGTACTCTTGTCTGATGGAAAAATAAAAGTACTAGCAACAATCAACGTTCGAAAGACAAAGGATGTTCGAAGGTAAAACAACAATTTTCACTGGTTACGTTCGAACGTCAAATGACGTTCGAACGTGATCGATGAATCAAAACATCAGATTCATGTCGGCTAAGATATTTTCTTCCTCTATAAATACATAAGGCCACCTCCTTTAGCCTCCAAACACCATTTACAACCTTAGAAAGTCGTGAGAAACAAGAAAGAAAGGGGGGGAACACAAGATCAAAGAGAATTTTCATCTTGAAGTAACTCAAAATCTCAACTTCTTCAAGAATTCTAAGGAAGAAGAATGTAGGAGATTTCTTCCACTCTTGTTCATTGATACTTAGGCTTATATATATACATGTTTTGACTCTTAATCATAAATATTTGTTATGTAATCCTTGTTTCTTTATTGTTCTTGCAAATCTTACCATGTTAGATGGAAGTTATAGCTAGATGTCCATTAAACCTTTGTTCTTGACATCCAAACACTAGTTTTTCAAAATGTATGAATTTTTCTTCTTGTTGTTCTTGATTCATAAACTTGATATTGATTTGTGTTTGATTTCAAGACTTGATATTCATTGTTCTTGATCTCTCTACTTGATAAATCATTAGTTATTGATTTCTCTACTCGATATTCAATTATTCTTGCTTTCAAAAACTCTAGTGTTTTATTGGAACCATAAAACTATATCATTTGATGATCTCTTGCTTATTTCTCTTGAGTTGTTATAAGAAAAAATACCTATGGAATTGGGGTTTTTTGATATACTTGTGATTTGAGAATTTGGTTGGTATCGTATCTCTTGTATGGATGTTTGGATGAACATGGGTGACCGTTGACCGGATATCGTAGAGTGGGATAGATGTGTTTCCTACTCCGTGCGGGTTTGAACATTCCCTATCACTCGGAGTGGGGCTGGTACCTTGCGAGGACCAAAATACTATTCGCTCACGGGTACTGTGGTTGAGGGTTAGTATACTATTCCTGGGTTAAATCTCTTCACTACCATTGTGATGGTACATGCCCTTCCTAAAGTTGATATCCTTGCGAGGATGTGTGGGGGGGGGGAGGATATTCTAAATGGGTGTATTTATGCGAGATCTTACATAATACCTGAGATACATATATACAAATTGTGGGTTATGGTTCATGGTTGAAAATGGTTGATGTTGGCTAATGGTGCCTGATTTCTACGAGAATTTGTTGGAAGTATGAGATTCCATTAGAACTTGTTGGAAATGGTGTGTCATTGGAAATGAATTTTTAATTGCAACTTAGTCGTACTCTTCAGTTAATCTATTGTTATTGCATTAACTGGAGATTTGTTTAAATGTCATTGTTTTCTTTCAAAAGTTATATATGATATTTTGAAAAGTGAGACCACACTATTTTATATATTTTTCAAACCTTGTTCGAGTTTGGGAGAACGTTGCTACAGAGCTCAGTGCTCACCCCCTACAAACAATATTTATTTTTAAATTTCGGTTGAGAGGAAGAGCTCGGAGTTGACAAGTAGGTAAATTGGGAAGCACAACTAAATGGGAGCATGGATCCAGAGAGAGATGTTTAAGGTTATTCTCTTTGTGTCCTAGACTAGGGGATGCCTTTTTGAGATAATGTATGAATGGTATTTTATTTATTCCACTGCGAGACAAAGTACTCTCTCTTTGAATGTAATGACCATAGTTTTGCATATTCTTTTGGATGACACTTTAGATATTATGTATGATGAATTGAATATTCGTTTACTTATGAAAATTATTAGTTGCTCTCATGTTGTGAATGATTTTAAATAGTAATGCCATCTAGGGTGAATTTTGGGGAGTTACAGTAGCTACAAAAGATTAGTGCCATAAGAGGTTGCCTTGATCTTTGAGAGTGAGTATCCTGATAATTGCTCCTCACGTGTTTTAATTATTCTTGGATTCCTTGGACCTTGGGCTGGGCCGAATTCACTAACTGGACTTGACTTGCCTTTTAGCTGATTTGGGCTTACTTGATTTATTGGGTCTGGCCCAGTTGAATCTGGGTTCATCTGTTAGTTTTAAGATGTAGTTAGTGCTATAATCAAGGCTGTGAATTTAGTTTCTCTGTAATTGAAACTCATTCAATTGGATTAATAAAGGAGTCTATTTTTATTGATTCATTATTTTGTGTATTCATCACTTTAAGAATTAATCCAATGAAGTCTTAAAATAAGACATTTGAATCCATCTATAAGCAATTGCATGAAAATTATCTGTTAATTGAGGCATTCTGTCTATCACAATAGATTATGGAGCAACAGTACCATACTAGAGTTGATTAGGAGTCTTAGATCATGTTTTGATGCATTGTAGACCTGGATTTTAAAATACTAAATTAAATGAAATTATAAAATAAAAAAGCCTTACATTTGTCATATTTCTATTGAACAAAAAATAGAAGTATGATACTACAAATTTTTTGGGTATTGTAGTAGAAACCATAGCAACTAGATGATTGATGTTCATGGTCCCAGAGTAGAGCTGCATTGGATTTGATATTGATGATACCAAGAATAAGTCCTAAGTATGAGTTTGGTAAGGGAGGTCGAACTAAGAGGTTAGTCAAGACATCCAGAGCTCAGGGGTCCAGGCCTCAAGCTCCCCCCCCCCCATAGCAAACAATCAGGGAAACGAGAAGGAAACAGCTGCATAACAGAAAGCACCCCCGAAACAATAGTCAAGCTATATTCAAGACACAAAACTCTCAATTGGCTAAGATCCTCTCCCAAAATCAAAGGAGATCCCACGGAAGCAAGACAAGGATCTCGCTGCAGATCCCTTAGATATAGGAATTTCATTATAAATACTGATTAACCCTAATTAATGTATAAATTAAAATGATTAAGTAATCAAATTTGCAAGATAAAATAACCAAAAAGTAGTTATTATAGTTAATTAGAGTTTGTGCGGTAATTAATTTTTTTTTTACAATTTTTGTCCAAAGTTTTGTGTTCAAATGCAGGAATACTACAAAATGCAAGGAACAAAGTGTCAAGGATCAAAAGGACCAAGGATGAAAATGTAATTCTACCAAAACGGATTAACATGGGTACAAGTTGCAAGCTCCAGCAAGGTGCAACCGTCCAGACGGTGCACTGTTGTCTGGACGGCCACCCTTAGTCATTGCATGCAAACGTCCACCTCATGCTTCCTCAAACATCTATAAATACCCCCTCTCCTTCACTTCAGCAGGCCGGACAGAGAGCTCCTAAGAAAGAAATCCAAAGAGAGAAAAGGGAAAGAAAGGAAGAAAAGAAAAAGAAAGAAGAAAGTGCAAGCACGATCCAGTCTGTGACACACTTTCAGTTCCAATACTGTACTTGTACATTTCTGTTGTAGCTTTCCATTCGAATAGTTGAAGTGTTGCCACTTTTTTGTCTTAATTGATAATAAGTGTGGTTGTATTTCAATCGTTCCCTACAAAAGCCTTTTAAATTCTGTACTTTAATTATGTTGTAATGGCAACTACCCGCATTCCGTGCTTGTCTATAGCAATGGAGCGTGAGTAGTCGTTTATATCCTCCTGTGCGAGGGGAACATATGTATATTATTGGTTTAATTATGAAATTTTTGATATTTTATTTATACGTTTATTATATATATAAGACATGCCAGCTAGAATAACCCCGGCATTCC
>CM042186.1:31147487-31181243 GCA_023539305.1 Ilex asprella | reverse complement strand
GTGCGAGGGGAACATATGTATATTATTGGTTTAATTATGAAATTTTTGATATTTTATTTATACTTTTATTATATATATAAGACATGCCAGCTAGAATAACCCCGGCATTCCTACCGGTATGGCTAGTCCACCACCGCACAAATGAGGAAGTTTCACTGACGCATGATATTACTATATATAATAGTATTGTCAGTCGAATAACCCCGGTGATCCTATCGGTATGGCTAGTCCTCCATCGGAACACTGAGGAAGTTTTACTGGTAAATATATATATCACAGATAATCTATTGAATAATTCAAGTATTTCGTCTGAATGACTTGACCTTCTGGTTGACATATCTAAACACAGCTAACCTGACAAGTTGCTGTGTTATGTTTTACTACCACCAGATGACCTGACAAGTTGCTGGAAGATAGTTTATACAACCTGCGGGTTTACTTGAATTAATCAGTTGGCACATCTATATCCAGTGTAGCCTAAGAAGCAGCTGTGTTATATATTACCGCTAGTGTAGCTTAAGAAACAGTGTTATGGTTTATTATATACGTATTTGCAATTATGAGATCAGTTGAATAACTCAAGTATTCCTCATGAAAGGCTTGACCTTCTTGTTTGCTTAAGTTAATCATTTGACGTGGATATAACTAGTGTGGCCTAAGAAGCAGCTGTGTTATGATTTATTACCACCAGTGTAGCCTAAGAAGCAGCTGTGTTATGGTTTATTTACATCAGACCTGCCGATTGACTTTCCAATAAAAAGGAAGTTAATTGATGTGAGGTACCATTTCCAGAAAGTGACCAATATAAAGTATATGAGATCCGCGAACTGAAAGATACTTTTTATATTCCTGTCTCTATATCTCTTTATATCTTTTAAATTACTGCATCTGTGTACTTTTTATATAACTGTCTTAGAATAACCTACCTGTAATTAACTTGTTAATTAAACTAATAATCACTCTAAGCTCACTTCACAAGCTATCAAATATCACACTACTTCAAACAACAACTTTACCATTTTTATTTTTTTTTCTCTTTTTTTTTTCTAAATTACTGAAAACTATTCGTGGGATCGATACTTGGACTTAAAACCGAGAAAACTACAATTCGACCACTTATACTTGGGTGTATAATATAATATAATTCAGACACATAAAAAAGTGCGAATCAAATACTGTACAGAGCCTCCATTGAAGGCAGAGAACATGGCAGGTGACAAAAGCATCTTATAAACCCAATTCCCTATGAATACAGACCCACGGAGAAAGAGCCTCCATTGAAGAGTGGACTAGCCGAGCTCCCAAGCCGGTGACCTACTATACTTCCATTGATCAAAGCACCCCACTCCTCATATAGTTCACACTCCCATCATAAAGTTCACGAGCGTTATAGCTCAGACCCGTCTCTTATTCATACATACGAAGATTTTGCTAATTCACGCAAAATCACACCATCAGATATTGTCTCTTGCCTTCAATGGAGTTGGGGTTACGGATGGAACCAAACTAAGCCTGGAGTTGGGGTTACGGATGGAACCAAACTAAGCCTGAGTCAAAAACTAGAATATTCTAGCTTATTCGTTAGCCTAGACACATTAATTTCCTTTCAATCTTGAAGTTAGCTCAACTCGCCTGATTAAACAAATCGAGCTAGTTGAACTCAAGTTGGACTTGTACACACATATGCACACATGAAACAGTTTACAGGGATATACTTGCATTTGAATTCGTAAAAGAGACTTCGGCATTCAATTACACTTCACTCGAATCAACTTCTTTTTTTTTTGAGACAAAACTAGGCAAAAAGGAAAGGAAATCCTCCTCCGAGATAGTAGTTTTCGATGAGCCGGGAATAAATTAGCTAAAAAACCTCTACTGAAAGCAGATGGTACCTTCCTTTTTTTTGGTGAGTGGTGACCACCTCTATATTGCTTTTTTCGCTTAGCCAAGAAAAAGTCCAACCTTTCCAAACCACAAATCCAAATTCATTACTTTCGCTGAACTTTCTTAAATATGTAAACAGGAGAAAAAATACAAGTGGAGTAATTTTACAAAACTCAAATTAAACTCAAAAAGTTACAACTCAAATGCATATCATTCCTTAGATAAGTAGGTCCCATCAATTTTTTCAGTAAAATTCACTCATTCCACGCTCATCCAAGAAAAATGATATACATTTGAATTTTAACTTTTGAATTTTATTTGAGTTTTGTAGTATTTTTCATACAAATAACTTAAGCATCATATTCACACAACTGAGATCTTGTCCATGTGCTGTACTGTACTGCAATTAAATTTCTGGTTCAAAGGTGTTAATTGTGGTTCATTGGGAATTGCATGACTTTGACTCTTGCTCTTCACTTGTCTTCCATTCTGATCAACCCTGAAAACATAAAAGGAAAAAAATGAGACACATATGGAAAGATAAACACTGCAAGAAAAAAAAATATACCAGAGATGTTGGGCTATTTCATTTTAATTTTTCTTCTCCCATACTTGTTCAGTGGTTGCTCTGTCCAAACTTTAGTTGTAATCACGGGAAGTTCTTCTATTTCAACGGCAAGCGACATATTCTACCTTAATTCAAGCCTGCCTTCGATGTGGTACAACAATAACTCAACAAATATGACTATCCGTGGGGATGATGGATCAGTGATAAGAGTAGTCCTCTCAAGTTTGGGCAATCCAAGTGTAGTTTGTGGATTCTATTGCATAAACATCTGCTATGATTACTTGCTCTTGGTCGTCGTTGTTGGTATAGGCAATCCAAGCGTAGTTTGGTCAACGAACAGAGACCATCCAGTACAGGAGAACGCGACCTTACAACTAACAGGATATGGAGATTTGGTGCTACGAAACTCAAATGGCACCAAGGTGTGGTCATCCAATAGCACAGGAAAGTCGGTAGTGGGATTAATATGACTAAAGCAGGAAACTTGGTCCTCTTTAACAACAACGAAGTCATTGTTTGGCAATCTTTTGATCACCCTACTGATACACTGCTCACTGGGCAGCGCTTAAACGAGGGCCAGAGACTAACTACGAGTACCTTTAAATCCAATTGGATCCGGGGATTGTACTATGCCACGTTAACATCGGCCTCCGGTTTTGCTGCATACACTGAAGTCCATCAAGGCTCACCATTGATGTATTATCAATTGGTACCTGATCAAAGTTCACGCAGTAGTGGCAGGTCCAATTTTGCAGAATTCCAACAGGGAGGGTTCGTTGTTAACTTGGGAACATCTCAGCAAACATTTGCAAGATATGGCTTCTATATACCTAATTCCTACATTGAGTATCTAAGACTTGACAGTGATGGGCATTTAAAGATTTACCAACATTATGAAGCAAGGGGATTTTATGAGGTTCTTGATTTGGTTTGCAATGACCTAGGCGTGTGTCAATATCCTCGCAGCTATGGAGAATAAGGTGTATGCCGACAAGGGGAATGTAGTTGTCCCACAGGCATAGACAGAGTTCAATATTTTGATCAAAGTTGATGGTGTAATTTTTGGTGGATGAACAAAGTCAACGGATTTAGTATTAAGGAGAGATTAGAGCTGCATGACTCATAGAATGGTTTATAGAGGTGAGGACTGATTTGAATATGGAGATAGTGGCACAAAAGAAATATAGTGGTTCACTAGCTGTAGAGCTTGACTAGTCCACTCTTTAATGGAGGCTGTTGCTCCCTTTTCTTTATTGATAACTTAAGTGATTTACAGAATAGTGCCTGTGCCACTAGGGTTCCTTGTGCCTCAATGGAGGCACTGTTCAGTATATATAGACTAATTTCTACTTCTAAGGGATCTACACCGAGATCCTCGCCTCGCCTCCGTGGGATTTTCCTTGATTTTTGGGAGTGGATCTTGGTTGATTGAGAGTTTTATGCCTTGACTCTAGCTTTCCATATTTTTTGGGGTGCTTGTTGTTTATCCAGTTGTCCCTACATCATTCCTGTCAATACCCAGTTTGAATGAAGCTGAGCTCTGATTCTCTGAGCTCTTCTGTTTTGGCTGACCTACTGACCTGGCCTAGAGGTCTGAGCTCACACTTAGAATTATTTTTGGTATCATCAAAAGTCAACTTCAGTTACCCAGTCAGGGCTGCTCTAGATTAACCCCTTTGTCTTGCCACCCTTCCCCAGATCAACACAAACTTGTTGAGGTAAGAAATGTTACCTACTTCAATGTCATCAATTCAGTTGCTGCACTTCCAAATATCACATACATAAATGAATGCATGGAGGCTTGCCTGCAAAACTGTTCTTGTGGTGCAGTCTTTTTTAGGTATTACTACAATGTTTCAGATGGGTACTGTTTTATGCCACTTGAGATCTTGTCAATTAGAGAAGGGCAAATTCCAAATTACAATTTCATGTCAACCATATATATTAAGATACAAATTCCATATGAAACACCAAGTCCTTTGCCGGAAGTTGCGCCATCAACTCCATCTCCAAGAAATCAAACAAATTTTGCAGCAATAATTACAGGGTCTAGTACTGGTGCGTTTGTCCTTGTATGCATTGCAATTTCAATCCTGGTTATGCGGAGGGAACGAAACAAAGATGATGAGGAAGACTATATCGGCCATCTCCCGGGGATGCCTAAGAGGTTTTCATATGAAGAACTACTCGTTGCAACCGAGGATTTTAAGGAGAGACTTGGTGCAGGAGGATTTGGGACCGTGTTTAGAGGAACGCTTGGAGATGGTACTAAGGTTGCAGTTAAGCGGATGGACAAACTAAGCCAAGCGATGAAGGAGTTCTTAGTAGAAGTTCAATCAATTGGAAGCATACACCATTTTAATCTCGTGCAGTTGATTGGATTTTGTGCAGAAAGATCTTGCAAACTTCTGGTGTATGAATATATGAGTAATGGGTCTTTGGATAAGTGGATATTCAACAAGGATCAGGGAGCTTTCCTCGATTGGCAAGCCCGAGAGAAGATTATACTTGACATAGCCAAAGGGTTGGCTTATTTACATGAAGAATGCGGACAGAGGATTATTCACCTCGATATCAAGCCACAAAACATTTTTCTAGATGAAAATTTCAATGCTAAAGTCTCTGATTTCGGATTAGCTAAGCTCATAGATTGAGATGAGAGCCAAGTTCTAACAACAATGAGAGGAACTCCAGGGTATCTTGCCCCTAAATGGCGACTCCTAAGAATTACAGTGAAGGTCGACATCTATACCTTTGGGATTGTTCTTCTCGAAATAGTTTATGGGCAAAAAAACTTGGATCGCCAATGTTCAGAATCTAGCTCTCATTTGTTTAAATTGTTGGAGAAGAAGGCTAAAGATGACAAACTACTTGATTTAGTTGAGCATTTGGGGGAAGGCATGGAAGATCATAGAGAAAAAATCGTGAGGATGATAAAGACTGCAGCATGGTGCTTGCAAGATGATCACACAAGGAGGCCTTCGATGGCAACAATAGTGAAGGTCTTGGAAGGGGGAATGGAGGTGGATCCAAACATCAGCTATAACTTCACTCATGCAATGGGATCTCAAGTTGTAGCAAATGGTCATGCTTCTACACCACCACAAGCTTCTGTTCTTTCTGGTCCTAGATGAAATACAAACAAGTCATAACTCACTCCCCTTGCAATGGCCTCAAGCTGTGCAAAACTACTTCTAGTTGGGCTCCAAAACTTCTCCTTCTAGCTAGTTAGAGAGTCATATAGTACCATTTTCAGTATAGTAGTTTTGCCCAATTCTTACTAAGGGGCTAATTACAAAAAAGCTATGTGGATAAATAATCAATTGTGCACAACCACCATCAATGATTATGAGTTTCACTAAACCCCTCGTAGTATAAAACGAAATGCAAAATACAAAAATAATCTCCTACTGAAGACTGAAGACACTCATGTAGATGTATTTTTACCACACTCTGGCAACCACTCGACCTAATCACCCTCCACCCCAAGGTCCAGTACCACAAAGCCCGTTGGTCAAAAATTAAACCAAGATTTGAGAAGTTAGATAATAAACAAGGCTAGAAAGAGAAAAAGGCCTGAATAGGGAGAAAGAGAAAGAGACTTGAAGAGTAAAAAGATGTAATCTACTTGGCATGATGATTTGTGTGTTAATAGTATGCTCTAAGACCAATCATATAGATGTTTTGGGGTTGCACTAGCAACATTCATTACTTAATTAAATAAAAAAAAAGTTTATTTATCATGTTTCTACTTTATTTCATTTTAATATACATGATATAGTCCATAGAGTATAAATTAAGAAGATAGTTTCTCAAGGAGTTGAGAAGAGGAGACTTATACTTCTTAGTACTTAACTTTTAAATGTTCCTAGTCATAAGATTACTATGTGGGCACTATGTAATCCGGATAGACTTGCATACATTATGTTTATACATATTTGATATGAGGTGATTCGTCCAAGTCACCAATGTAGAGACACTGAAGCAGGTGTGTGGGTGCTTGTTAGAGAACAAGTACATTGAACGTAACCATTGACTAACTAGGATTTTTCATATGGAGTTTTATATGTCTGTCAATGTTAAATCCTAAAGTTACAATTATGCAATTGATCCTTAGACTTGAGACAACACGGTTGTCTTGTGCATGGACTTCTATGTACAAGACCATGTAACATATTCATATACTAACCATGTAACTTGGATATGTATTGTTAGACATAGTTAGACATGCATGGAGACTTATGAGTATACAACATGAAATCTATCACCCTTAATATTTAAAGGGAGAATGTCCTACGTGATTTTCTGGAATATGACTTAAGGAGTCCTTGGCCAAGGAAGAATGAAAATTAGAAAAAGAGTTTATAATTGATTATTAAGAGTCAGAGTCCTAACATCAAACACATAAGATTGAGTTAGGGTTTTGACAGTAATTCCATATCCTAATAATTCAATTATTGCATTGTGTGATAAAATGATTGAATTGCATGACAATTGTGGACTGAATGGATTCTCTACCAACTTCATGCTATCCGGAGGTTAATCATGATATGTTGCTAGGTGTCACTCATGATTAATAGAAGTACGAAGAATGAAATTAATATAAATATATTAATTATTCTTCATAAAGGGAGAATTAGAAGAGTTCTAATTCAAGTTAAATTAGAAAGAGTTCTAATTTGAAATGCTACATTTAGTTAGGATCAAATGCCTACAACCGAGTATGCTTGATCCTATAGGGTCACACACAATACAATTGATTGGAAACTAAATATAAATGAGAGAAAAAAAATTAAGAGTTAATTGGAGGTTGAAAACCTAATTAAGAGTTAATTAGAGACTTTATTACAATTAATAGTTAATAAGGAGTTATATGTTATTATGAGATAATTGCAACTAGACCCAAACAAGGATTAGAGTCTTCTAAGGCTCTATAAATACCTTTATGTAAGGGGTGGATATGATATAACAACTCTCTTACTAGCACAAGAAGAACATTCCTCATTCTCTCTCTCTACTAATTTATCAATGGTTGAGGTAGATTCTCCAAGTTTATCAATTCATGTGGATACCGATAGAGGCCAAATAATTGCGAGGTTCGGGGTAAAGATCAAATGCAGATTTAAAATTCAATGTTTTGTAGAATGCTTGAAGATCGTTAAAGACACGTTTCAAGAGATAATCCTTAATCTTCTCTATAGATCTAAGGTTTCTCGGTTTGTATTAAACATGAGTAGATGTTTGAATGAGGTATCAATTTTATTTTTTTAAAATTTTGATGCATTTATTATATGATTCCTTTCATTGTGCTAACAGTACAAACTAGATCACAGTTAAAGAAAGAGAAAAAAAATTCACTCACTGAAGCTAAAGTTGTTGAAACTGAAGATAGTCGGAGAGATAGGAAAGGAAATAAACCTATATTGAAAGAGAGAGAGAGAGAGAGAGAGAGAGAGAGAGAGGGAGAGAGAGCGAGTATATTTATCTCAGGCTCTCAGCCAATGATCGCTTCGTAATTCGATAAAACACTTAGATGACCATTTTTCAGTAAATCGAGTCTAGATTTGAACAAAAAAAGAAACTTTAAAACCCTGACCTTAAGATTTCTCACCGGAGAGAGAGAGAGAGAGAAATAATCATTTCTTTTTCAAAACAATACTTTGGGTAAATTAAATGAAAGGTTAGTTGTTGAGCAGCACACTTTTGTACAAAATAACTTTCATTTACACCACTCGAATTAAAACTATATTAGGGCATGTTTGTTTGAAGTATAGAGTTTGATGAGATTAGATAATTGATTTTATTTTAGGGTTAATTATATTGGAGGTCCCCTAAGTATGAAGTTTATCTCATTTTCATCCCCAATATTTTAATTGCATCATTTTGATCCCTGAAATAATAAATATATTTCCTACAAGTAGACAATATCCATATTGGTAACGAATTTTTATCATAAACTTGTCACGTAATACCCAATTCGGACAAAAAATAATTTTGATAGCTCTTAATTTGAAAAAGAAAAAAACACAATAAATCAATGCATAAATATTTGGTCTATATTGACATTTTAATCTTTTTCAATTTTGATATCAATAATGCCTCATTTAGTACTACCTATTGTATGGTATTGGTTTATGCAAAATATGAGGGTGTTAAATGCCACATTAGTATTGGTTTATACTGGGACTTGTAACTTGATCCAAATTAACTTGGTGGTAAATGATAATTAGACTATTTTAGTCCAATTTTACCCTTTAAAATCCCAAACAACACATGCCCTTAGACTATATACTCAACAGTGGGGTTTGAAACGAATCGAGTAGCTTAGTCTTGATAGAGCTCAAGCTTTGCTCATTCAAATTATAAACTAAATTGAAATTGATTAGATTCTAAACTCATTTTGTGAGTAATTTATAACTCTGCTTGAATAGGCTCAATTTAAAAAGGTCTAGTTTATAAATATTTCTCACATTATTTCCAAATAATTGTTATCCAAAAAATGAATAATCCAAAATTTATATTCAAATAGCTTTAGATGTCAAGCACCTCTTTTCCTATTTTCTCTAATAGGTTTTTGGGATCTTTGAAATTTTAAGTTTTGACATTAAAATTGATTATACAAATTTTGAGATAATATTTTTTTTGAGAAATTGATTGTATTAGCATTGAATAATAAATTCTAGGATTAAATTTTATTTTATCGTTGTTCAGAAATCAACTCTTTGTCTTAAAGGCTCTCAAGCTTGTCCCGAGTTATGTTTGAGCAAGAATATTAGGTTTTGGCTTGAATTGAACTCCGTCATTCACAATGGAGCAGAATTTAATCAAACTGAAGCTCGATAAACTAGGTTCAATTTGTACTCCTACCAAACTTGGTTCAATTGAACTTTTTAACATAAAATGACCATATTTTCGAGTGCAAAAAGAAGTCATTTCTTCACCCATTCATGTTTTCACTATACTATTATAAATGATTTTTGTCTATTTCATCATCAAAAGAGTCAGGTATAAAAAGACACTACATCATTGCATAAAATGTATAGGATAAAAATCACCCTAATCAAAGTAAGGAATGCCAAATATTCACAAGACAAAATAAAGAAGATCAATATTCCCTAGTAAATCAAACTATTGTAATTTGTCACTGTTAAAGATAAATGTTAAACATTATGGCTAGAACATATCATATTCACAGCATGATAGTTATGATAAACAAAAGGAAACCTCATACCATCTCTTATCACCTATTTCATCTGACCTAAACATTACCACCTCATCCATGCAAATTGCCTTAATTCACATATTAACCCCTTGTCTGTTGTCGATAGAAAGAAGCGGCTTTAGTTCAAAGTAACTCCTCCATTGTTAAGTACCCTAGCTGACTTTTGAAGATCAAATGGAACCTCTGGTTTAAAAAAATTCACTTCTCATCGAAACTAAGCTTATCCAAGAAAAGGAACTAAAGTATAAAGAGAAGGGGTAAAAGCAACAAATAAGATACAAAAATCAGAACAAGAAACTACGACTCCATTGACTTACAACTAGGCCTAACATACTAAACCAACAAAAACTTAGGCCTAACAACCCACATAAAGGCACCGGCTAATCTGGAATGTATCTTTGTCTAGAAAAAGACCAAAAGTTCATCAAAAAAAAAGAAAATTGCCTAAATAACTTGAAGGGAGCTTTCAATTTATTCTTCAGAGGAGACCACATAATCGGTGACTTTAGCGAGAGATTCAATCATGTTTATCACTTCGAGTAATACTATTAGAGCAACTCTAAGGATGCTATTTAAAATAGCCATTCAAAATATGCCTTTAGTTATGATACAATAGATGAGAGTTCTATTACCATAGTGATACCTGAGTGGAGTTCATAACTGCTCTAATTTACTCATACTCAAAATTACATTAGAGACAAAGAAACTCATTCCAAACTCCAAGTTGATTTAGTCAAGCATTAGTTGTAAGAACCCGCATTAAAAAAATTAAATAAGGTCAATATTACCTTAAGAGTTCTCCTAATATAAATAAAATGATCGTAGAGAATTAGAATCATGGTTAGAATATTGATTTTTTAAATTTGAGTTTCAAGTATATTGACTTTGGGGTTAATTGAGCTTTGGAGATGCTTAAGTTTAAGAAGTGTGATTAGGTAAGTTTTTAAATATTTTTAGGTCAAAATAAGGTCTCCATTGAATCCGGAAGGTCGAAAAACATTGGGAGAGGTAATATGGGGTGTACTAGAAGCTAGGAAGTATTCCGGAGTGAAAACACACTTAGAGAGAATTTGGGTAAAAAGGGATCATGGACATGGATTAGTATTTGGGCCATAAATTTTTACCCTAATTTCCATTCGATCTAAAATTTTGACAGTAGATAGTAGACACCTATAGCTATAAAAGTGTATTTCACAAAAATTTCCTACATCGACTCCTAAATAGGTGAAAACTTCTCTGGAAGTTGGGACAGAAAGTTGTCACCGTCCGAACGCTCCAAGCTTCGTCTGGACGGTACTACTTACTTATCTTTCGTCCAAAAAAGACTTTGGACCGTCCGGACGCCCAAGGCCCATTCGGACGGTACCATATATATTTACCTTGATCAGTCGTGATTTTTCCTCAATTCT
This sequence comes from Ilex asprella, assembly GCA_023539305.1. Taxonomy (NCBI): domain Eukaryota; kingdom Viridiplantae; phylum Streptophyta; class Magnoliopsida; order Aquifoliales; family Aquifoliaceae; genus Ilex; species Ilex asprella. Next base: position 31,170,160 of record CM042186.1, on the reverse strand, counting down.
TGCCTTCTAAATACACCAAAGCCGCCTCCTTCACCCCATTTCACCCATTTCTAACCCTAGAGAGCTTTGGGGAGAAAGAAGGAAGGGAATTCTCACCTGAAAGTAGATCAAATCATCAAGGTCTTCACACCAAACTAAGGAAGAAGGTAGGCATTTTCTCTCAATCTCCCACATTGAGGCTAGGTATATATATATATGTGTGTCTTTCTCTAAATCTTGGATATGTGTTAGAAAATCTTTGATTCTTTATATTCTTGCAATTAATGTCATGTTTTGAACCATGTGATGGTTTGGTAACCATTATATCTTTCTTTTTCATCTTTAAACATTGATTTTTAAGGAAAATGGACTTTTCTCTTGGTATTTCCTTGGTTTTCACTTTCAAAAACTTAGTGTTTGATATTGTGCAACAAATGATGTTTATAATGATCTCTTGCTTATTTTCTCTTCAATTATTCTATAGTAATGTACATGTGAAATTGGAGATTTTGGTATATGCTTGTTGTTTTGAGAAATTGTGGAGTATGGTATCTCTTGGAGGTGTTTAAATGACCAGGGGTGGCCGTTGACCGGGTATCGTAGAGTGGGTAGCCGCGTTTCTCACTCCGTGTGGGTTTGCACTATCCTACCACTCGTAGTGGGGTTGGGCCTTGCGAGTATCAAACTACTATCGCTCACGGGTGCCGTGTATGATGATTAGTATAATATGCCTGGGTTGGATTCGTTATTGCCGGTGCATTAGTATGGGACAATGTAGTCGGTAGACGCCCTTCCCGAAGTTTGATATCCTTGTGAGAATTTGTGTGTGTGTGGGCCAGGATATTTTCGATGTGCTTATTCATGTGATGTCTTACATCAGACTTGAGATACATTTTGGTTATGGTTTATTGTACTAGAAATGGTTTCTACAAGAATTTCGGGAAGTATGGGATTCCGCAAGAACTTGTGGGAAACGATTTATGGTGGAATGGTTTATTACTGATATATTGGTTTCATTCATTGTGGATATGATTAACTTGGAAATGCCTTCTCTTTGGAATGGTTATACATTGGAGAATTGGTTTTACTCTTTTACTTAATTATTGCTACTGTTTAAACTTGAGATCTATTGAAATGTCACAGTTTTCTTTCAAAAGCTATATATACTATTTGCGAAATGTGACCGACCGTTTTTACATATTTTTCTAAACCTTGTTGGATTTTGGGAGGATTTTCTACAAAGCTTCATGCTCACCCCCTACAATTAAACAATTTACAGATTATGGGCCAGAGGAGGAGTTCGGTGCTTATGAGTCGGGCCATGGAGAGGCTTCATTAGAGGGATACTTGGATCCTTAGTGGGACATCTAGAGATGTAGTTTATTTTAGTGCTAGACTATGGAATATATATACGATTATGTATAGTCTAGTATTTTGTTTATTCCGCTGCTAAGTTTAAGTGTAATTCTTTTGGAATGTAAATGTCATGACTTGACCTATTCTTTTGGAATGATAGTGTGGATATGATATATGGTGAATGAAAGTTTATTTTATGATGGGTAAATGGACCCAGTGTGGTCAATAGCTATGCATATGTGGACCCGGTGGGTCAATTATAGTATAATTGTACAGGTTATATTTTGGGTAGAGCTCCCCGTATAAAGGAGACTCTGCCCGAATTTTGTTAAAACATTAATGGTTGATGAATGAAACTTTCTTCTTGATGGATTTACTTAGTGCTCTCATGCGGTGACTGGTTTTTAGAACTTAATGCCGTCCAAAGGGATTTTCGGGGCGTTACATTAGTGGAATATGCGCGAAAACTTCTTGGCACTAGTTAAGAAAATGTTATTACAATACTTGTAGCATCATTACTACTACTTAAAAGTTGTTTTATACTAATAATAAAGAACTACATCTTCTTTCCTAGGATTTTCATTTGGCAGCCCTGAAACTATTCAGCTTGCAACGCAGGCATGCCACTTATATCCATTGACATTATTTTCTCTTCATCTCTTAGTTGCTCCATTTGCATTCTATTTTTTTCTTGCAATAGAATTTCTTGTTCTTGAACCAGACGTTCTTGTTCTTAAAGATAACATCTTTCAAACATTTTAAATTTCTTCTCATTCATTACATTTTTCTCTTCCTTCATCTCTTCTAACAGTTTCATAAGTGCATAACTTGTTACATCACCTTAAGGTTCTTTTCTCTTTGATTTTCTTAGTCTCTCTTTGTAAGCCTTCCTTCCAGGTGGCTTGTCTAAGGCTACATATGACTCATTATAATCTTCTAAATTTACCGAGTCTACTATAGAAGGCATAGAGCTGCCAGGAGTTCAATACTTTTTTTTTTTTTTTACTGAGAATCTTCCATCTATTTTGATTGATATCTTAACTCATTCCAACGATGTTCAAACTGAAAAGGAGATTTATAGAGTTCCTTGTACAACTTCTTGGCATCACGAATTTGAAAATTCTTATAAGAAAACTCATTATCATGTCATTAAAAGTACATTTTTGCAAACCCAAAATATTCACTCATACCTTGTCTTTCTCCGTCAGACCACTATGATTCAATCTTTCAACCTGTGCAAAGCACCCACAAAATTTGTTGGTGGCTAGCTTAATTACCGACCGACAATTCATCAAAGAAACTTCACTACAGCTATGGCGTGCCTTAGGTTTATACTCGTTGAAGTACTCCCAAACCCTTGGCCAATATGTCTTCCATTTTTCCTCATTTTATTGCATGACATCCAAACTAATATTAAGCCACGCCGAGATTATCATACCGTCTTCCTCTACTGTAAAGTTGCCACCTTGCTTTTTTTTGGTGGTGGATTCTACTTGAGGACATATTTGTGAAGATTGGCCTATAAAATTATTACCCAAGTTTGTTCTATCATTCATGAGATTGGTGCAATAAGCACCATGTTAGAATGGTTCCATAATAAAACCTTATAATTCAACATGGCCACCATGCTAAAATTAACAAATTATTGTACATGCTACTATCAAAAAAATATTCTACTCTTGAAGAAATGATTCTTCTCTACAAAACTCCATAACTAAACATTACTAAAATCTAAGTATTATTGGTAACTACTTGAAGCAAACCAAAATAGTGACCACTCCTTTCTTAGGCATGACCATCGAGAAGATGTGATCTCAAACCTTGAACTCCAGAGGTCTCCTCTGCCAATCGACGTAGCTCTTTTGTCCACTCTGAGCAGTAAGAAGACACTTATGTATCATATCCACCTTATTTGAGGTCTCCCTGATCAAGTTTGAACCCGTGAAAACTCCCTCTATAGCCTCTGTCCAATATACCGAAGAACGACATGATCTCCTATATAATGCCTCATAGGGTGTCATTTGTATGCTCATTTGGTAACTATGGTTGTAGGTGACTTCCACTAAGGGTAAACGTTCCTCCCAATTGCCCTTGAGGTTAAGGACGCATGGCCGAAGGATGTCCTCCAAAATCTGGATGGTCCCCTATAACTAATCATTCGTCTGGGGATGAAAAAGTGTATTTATAATCAATTGTGTCCCCATAGCTTGATGAAGCTCTCCTAGAAGTGAGCCGTGAGCTTGGGATCCCTATTTAATGCTATAGATACGAGTACCCCATGTAATTGGACTATATCCCATATATATAATCTATAGAATTCATCTAGTGTGAAGGTCATTCGCATAACCAAAAAGTGTGCTGACATCGTAAGCCTATCCGCTATCACCCATTCCGCGTCGTGTCCATGCGAAGTCCATGGTAGGTGGGTCAAAATTTATAATGACGTGCTCCCACTTCCACTCAGCCACCTCCAAAGGCTGGAGCAACCCCGCTGGTTTCAGGTGCTCGACCTTAACCTTCTAACATGTGTGACATTTATTGACAAAGTCTCCTACTTGTATTTTCATCCCATCTCCAGTAATAATGGTGGAAAAGATCATGGTACATCTTCATGCCACTAGGATGCACAACAAACGGGAGCAATGAAACTCTTTGAGGATCTCCTCTCTCAGATCCATAGACTAGGGAAACACAACCCTTCCCCTAAATAAAAAATTTTCATTAGCGTGAATGACCTAACCCTCGTCACTTGTACTTGACGGTACCTAGTCCATAATGGACAATATCTCTATGTCCTGCCATTGGGACTCAGTCTCCATGTTTAGTAAGGAAGGCGTAGCCACCAGACTAGCCAGAATGACTTGAGTTTGATCCCTATAGTGTTGTATGAATTGTCCCATACTCTCGAGCATCTGCCACTCTCAGGAGGCTATACTAGCCAAGATTCCCCGTGACTTCCGTCTGAGTGCATCAGCCACCACATTTGCCTTATCAAGATGATAATGTAAAGTGAAGTCGTAATTCTCCTAGTACTCCATCCACCTACGTTGCCTTATGTTGAGGTCCCACTGTGTGAAGAAGTAAATCAGACTCTGATGGTCTAAAAATACCTCACATTGTTCTCCATACAAATAGTGGTGTCAAGTCTTCAAGGAAAAGACAACAATCGCCAACTCTATGTCACACGTAGGATCTCGTGATTCTTAACCTATCGAGAACCATAAGCTACCACCATCCCGAATTATTTTAAAACACAACTTAGTCCGTCCTTAGAGGCATCATTGTAGACTATGTATCTTCGTCCCCTCTTCGTAATGATAAGAATAGGAGCTGAAATTAGCCTCTTCTTCAACTCTTAGAATGCCCTCTTATATGAGTCATCCCACTAAAAACTATACTTCCTTTCTCTTGAGTCTTGTCATAGGGGTTGCTAGAATTTCTCGATGAATCTCTGATAGTACCCCGCCAATCCTAAGAAATTGCGTATCTCAAAGACTGACTTCAGCGTCTCCCAATTCATTACTGGCTTAACCTTTTCTAGGTCAACTTATACACCGTAATGGACACAAAGTGGCCCAAAAACTTGACTTCCTTTAGCCAAAACTCACACTTGCTGAATTTGTCATACAACTGGTAATCTCTCAAAGCTTGTAAAAAAAATCCTCAAGTGACGTTCGTGCTCCTCCTTTGTCTTGGAGTATACAAGAATGTCATCTACGAACACTAGCACATATTGTTGAAGATAGGGCTTGAACACCCTGTACATGAGGTCCATGAATGCTGCTAGGGCATTCGTCAACCTAAACGACATAACTATGAACTCAAAGTGGCTATATCTAGTCCTAAATGCCGTCTTAGGAATGTTAGCTTCTTATATCTTCAACTGATGGTACCCCATGAGCAATTCAATCTTAGAGTAGACCTGAGCCTCTCTAAATTGGTCAAACAAGTCATCTATGTGCAACAATGGGTACTTGTTCTTGATAGTTACCTAATTTAACTGTCGATAGTCTATACAAAGTCTAAGGACCTCGTCATTCTTCTTAGCAAATAGTACTAGAGTGCCCTAATGTGAGGTACTTGGTCTAACAAAACCCTTGTCCAACAACTCTTGCAATTGGACTTTGAGTTCTTGCAGATCTGCCAGTGTCATCCTATGTGATGGCATCCAGATAGATGATACATCAGGTAGTAACTCAATGGAGAAGTCAACATCTCGATGTGGAGGCAATCTCGGTAACTCGTCTGAAAAAAATATTCGCATACTCACAAACTACCCGAGGTAGACCCAACTCTTGTCTTGTCTTGTCCTCAAGTGTATGAATCACCCCCACCATGCCAACGGAAGTCATACATGGCTTGGGATAAAGCATTATGCTTTCTCCTAGAAACTTGAAACAAATCCTATCCAAAGTGTTGGTGGTGACTCGTTTCCAATCACAATCAATAACTACCCAATGCGCCACCAACCAATCCATCCCAAGGATGACATCAAATACTAATATATCTATAAACCAAAGATCCACCATAAGTTGAATCCCTAAGATCTCTAACACACAACCTCGACATATGTTATCATTGCAAACCCTAGCTCCTATGGGAGAATTCACATGCAATGGCTCCTTTAAGGTCTCAACCTCTAAGACCAAATCTTTCACACAAGATGCAGAGATAAATGAACGAGATGCACCTGATTTAAATAACACCCTGATCCGTAAGCGAAAGAGTAGAAATGTACCCTAAATCATAATTGATCTACCAGCTCAATTTGAGAAGTGATGACGAAGACTCGCCCCTAGGTCCCTAATGTCCCTGCTTGAAATCCCTGTCCTCGACCTCGGCCTACACCTTGACCCATCAGACCTGATTGTGGAGTCCCCGTACGTGAAGTATTAGGGACTTGTGGAGTACACTAGAACTAGAACTGACTTCCCTGGTCCATGGTGGGATAAGTAAGAATGAGAAATGTTCGTGGAGCCCCCACTGATGACTGAGATTGAAATGTACCATAACTCTGGGATCCCTATCTCTAAGGATAATCCTATTTCAAGTGGCCCCGCTGGCGACATATGTAGTAAGTCCTTTGGCTAGCCTGATAAGGAGTCATGAAATATCTCCCACCTTGGGTGGATTGACCTTGGCCTTGGCTTTGGTAGCTTTGGACCAACCTCTATGATCTCTGTGGGTGCTTGATGTTTTCTTTCGTATACCCTAATCTCTGAACATGAACCCTCAATGTGTATATGGCTTATGCGTGTGGGTGACTGTCACTCCCATTCGGGTTTGATGCAAGAAATGGAAAAACGGGTGTGTGGAATGAAATATATGTGTGTGTATGAACAAAAGTGCTCCCCAAGCGCAGAGAGACTTTCGAGTGTCATGTTTTACTTGAAAATCATATTACAAGGTCGTCTTCTTAGGGAAGGAGGTGAATTGTTTTAAATATGATTTTGGTGAAAAAGGAAAAGTGTAAAAATCCTTGATGTTTGAGTTTGGTGATTTGTGTTCTTGATGAAAATAAAATGGAAATAAGTGTTGGCTAATTCGAAGAGGTCATTCCAATGAGAATGTCAAATCAACTCAAAACCTTCCTCCAATGGTGTCTAGATGTTTGATTGATTCATAGGAAGTGCGGGATTAAAATAGAGGTGGGGATTCAAGCATACACTGTGACAAGTCTCTAGTGTATCAAGAACTCACAACCATGTCCACACTCAACCTAGTCAAACCAAATCAACGTACACTACGAGGAAGAATGAAAAAGAGTTGATTTAGTATACATAAGAGGAGTTCTCCCTTGGATTAGCCAACTTAATGCTTAGCTACTCATATGTAATGCAAGAACATTAATGAAGTAAAGAGACATTGTTAAGAAATGAAGATTGGAACTTAAATTAATGCAAGAAAACATAAACTACATAAAAGTGCATTTAATACCCATTTGAAGAACTTGAGATGAAAAACTTGAATATAACAATGATAGAATCTAAGATACTCAACTAAACTTCCAATGTGCTGGAATTAAATGACATTAAAGACAATAAATGAAGCTTACAAGAGTATTCATGATGATTATAACTGAGAATGGGTAAAGGAATGCAAAAATCTAAACTTTCTCTCTCTAATTATGTTTTTTCCTAGGAGCTTCTCCCTCTACAGTGAAATAAAATATGAATAATTTCCAAGGAATTGATGCATTTTTGTCCATGGATCTCTCTTTAGGTGTGAGATAGCCCTCCCATCCATAGGAGGTTAATTGGATGGTATTGACTAGGCTAGCACTGGCCTAGCCTACATCTCCCTGGCTTGCCTCTTCTCTCTCCTCCTCATTAATGCCATTACCTCTAAAGTCCTATCATGGGTGTTGGGAGGCATGTAGATGTGTAAGGGATGTCAAGGAACAAGTGGAAGAAGTGTAGGTGGGGCCCCCAAATGGCAAAGCTTGAGTTGCAGGATATCTAGGCATTTTGGGCAAAACCTTCCAGAAGGTCGATGCAAACTTTCCGGAAGGTTTGTGCAGGAACAATTGAAACAACATTCCAGTGAGCAAAACCTTCCGGAATGTTCATTCCAGTAGACAAAACCTTCTGGAAGGTTTTCATCCAAATTGCATTTTTCTTGGTTTCTTCACCTTGCAATCCTTCCTTTAAGCTATCCTCTCGTCTTCGTTGATTTAAAACATTTCAATGAGGGCTTAACTCAACCCATTTACGTATTTTCAGCTACATTTACACAAAACTCCATTGAAGAGAAGATTTAACGTATTTCTCCCCAAAATCACAACAAAAGCAAGTATAAAAGGGCATAATAACATACAATATATGGAATATTTTGTGCTAATCACACCCCCCAACTTGAGCATTGCTCGTCCCTAGCAAACATTATTTCAAACCACAAGCTATAAACTAAAATAAAATCCATTCATACAAGTAAATATCCAAGCATTCAAAATCCAAAAATCATATTACAATTAAAGAAAAGACTTGGGCAATGATAAAATGAAACAGATGTATTTTTCATTAATCATTCACAAAAGTTCTTTATAGTGGGTTAGAATTTCATAACAAAACGGCCCAAAACTTAAAGACACTTCTACAAGGCCGAAAAAATAACCGTAACTTTGTACAATCTAAAATCAAAAGAATACAAAACACACTAGTCATCCTAATCACCCTCTCCATGATTGTCATCATCAAATGCATCCTCCTCCTTAGTCTCACCCTGAGACTCCGTCTCCTCATCATCATCATCCTCTTTGGTCCCTCCCACCTCAACAGTCGTGGAAGGTATAGGAGCTGTAGTCGATGGTCTAGCTGGGGGCTATGGTGATCCATCAGGGATGGGCTCACCCAGAATTGTATGCTGGAAAATTTGCATCACCAAAATCGATAGCCCATGCATAGTGGACTATAGTGCATCCATATGCTGTGACATGGTACGGGCAGAGATAGGTGCAAGAGTTGCTAACAAGGATGGCCCTGCTGTAGACGACTCTGGTTCCCGAGCCCTAGGTCTCTTTCCCCCAGTCCTGGCAGCTCTCTTGTAGCTGCTTGAATTCCTGATGGCTCCAGTCTCCGGGGGAAGCAAAGTATCGTAAGCGTAGTGCTTCACATTGGTGTGGTCGTATAGATAGGTGACAAGACTCTTGAAGGAGAGATTTGCCTTCGGATTTGTGGCCTTGGCAAACTCCTGCATCTCCTCCCATATCAAATAAGCTACATTGATCGCCACCCCCGTCATGAATTCATGGAGGAGGGCAAGTTTCTCGATGTTGGGGTTCTTCTCCGAACTCCGGGGCATAAGATTATAATTCAACACCTTGTTCATTACTCCATACGAGTGCTTGAGGCCCCTGACCAACGTTGTTCCTTTGAACATGGTCGGGTCCTCATAGGTGAGAGCCATATAATATGTGAGAGTCCTAACCTCTTTCACGTTGTGTGGGTAAACCAAGGTAGTTAGGGGAGGCCTTTCATACCCCATCACTGTGGAAATTGTGTAAGGGGTCACCTCGAATGTCTTCTCCCACATGTTGGCCCTTATCCTACCCCCATCCTCACCAAACACCGACAAATTCTTGTAAAATTCATGGCACAAACCCAAATTGTAACCCATAACTTCTTGAAACCAAATATTCAACCAACGTGCCTCGATTATCATCACAACTTCATCATTTGACCCAAGGGAGACTTTGTCAACATATCTCTTGCACGTGACATTTTTCTCCTCTATTTTTTGTCTCCGTGTATCGTGTTTTGCTTTGATTCTCCTCTCCTCCCTATCTTGGCTACTTGGGACGTCCCCGCCGCTTTTTCGGGAGCTCGTGCCCGTAGGTGTAGGGAGCTCTTTGATGACCTTTGGTGTAGGGAGGTTGGAAATGGCCTCAACCTTTGATTTGTCAACTTTGATCCCCTTCGCCGAAATGATCCCGAGAACTATCATCCCTCACAACATCCTTCAAGATTGGATTCAACTTTCTTTGTGGTTGTCGAGACGGCTTGGAGTCTTCTTTAAGGTAGATGTTGTGTGTACAAATGAGGGGGATTATCCCCTTAATGTAGGCAATTGTCCAACCAATGGCTCCCTTGTGCCTCCTCAACACTTTCAAGAGATCATCTTCTTGCTTCGCCTTCAAAGTTGAGCTAATTACCACTAGAAAGGTCTATCATCACCAAGATATGCATACTTGAGATTGGATGGTAATGGCTTCAACTCTAAGATATGTTTTTGCATATCCGATAGAAAGATCTTCTTGTTTTGATGTGGAAGCTTCTCAAATGTAGGAGTCTATTTTTCTACTCCTTTTAAACTCTCTAACTCCTCTTGATCATAAACCTCTTCCTCCCCTTCCTTCAACATGCCCAACAACTCCAAGTGCTCCTCCATCAAGGTATCAATCATATTGACTTCGTGTACTTCCTCATCATCCCCCAGTTGTTTAGTCAAGTTGAAAACATTGAGATCCGTAGTCATGTTCCCAAATGCAAGCTTCATAAGACCATTCCTACAATTGATCATAACATTAGATGTGGCAAGAAAAAGTCTACCAATTATGACAGGGATTTGGTAGCTTAGGTTTGCAACCGAGTGAGTGTCAAGTACAATAAAATCAACAATGAAGTAAAATTTATCAACTTGTAGTAAAAAATCCTCAATTACTTCCCTCGGTGTTCAGACGCTACGATTTTCCAATTCAAGAGTGATTGGTGTTGGCTTCAAATCTTCAAGTTGGAGTTGTTGATACACCCGGAGGTTGACACTTGCTCCCAAATCAAGAAGAGCTTGCTCCACCCGATAATTTTCTATGGTTATGGCAATGGTAGGGCATCTGGGATCCTTGAACTTTGGCGGGGTGTTAATCCTCAAGATTGAGCTCACTTGCTCAGTGAGGAATGCCTTCTTGTTCACATTTAGCCTTCTCTTCACTGCGCACAAGTCCATCATGATCTTGGCACATTATGAAATTTGCTTTATGGCATCGAGGAGTGGAATGTTAATTTTAACCTGCTTGAACATCTCAATTATATTAGAATAGTTAGCCACCTTCGTGGGTGGCTTCAAAAGATTAGGAAAAGGAGCAGGAATGGGGGATGCATGCACACTTTCATCACCCAATTTTCTTTCTCACTCACCTCACCCCCTCGAAGTAATCCTTAGTCTCTTTCTCTAATGGCAATGTGAAATTGGGAGAGACTTTTTGCACAATATTCTTATCAATTTGTTTGCCACATCGAAGGGTGGTGACCGCCTTGAGTTGCTCACAACTCTCATTGATGGGTTCAGATGACTCAATCACATATTGACCTTTAGGTTTTTCTTGGGATTGAGTGGGGAATTTTCCCTGCTCTTGTTGTGACGTCCCTATGGCATTGGTCAGTTTTTCAATTTGAGCTGAAATGTTATTGTTGAAGGCAATTTTGCTTTGGATGAAATTGTAAACCATATCCTCCAAGTTCCTCTTATGGGGAGGCTGGTAGGTGGGAGGATTGGGTGGTCCTTGTTGAACATAACTTTGTGCAGGTGGACTTTGGAAAAAATTTTGTGGAGGTAAGTTCGATGAATACCCTTGCGGATTGGACCGGGGGTATTGAGTGTTAGACGCTTGACCTTGACCTTGGTATTGACTTTGCTTGGGAGGCATAGGAGGTGTATATGCTTTAGACCCGTGAGGGGTGGGACTCTCATTTCTTCAACTAAAGTTCGGGGTGATTTCTCTAACCCGCATTGTAAGTGTTTGAGTGTGGAGAAAATGATTACCTCATTTGGTTGAAGGCATTGACTTGATCATAGTTCACTTCCTTAAGTGTCGGAATGTTGGGACACTCTAATATAGAATGCTCCACACTCTCACAAATTGAGCAACACTCCTTAGTCTTTGAAATATTGGACACCTCATGTCTCCTATTTACCTCTAGGCTTTCCACTTTCCATGAAAACTTGGTGATTTTAGAAAGAAATTATTCCCGATCCCTTAAGTCATACATCCCTTCCCCATGTGATTGATTACTACCCTGAGGAGAAGACCTCGGTACATTGGTGGGATCCATGATATCCCAAGATTGTGTATTTTACGCCAATGTACTAAAGTAGTCTAGGGCCTCATCGGGATCGTTGTTTAAGAACTCGCCATTACACATCATGTCAATGAATTGTCTATGGCCCGGTGTGATCCCTTCATAGAAGAAACTCACCAATTGCCACAATTCAAAATCATGATGTAGAATGGATTGTAGTAATTCCTTATAGCGATTCCAATAGTTATAAAATTGCTCATTGGGATTTTTTAAGAAGTTTTGAATTTTCTTTTTAAGAGCGGTGGTTTTAGGCATTGAAAAAAATTTATTTAAAAACTCGGAGAGCATTTGCGCCCAAGAGGTTATGGATCGAGGCCGCAAGGAATTCAACCACATTTTGGCTTTGTCCTTAAGGGAAAAGGGAAACAATTTCAAGCTATCTATGACTTCCATAGCATGATTAGTGAGGAAAGTTACAACTATATCCTTGAATTCCTTAATGTGTGAATAAGAATTCTCCCTTTCAATTCCATAGAATGTCGGAAGTAGTTGCAACATTCCCGGCTTAACTAGGAAGGCATGAGTTTTGACCTGTACGAGAATACATAAGAGAGTGGTGCTACGAGTCAGTTGAAGGTAATCCTGCATTGACCTCGTCGGAGGATCAATAGGGATATTGTTTCCTTCATTCCTAGGTGGGAAGTGCATTCTAGGGTTTTGTACTCCCCCCCTTGGGACATTAGCATTGGCACCCAACTCCTCAGATTTGTCACTAGCATCCTCAGGTGGTTCTTAGTCAATGTTCATGTTGGGGCCCAAGGGTTATATAACCAATCGATTTTGGTCGTCCCGTCTCCACATACAAAATAATATCTACAAATGAACAAAAAGTATATACAAGGCGCGACGTACCTCATCCCATGATGAGAACTCACGGGACTTACCTCCGTCATCCGAAAATCACCTTCTCAATTCAACGCTTTGACTTCTCCGACAACGGCACCAAAAATGCTTGATATTTTCTGTCGTATGCCCTAATCTCCGAACATTAACCCTCAATGTGTATATGGATCATGTGTGTGGGTGAGTATCACTCTCACTCAGGTTCGATGCAAGAAATGGGAAAACAGGTGTGTGGAATGAAATGTGTGTGTGTGTATGAACAAAAGTGCTCCCCAATCGCCGAGAGACTTTTAAGTGTCGTGTTTTACTTGATAATCGTATTCCAAGGTCATCTCCTCGGGGAAGAAGCTGAATTGTTTTGAAGGTGATTTTGGTGAAAAAGAAAAAGTGTAAAAATCCTTGATGTTTGATTAACCCTAATTACAATGTGAATTAAAATAGTTAAATAAGTTAATTTTATAAGATAAGACAGTTAAAAACTGTTTATTAGGGTTTGTGCATAAACTAGGGTTTATGCGTAAACTGTTTAAAATTTCAAGGTTTTTTGTGCAAAATTACCGAAAATCAGGAGGAGCAATTAGTGAAAGCTTGAAACAACAAAGGAGGCAGCTGTAATTTCAAAATAAGAACATGCAAGAAGAAGATGGAACGCCAACCAGCAAACAAGGACTGTCTGGACGGTGGCTCTTGGCGGTTGATGTTGATCCTCCACCTCTTGTTTCCTTTGCCTATAAATATGGGTTGCCTCCTTCATCTTCAAATGGGCTGGAGTCAGAGAGAGGTAGAGGGAGAGTTTGGAAGTTCCAAAAGAGAAAAAGAGACAAAGCCATAGAAAAATTTAACGATCCGGTCCGTCCTACTCTCCAGCCAAAACTCTGTATTTCTACATTTATGTTATGTCTTTCTACCTGGAAAATTGAACTGCTACCATCTTTGTGTCTTAACTGATATTAAGGGTGGTTGTATTTCAATTATTCCCTGCGAAAGTAGTGTCAATGTCTGTATTTTATTTATTACTATAATGAAAATTATCCGCGCTTCTTGCTTGTTTATAGGAATGGAGCATGAGTAGTTTATTTATACCTTTCATTGAGGGGTGAAAATATGTATACTATTGGTTAAATTATGGAAATGGCGATTTGGAATTATGCTTTATTGATATACATATATACCTCCCTTAACAGATGGATGGTTATATTTATAATATGCTCATGGTTATGAACACCGAACAGTACTTAATATTTTATATCATACTATCTATTACTATGTACTTCTTGTATGATACAGTGATCTACAGAATTGGGTGTTACTATGTAGCCCGGAATTATGTCATCAGTGAATCATCAACCTGCCGGTTGAATATCTATGGTGTTCCAACAGAATGGCTTGACCTCCAGGTGCACTAAGGATGTTTTTACTGTTGCATGGTATAATTGTTAGATGAATAACCTAAGTATTTATGCTGAATGGCTTAACCTTCTAGATTACTAGGGTTGTTTAACTGATACAAGATATAAAAATTGCCAGATTAATAATTTAAGTGATCCGCCTAAATCGCTTGACCTTCTAGTTCACTAGGGTTATTTAACAGATGATATTAAACTGACAACTGAGTAATTCAAATATTCCTCCTGAATGACTTGTCCTTCTGGTTTACTTGAATTAGTCAATTGATGCATATGCCTATTAGCTAACCTAAGAAGTTGTTGTGTTATGATTTAATATGCATATAACTACCAGCTAAGCTAAAAAGTTGTTGTGTTATGATTTAATATATATCAGACCTACCAATTGATTTTCCAAGTGACATGAAAAGTTAATTGTTGTAAGGTGGCAGTGCTAGTATTTAACCAATATAAAGCATATGTGAGCCTAAAACTGAAGGGTACTTTTCGTATTATTTCCTTTCAAATGTATCTACAAACAAAAGTTTAATTAGACTAGTTATCAATCTAAGCTCACATCACAAGTTATCCCATGTTACATTGTTTAAACAATAACTTCATTGTTCTCATTTTATTTCCTAATTATTAAAACTCTTTGTTCACACTCAACCATGTCCACACTCAACCTAATGCAAGAACATTAATGAAGTAAAGAGAAATTGTTAAGAAATGAAGATTGGAACTAAAATTAATGTAAGAAAACATAAACTACGAAAAAGTGCATTTAATACCCATTTGAAGAACTTGAGATGAAAAACGTGAATACAACAATGGTAGAATCTAAGTTACTCAACTAAACTTGCAATGTACTGGAATTAAATGACATTAAAGACAATAAATGAAGCTTACAAGAGTATTCAAGATGATTACAAGTGAGAACGGGTAAAGGAATGCAAAAATCTAAGCTTTTCTCTCTAACTATGTCTTCTTCCTAGAAGCTTCTTTCTCTATAATGAAATAAAATCTGAATAATTTCCAAGGAATTGATGCATTTTTTTCCATGGAGCTCTCTATAGGTGTGCGACACCCCTCCCATCCATAGGAGTCAGATTGGATGGCATTGGGCAGGCCTAGCCTGCATCTCCCTGGCTTTCCTCTTCTCTCTCCTCCTCATTAATGTCATTGCCTCTAAAGTCCAAGCATGGAGTTGGGGGCATATAGATGTGTAAGGGATGTCATAGGAGAAGTGTAGGTGGGGCTCCCAAATGGCAGAGCTTGAGTTGTAGGTTGTCTAGGCAAAACCTTCTAGAAGGTTTGTGCAGGAGTAGTTGAAACAACATTCCAATGAGAAAAACCTTCCAGAAGGTTCATTCCAGTAGACAATACCTTCCGGAAGGTTTTGGCTGTAAATAGGCAGACCAAGTGTAAACCTTCCGGAAGGTTTTCATCCAAATTGCTTTTTTTATGGTTTCTTCAACTTCCAATCCTTCCTTTAAGCTATCCCATCATCTTCATTGATTTCAAACACTTCAATGGGGATTAACTCAACCCATTTACGTCTTTTCACCTATATTTACACAAAACTCCATTAAAGAGAAGATTCAACGCATTTCTTCCCAAAATCACAACAAAAGCAAGTATAAATGGGCATAACAACATACAATATATGCAGTGTTTTGTGCCAATCAATGGGGTAGATGTCCTTTGCTTCTTCCCTGAACTAGTAGAAGAGGACTGACCCTCCTTCTTCTTGTCCTTGGCTCCAGCCTCATAGATACTCTTGGCATTGTCGAATTCCTTCTCAACGTTCATTGTTGTCTCAACCATCGAGTCTAGGTCCTGTAATATGTGGCCAATGATATTTCCCTAGATGGACAACTTAAACCATGCTCAAACTTTCTCACTTTGACCAAGTCTGTGGTCACGTAATCATCGACAAAATAGGCTAGCTCGATGAACTTCACCACGTATTGTATCACCGTCATTGTCCCTTGCTTTAGGTTTAGGAATTCCCAGGCTTTCACTTGCCGAAGAGCCACGGGAAATAGTTGTCCATGAAGTGCTTACAGAACTCTTCCTAAGTTATTGTCTCAATATCCCTTGAGTTTTTTTGCCCAAGTACACCATAGATGGGTCACTCCCTCAAGCTGGAACGTTGCCAATCTTATTTTAGTGGCATTGAATATGATCTTCATAGCTTCCAAGATCTTATCCACTTATTGGAACATAAGGTCAACTATCATCGAATCTTCCCTTCCCACAAAATTTGGTGACTTATATGCATTAAACTTCTAGAGGTGACTTGAGCCTCCTTGGACAACATTGACACTAGCTTGTAAGAAATTAGCCACCATAGCAATCATGGCATCCATAAATGCCCCTCGATCGTAGACGGGTGGTGGCAGTGGCTGGTTGTTCCAACCGCCCCTTTGACTAGGTCGACTTCCCCATCCTCTAGTTTCCATCTAAAACATAAGATAAGAATGGCCCTAACTTAGTGTCCTAAACCGTTGACAACCTCAAAGCATCATAAAATATATGACAAGGGTAAAATTATGCCCTAAGAGAACATCCGAGTTGGTTTCAAACCTCAATTAAAACTTCTAAATAACAGACACTCATGTTTGAATGGACCTTTTGTGTTCGAATAGACTTAAGTTCGAACGTGAATTTGTGTTCGAACGTATGGAGGTCATAGTATCTCAGCTTCTATAGAGTTTTTGAGATTCTTCAAAAGTACTGGGAGCTAGTCACGTTCAAATGTGGTATGACGTTCGAATGGGCTGAAGTCAGTATATCGGTCCCTGTAGATTTTCGGAGTTAGTAACTTTCGAAGGTGGGTGGCATTCGAACATAGTCCCCCTTCTTTCCCTTTTATTTCTGTTTCTTCTTTCTCCCTTTTTCCAATCCTAAGGCTATAAGTCCACTTAGGTTTTTCCACATTCCTCATGTTCAAGTTTGCATATATTCATCCGCTTGATAGATAACAAAGAACATGCAATGTATATGAATGCAATGCTCTAACCCGATCTTCCCATAATTGAAAATGATAGACTCATTTTCCACGAGACTCATGTAAGATCTAAAACCTAGGCCCTGATACCAAGTTTTGATAGTTATTAGAGCCTAAACTACACCATCGACTTTAAACCTTTCACGCTTATAATAGAAGATGATAAACTCACTTCTCACAAATCCCATATATGACGAGATGCATATGCTCTGATATCAAGCTGTGATGCCCTGAATTTCAGGGATTTCAATTAACCCGTTGATCACAGATCAAACTGTAGAATAACTCGTGATACCTCTTAATACGATAACACATAGTAATACCCCATCCACCGGAGTCCATAAGTTAAAAAAATTTCCAATAAAGACTCATTTGTATGGGGAGCTCTAACCAACAAACACAACATGTGCAATACTAATCATTGACGACACCAAGTCCCAACATCAACATTCAATCAATATGGTATTGAATACCAACATTCAAAACATTCATTCGTTCACAAAAGAATAATGTCTATGAGAGTCCCATTACATACCTTTGTCAAAATAAAAGTTTTGTACTTAAATTATACAAGGGAATACAAAATATAACTCAAGAGCCACAGTCTGGCTCTATCATCAATACGGATCCAAGTGAGGGCCATCAGCAGAAGCCTGTCCAACACCTGAAATATATTATCATATAAGGTGAGCCACGCTCAATATGGAATCTCCTATGTAGATCACTTCCCAACCAAGATACATATGAATTGTCACAAGTAAATCATCATGTCCAACATCCATTCAAACACATAAATTTCATGAATAAATGCTACAATTCTATGCCATGTCATAAGATCAGAACTCACGCATCCAATGCAAACCGAACCCCCATTGGCTCCTATAGAATATGCTATGTCATTTCAAACCCCTGCCATTGATGTAAGACATCCAATAACTATTTTATAACCAATATGACATCTATGGACTTCCACCAATGGTTCTGCGTATACCGACATACTTTATGGATTCAATACCAACGAGAGTGCGAATCTGAAATTACTGGGCTTTGCACTAGAGGGAGAATCTAGTCCTTCTTGCTAACATCGACACATTTTTCAATGCAAACACATGCGACTCAGCTAGACCTAGGTCCAAATTTCCCAAGGCCATATATCAACCCACTAAATACGGTGTTTGATTAAAAATATGCACACACATCCACACTCATATCGGATACCCACGAATACAATGTTACTCGTGTATATGCAAATATAATGTATACTTGTAATTCATATCATCATCCCCATCATATAATTAAACATAAAATAAACATGTCCATTTTCTACGAACATTCTCAATCATGTCATATGTGATTTTAATCCAAATAACATGCTTGAATTTCTAAGTATTTTATCAAACACTTAGTAGGCAAAAAGATGTAAACATATAGCATGTCCAAACAATCCATTTCATCAAACCCAAATCAAACAAGAAATAGTTTTAAAATGTTCTCATGCCCATTTTATATATCCTAGATACACTAGGTGTGACCTAACACATGAGATTATATATTTATAGCCCTACCAATTTCATATCACCACCCTAAGTTGGAAATAAACCTAAATAGTAGGGAACCCTACCTTTTGTAGCATGAGCCCTCGTCGTAGAAATCCCAAACAAGTCTTCTAAGCCTTACCCCTTAATTCTCATCTTTGAGATTTTGGAGAAAATCAATATCTTTAGTATGGTTGCGTAGAACAATTTTAATTCTTGGCCTGAAGAGATCCAACGATCGGATCTCCGCAGATCTAAGAAGGAAGATGGAAATGAGGCTTTCTCTTTTACTTTCTTTCTTTTCTCCATTCTTTCTCTCATCTCCCTTTCTTTATTTGCTGGCATGTGGGAAGAAAATGGGTGAAAACCCTAGACTTTCCCTTTTTATACTTTGTAATTTGCTCAGCCCTTGTTGTGCTTGTAAAGCCCCAAATTTCAGGGGTCCTGTCCCAACCCATTGATGGGTGATCAACTCTCGAAATACCCATGAATATTGTTTCACCTGACACCATGTTGTCACACCCTATTCACCAGGATCTTAACAAAACAAAAACTTGGGCAGAATCTCCTTTGCACGAGAGCACTACCCAAGACATAACCTGTTCACATATTAATCATATGGCCATTCTAAGGTTCAAATCCAAAATCTAGGACTTAAAGTTTAACCATTTATATCATCAAAGGAAAAGAGCTTAAGATGTGAAGGCTCAACAATGTTACTGTTAAAATTTCAAATTTTGAGAAGAGGTACCGGTACCTGGACATTCTGGAAGTGAAGTACCAGTATCTGTAAGACTTGGTACCAATACCTGGGGTCACGATAATGTGGTACTGGTACCTATGAGCCTAGGTACTGGTACTTGAGCGCACTGTCAGCGGGGTACCAGTACTTACGAGCCTAACGTGTAGTTGAACTCTCTGAATGCCAGGTACCTATAAAGTATTGGTACCTAGAGCCTAGATTTCTGCCAAGCTTCTCAAAATCCAACTTTTATCCAATAAACTCATTCAGCACCTATTACATTCATTTGTTTTATAAAAGAATAATGCCACATTACATGCCTTTGTCAAAATACAAGCTTTGTAATTAATTTACCCAAAGTCAAAAAAAAATTATACACGAGATTACAAAATGTAATTTAAGAGTCATAAACCGACTCTGACATTAAAACGGGCTCAAATGAGGGTCATCCGCTGAAGCTTGTCCAACACCTGAAATGTATCCCCATAAAGGGTGAGTCATGCGCGATAAGGTATCTCCTAAGGAGGATACTCCCCAACCCAGATGCATATGAAATGTCACATACAAGTTATCACATCAAGCATATATCCTAAGACACACACACGCACACACACACACACACACACACATATATATATATATATATATGATGCCAAGCATACCAATCATGAACGATTTCTCATGAATACATGTCCAAACTCCGAACCCCCTTCCGGGTTCCCATACACGACACATGATACTATGCCTTGACATGAATTGGGCATTCCAAGCCCTTGTCATTAATGCTACGCATCCAATGACCATTCATAAACTCTTGTGTCTTTGTTGGGGAGGTAATTTTTGGAATCACACCAACGGTCTACCAAACTGGCATAGCATTTTAGGGCATCATGCCTCCGATTCTGAGTACACCGGCACACTTTTTTGGAATTGAAGCAGTGGTCAAGTGAGTGAACTAAGTAACTGGGTCTTGCACTCGATGGAGAATCTATCCCTTCTTGCTATACCCGACACAAGTTTTCTATACAATATTTCGTGCGACTCAATTGGATCTTGATCCAAACTTCATGAGTCCACCCATCAATTCACCATGTGGTGATTGACCAACCCATGCACCCACATATTCACACTTATGCCAATGCCCATGAATGTAGTAGTGCAACCTATAAATATACAATGTAATGTACATTCACATCTCTTATCATTATGCAATCAAATTGTATAATTGCAATTTATATTAGATGCTCATCATATCATAAGACATGTAATGAACATATCCATCATATCAATGGTGAGGTCCGTTTCGTCATCCGAGTTCCATAAAAATTTAGGTTTTTAACCCTACCATAACGACTAATCACCATTTTGCCCTTTTTAATAAAATTTTAATTTTCCCAGGTTTTGCAGCGTCACACGTCCCATTTTAACTAGTCCAATTTTATTCTGAATCAATTAAATCTCACCCCGCTTTAAGTTTTATATATTTTTATTGAACTAACTTTAAATTATTTTTCGGGTCTCGTGAATAAAATCCGATCGAGGTAATTTTAGTTGCGTGATATATGATCGCATCATAAAATGCAAAAAGTCCAACTGCCTTGAAATTCAACAAATCCAATGGTTAGGTCCGTTTCATCATCTCAATTCTAGAAAAAAAAATTGGGTTTTCAATTGGTATTAAAATGGTTAATTAGCATTTTCCCTTTTTAATTAAGTTTTAATTTTCACAAGTTTCACAATGTAGATCAAATTTGCACTAGAAACACGTATACGAGCACGATACGAGATGATAATATGACAAAGCCTGAAAAAATAGGATGTTGGTATAGACAGGATACATCTATAATAAAATATATTTTATATTTTACTATTATTTAATAACTTAAATTATAAATTTTAGTAATTCTTTAACAATAGTAAACAAAATTAGTAATTTTTTCCTTGCTAAAGATGTAATATTGTCTTTATGATATATCCATTAAGTGAACGTGAACAACTAACTAAAGGAATTAAAATTAATATTTAACTTGTTGGTTTGCTTACAAATATTTGTTTTTAAGGTTACTAGTTAGTCTACACATGTGTTGCATGTGAATTATTTTAAATAGTAAAAAATATTGATCATTCTCCTACAAATAATCAAATATGATATTAGCAAAAAAAATTAATATGTATTTTGCACTGAATCAGAGGAACAAGATGGTTGTTGCGTATATTGTGATCAACTATATTCAACTCAGTACATAAAGTTCTGTAACGCTCCAAAATCCACCTTGGAAGCATTATTAGCTAGTCACCGTTCACACCATGAGAATACTAAATAAATCCATCAATAAGAAAGTTTCATTCATCAACCATTGGTATTTTAACAAAATTTGGGCAGAGTCTCCTTTGTATAGAGAGCTCTACCCAAAATACAACATGTGCAATTAAACTACATTGACCACACAGGGTCCATACACCTATCATATAATAAATTTCCATTCCCCATATGTCATCCATAAATGTTTACAATATCATCCCAAAATAATATGTCAAGCCATGACCACAATATCAAAAGAATATGCCACCTATGACATCTACATCTCAAAAGAATTAAAATACACTTGTAGAGGAATAACAAAATACTAGACTTTACATGATCTCAAAATAAATTCTCTAGTCTAGTACAAAAGAAATTAAAACTCTATAGGTCCACCTCGGGATCTAGATTCCCCTCGGGAGGGACCTCCTAACGCCCCAACTCTTCAACTTCGAGATCCTCCTCTAGCACTAAATCTAAAAAATATTTAACTGTAGGGGATGAGCACAAAGCTCTGTAGTAAAATCTTCCCAAACTCAAACAAGGTTTATAAAAATTAAAAAATAGGTCGGTTTTATTTCACAAATAACATATATAGCTTTTGAAATAAAATCAGGACATTTAAACAGATCTCAAGTTTAAACAACAGTGATAATCAATTGAAAAAGGTGAAATGCATTCCTCAACAATAAACCATTGTCAAATGGTTATGAAGGGCGTCTGCCGTTGCATTGTCCCATACAAATGCACCGGCCATGACGAAATCCAACTCATACGCTCATGTATATATTGGTTCATCTCTGTGTCATGTACGTTGATTGCTTCTTAGGAATCTACCCAACAACTATACCTAGTTCACCCATCACAATTAAATCACAATCACTTCGGGAAAGGGCATCTACCATCCCAATGGCAGTGACGAATCCCTCCCCAGGAAAGGTATA
>CM042186.1:31116237-31137487 GCA_023539305.1 Ilex asprella | reverse complement strand
TTACAATATAAATTGTTGATGTAATGTTGATGGATTACTTAGTGATCTCATGCTTAAATGGTTATTAGAATGTAATGCCGTTCAGGGTGATATTTGGGGCGTTACAAGATTGTAAATGTCATTCGATACGTAACATGGATGACGGGTTCACGCACATTGGCAAATACATGTGATGAGGAGCCGGGAAGGGCTTGGATTAAGTGCATGAATGAGTCTCACCTCATGGCATGACATATCATAATGAATTCCATCATTCGGTTGCATATACTTGATTGGAATTGTTAAGAATTATTGAATGTTGCATGTGTGCATTACATGTGCATCTATGTGGGGAGTAGCCTCTGTAGGAATTATTCAACTGAGCGTGACTCACCCCATATGGGAACACATTTTAGGTGAGGGGTTTGCACCGACGGATGGCTCCCATGTAGAGCATCAACGGTGAAGGGGGCCGACTTGTGGCCTTATTTTGAGTTTTGTAAAACATTTATGAAAACTTAGTTTCTAACATGTAAATTCATGTGAATGATTGTAAAAAAACTTGTATGGATCAAGTATTATGTGTGTAATACAAGATGTACATGTTTTGGTTAAATGTGGAAGGGTTTGGAATAGGTTAAAATCAAAACTGGTTGAAACGGGCAAAAATCGACAGAGTGTACCGGAACGCTGTTGTCCAGAGAGTTAGCCGAACCGGTATGCTCAACTCCAGAGAGTTCACTGTACCGGTACGCTTTCACAGATTTTGATTTTTTTTTTTTTACTTCCACAAGCTTTGGGGCTATGTATTCCTTCCTCTCACAAGTATAAATGGGCATCAATGGAATACCAATGATGGTATGTGGGACCTAGGATGGGTCTCTCGCTTAAAATAAAATATATTTTTCTTTATATTTTTAGAAAATTCTGGCAAAGGGGATGTGGTGTCGTGGTGTCGTGGTGACTGGTGTCCACGAGCTGATGGGTTATCAACGATTAACAAAGGATCCCCCGAATTTTTAGGGCGTCACAGCTTGGTATCAGAGCCAAGGCCATAGATTTTATATGGGTCTTGTGGGAAATGAGTCTATCATCTTCCATTGCAAGAAGGAAAGAGGTGTAAGCCCTAGGTAAAATCATACACTTAAGCTTGATGGGCATTGGGTCTAGACCATTGCATTCATGTGCATTTCATGTTAGGTGTTTTAATTGTCACATGTTATGTACTATGTGTTATGTGATTTATATGCATGGTAGAATGTATATGAAAAGAGGAACTCTAGGTTTAGAAAACATAACCTTGTGTTCGAAAAAAAAGGATGAACGGGATAGTTCAAGGGTTAAACATCTACTAGTATGAGACACATGTTCTACTAGTGAGACAAAGTGAAAGCTATCAATGTTTAAATGTTAATCCTTGTTTTGGGATAGTATGTGAGACTCTATTGCTATCTGACATATGTAGATGGCCAATCGAGGAAGAGGACGTCGAGGCAGTGGGTGGAATAACAACCAACCATCACCGACCTTTGACCAACAAGCCTTTAGGGAGGCTATTGGTACCGCGGCTGCTACCATTGCACAAGCTAGTGCTGCAACTACCACAATTACACAAGCTAGTGCAAATGTGAGTCGAGGGTCAAGTAACCTCCAGAGGTTCAAGGCACACAAGCCTCCAACCTTTATAGGAGGAGGGGATCCAATGGTAGCTGATCATTGGTTCTGGTAGGTTGAAAAGATCTTAGGGGATATGGAGATTACCTCCGATGCCACTAAGATAATGCTAGCTACCTTTCAGCTGGAGAGAGAATCTCAAGTGTGGTGGGACTGCGTCAAAGCCTCAAGGGACTTGGAGGAAATGACATGGGAAGAGTTCTGTGAGCTTTTCATGGGCAAATACTTTCCTGTGGCTGCTCGACATGCAAAAGCCAAGGAGTTCTTAGAGTTGAGGCAAGGAACGATGATGTGATGGAATACGTGGCTAGGTTCACTGAATTAGCTCGTTTCGCTGACGCCTATGTGGCCACAGATATGGCCAAGGTGAGGAAGTTCGAGGATAGCCTGAAACTGCCCATCTAGGGCAAAATTGTGGGTCTTCTTCTGCAAGACTTGGACACGATGGTCACGACTGCTATGGTTATTGAGAGAGAAGTGGATAATGCACGAAACATCTGGGAAGCGGGTGTTAAGGACAAGAAGAAGGATGGTCAATCCTCTTCTTTTAGTGCGGGGAACAAGCAACTGACTTCTGCTCCGCAGGGACAGCAAGGGTAGGGTCGCGGCTATCAAGGCCAAGGCCAAGGTCGATCCTTACAGGGTGGGGAAAACTTCAAGACTACCTACCAGGCATGCCAGAAGACTTGTTTCCATTGCCACCAGCCGGGTCACATGAAGCGGGATTGCCCTCAAAGGCAAAGATCCCAGAGTTACGGGACATCTCAGTCCCAGTCCTCGGTGGGGCAACCACAAACACAGTTTGTTCCTTCCTACCCCACCATGAGTTAGGGGAGCTAGTACCGGTATCAAGGTGCTACACAAGCGCCTACCACTTTTCGAGTGGGGACTCTGTAGGCAGGCCAGATGGGCCAAGGCATGGGTCGAAGCCGAGGACAAGGCTCACAAGTCGGGACTTCAGGGACCCAAGGGCGTGTCTACGCCATCACACCTGGGTGTATAATATAATATAATTTCGACACACTAAAAAAGTGTGAATCACTTATCGAGCGAGGTTTCAAGGAGTTCAATCAAGTTTTTGCTTTGTCCTTAAGAGAAAAGGGGAATAACTTCATGTGTGCCATGTCTTCCATTGCATGATTTGAAATGAATGTTCCAACTCTTTCCTCAAACTCCTTAATGTGTAGGTAAGAATTTTCTCATTCCACACCATGGAATAAAGGAAGTAGTTGCAACATGCCCAATTTTACAAGGAAACCATGCGCTTGCATAGGTATGCGTGATGGGGTGGTGCTTCGTGTAGGTTGGAGATAGTCTCTCATTGATCTCGCTAGGGATCAATAGAGAGATTATTTCCTTCATTTCAAAGAGGGGGAATTGCATTCAAGGGTTTGGTACTCGGGGATTTTGAACTCCCTCGCCCTCAGATTGTTAGTACCATCATCCTCAAAATTGTCTCCGACATCTTCAGGCGGATCTTGATTTATGTTCATGTTTGGTCCTTGGTCACATCTAACTAGTCTATTATGGTTATCACGTACCCCACATGCAAATGCATTAATTATAATTAAAAATTATGGACAATTATATATACAGGAGCAACGTACCTTAGCTCGTGATAAAAATCACGAGACTTAACCTTCGTTGTCTCCAAATCACCTTCAAAACTCGACCCTTAGCCTTCCCCGGCAATGGGTGAGACCATAGGTAAAATGGCTTTTTCAATTTCCTTCTCACTTCTAAGAGTGGTGATAGCCTTGAGTTGCTCAAAAATCTCTGTAGTGACATCAGATGACTCAATCACATGTTGACCCTTATGGTTCTCTTGGGGTTATGTGGGAAATTTCAATTTTGTTATTAAAATGACCCCATAGCATTAGTCAACTTAGTGAAATGTGTCCGAATATCATTAAAAGTCGCGCATTTTGATTATTGATTGTGGTTTGACTTTGGATGAATTGATGCATGATGTCCTCCAAATTTCTCTTGTGAGGAGATTGATATGTGGGCAGGTTGGGTGGTACTTGTTGACCAAACCCTTGTTGAGGCATTTCAAGTGCGGGCTATATACTGATGGACGACTCGCATTTAGGGCCTCAAAGATGAAGAAAAATCGACTTGTGACTTTTAATCCATTTTTATAAACATTTGTAAAGTTAGTTTTTGGGCATGTAATGTATGTAAAAGAATTGTAATTTGCACTTGTATTAACTATGTTTGATTTATATTGGACCTCGGATGGGTCATGTGATTAAATGTTGTTATATGAGTATGGATAAATGGACCCAGTGTGGTCAATGTTGTATATTGGACCTCGAATGGGTCATGTGATTGTATGATTGCACAAGTTGTGTTTTGGGTAAAACTCCCCATACAAATGAGAATCTGCCTAAATTTTGTTAAATTATGGATCCCGATAAATAGGGCTAATTGGCGTGATATCGAATTATACGGTATCCACAAGTATTTCGCGGATTTATGGGTGATCAACAGGTTGACAAAGGACCCCCGATTTTTGGGGTGTCACAAATGCATAATGAATACAATGGCTTAACTCAATCTACCCTCAAGTCCCAAGGTAATCAGAAATATAAGCTCTAATACCAAGCTGTGACGCCCCAAAATTCTAGAGTCATTTCTCAACTCGTTGATCATCCATCAACCCACAGAATACCTGTGAATACTGTATAACCCAATATCACGTCGTTACACCTCATTCACCGGGATCATAACAAAATAGAATTTGAGCAGAGTCTCATTTGCACAGGAGCTCTACCCAATACATAACATATGCATACATCAATCATACGACCATTCTGAGGTCCATATCCAAAAGTCTAGGACTTAAAATTTAACCATTCATATTGTCCAAAGAAAAGAACTCAAAATGTGAAGGCTCAGAAACGTTAAAGTTCAAAAATTAAATTTTGAGAAAAATGTACTAGTACCTCCGATAAGGAGTACTGGTAACTGAGCCCTCTGGAAGCCAGGTACCAGTACCAGTAACACTTGGTACTGATAGCCTACTGTCAGGGGGGTACCGATACTTGTGAGCATAGATTCCGGTACCTGAGCCCACTGGAAGCTAGGTACCTGGGGCCAAGATTTTCCAGATTTCAACTTTTAACTTTACTAACTCATAAAACATCCATTCCTAATGAGATTACATGTCCAAACATAAATTACTCTTACAAGCCTTTACCAAAATACAAGTTTTGTATTACAAAATGTACAAGACCAAAAGATAATATTACACAAGGGTCTTCAATTCCAAAACCTAAAGCGACAAACCAGCTCTATTGTCAATGCAGGCCCAAGTGAGGGCCATCCACTGGAGCCTATCCAACACCTGAAATGTATTCCTATAAAGAGAGAGTCACGCTTAATAGGGCATCTCCTAAGGAGGTCACTCTTCAATCTAGATGCATATGAAATGTCATATGCGAATCCTCATATCAAGCACCATCCAAACACATACTTTTCATAAATGAATGTTACAATTCAATGTCATGTGATGAGATGAGAACTCACGCATGCAATGCAAACCCGAGCTCCACCGGCTCCCATAACACATGCTATGCTAGACCTATGCATCTGGGGATTCCAAGCCCCATCTATTGATGTTAGACATCCAATAACTATTTTATAAAAATCTTGTGTCTTTCTTGGGTAGGTAATTTATGGACATCACACCAAGGCACTACCAAACTCACACGGCATTCGAGGGCATCTCACCTCAAGTTTCAAGTTAACATACACACATTTCTAGAATTTCACAGCCGTACAAGTGAGTGAATCAAGTAACCGGGTCTTGCACCCAGGACAGAATCTATCTTTTCTTAGTATACTCGACAAGTATTGTCAATGCAAACCCGTGCGACTTAGTCGAACCTAGGTCCAACTTTCTCGAGCCCACGTATCAACCCACCAAGGATATTGTTTGATATAAAAACATATATACACACCCACCCTCATGTCAAATGCCTACGAATACAATGCTACCTGTGCATATGCAATTGTAATGGACATTCATATAATCATGTTCATCATATCATCAAGTATACAATAAACATGTCAATTCTTCACAACCATTCTCAAGCATATCGCATGTAATTTCAATCCAAATAACATACTTGAATTTATAAGCATTTTATCAAACACTTAGTACGCAAAAATATGTAAACACATAGCATGCCCAAATAATCTATTTCGTCAATTCCAAATCAAGTAATTACATCAAACCCAAATCAAGCAAGAATTGATTTTAACATATTTTTCAGGCCCATTTTCCATATCCTAGATACACTAGGTGCGAGATAATACATGAGAATTCATCTCTATCACCCCACCCATTTCATATCACAACCCTAGGTTGGAGATAAACCTAGATAGGAAGGAACCCTACCTCTTGTAGCATAAGTCCGTGTAATAGAAGTCCCAAGTAACCCCAAATCAAGCCTTCCAAGCTTTAGCCCGAAATTCCCGTGTTTGAGATTTTGGAGAAAATTATGATATTTGGTATGGTTGCATAGCTCTTGTTGCATAGTGCAACTTTAACTCTTGGTCCGATGCGATCCAACGACTGGATCTCCACACATCTAACAAGGAAGGTGGAAGAAGTTTGGAGAATTTAACCTCTCTCTCTCTCTCTCTCTAGTAGAAATGCAGGCCAAGAATAGGGAAAATCATATTTTTCCCCCTTTAAATACGCTTTAAATGCTTGGCTCACAGTACGCCACATGTCCCATTTTAATTGGTCTAATTTTATCCCGAATCAGTTAATTCTCATCCCGTGTTAAGTTCAGTATATTTTTATTGAACTAAATTTAAATTATTTTTTGGGTTTCTTGAATAAAATCTGATCTCATTTATTTTAATTGCACGACACCAGATTATATTATAAAACGCGAAAAAATCGACTACATTTGAATTTAACAAAAATTGACTGGGTAACTAGATTTCACGATACGAATCCAACGGTGAGGTCCATTTTGTCATTAGAGCTCTAGAAAAATTTGAGTTTTTAACCCATACCGTAACGGCTAATTACCATTTTGCCCCTTTTAATTAAGTTTTTCTTTTCCCAAGTTTTACAGACTTTCTCATGTCTCGGATTGTTATACTAGTATACTTTGTTTATTGAACAGAACCATTATTGAAGTTATTTTATTTTTACTGACAAAATAAAAAATATAAACCGTGTTGTTATTATGATTGTTTAACCTCTTAATCCTGAGATATTTAATTGACACGTGCATATAATGATTGTTACTTTAATTCATCAAAGAGTAAGATTCGTATTTTGAGTCAACAAACTCGATAAATTGAGAGATGGCATTATTTGTATGGTGAAAATTAATTATTAAAGAAAAGCACGTCTCAATATTAAAATGGGTTGATGATGTCCTATTGAAGAATCTCATAAATTTTGTACATGTCAAACCCTGCAACTAAATTTAATTATCCGACATGACAAATAAGTTGAGTGGTAAGATCTTAAAGATAAAAAGAAGTCAATTAAATATAATTATCATCTATAATCTTAAACGTGTGGAGATTATTGAGTATACAATAATGAGGAACTCAAAATATAATTTTGCGATAAGGTCCGGGAGATCAATAATAAGTTTCTAGTAGACTAATTTATTATTAATGGACCGTAGGATGTTTGTTCTGAGCTGGACATAGGATTCCTAGGTCTATTGAAAGCCTGACAATTATTTCTTAATAGGTTCTCTATTGTAGCCTATAAATAAATGCACTCCCTATTTCTCTCAAACACATACTTTACATTCACGTTTAGAAGAGATAGAGAAAGCAAGGGAGAAAATTCAAAGAATTGCAGCCCACGCTGTATTTGAATTTTGGCATGGAAGGACATATGTTAGAAGATTGCGAAGTTCGTTGCGCCAACTATTTTGATATGCATCTGTCTTCGTAAACCCTAATTCCACCTTGTAGTTTAATAGACAAATAAATTTTTTGTAATCAATTATACGCGTTGTCAACAGATCTTGGAACTGTCATTCCAACAATGAGATATCTCCATAGACACCTTAGGTGCATGGTGTATTAAGTCGTCGATAAGGTGTATCAAGGAAAGCCTCAGTATGGGCCTTAGTGAAAGTACTTGATTAAAATTTCAAGCACAAGTCAACATATTGGTTAACTTTTTATTTGGTTGAAGTCGTCAATGGTACTGAGGTATGGACCTTATGATCCCTAGTACGGAGCATTGATTTTGATTACTTTGTTATGAAGTGATTTGAAATCATCTGGAGTGTGTTATCGATAAGGATAGCATATGTGGAAGCATGTAGTCAAACTCAATAGCGAAAGTTTGTGTGTGTAGGTCTATCGTCATGATTTGACGTCAATCTATAAATGATTACAGATAAAAAGTTGGTAAGGCCAAAAGTTTGGGTACCAAAGATAAACATCAACTTGAAAAACTCTCAAGTCATGTTCAAGTATGTTCAAGTGGGAGCTATAAAATGGTGAACTATAGTCATGAATGGTGGTGTTTTCCCATGCACTGAAAGAGAGGGGAAGAGAGTGAAATGCAAATTTGAATTGATAACAGTTGGTGGTGATTATGATAGGCAACATACACAATCGTTTGTAACCGTTGTAACTATAACGCCCGAAAATCTGAGAGTCCTTCACTAACCGTTGACCAACCATCAACCCGTGAAAATAAACTTGCTTGTCGCAATTCCCGACCTCATGTCAAACGAATCCCCTTAATCGGGATTATAATCCACGCATGTAAACCGTGTTCCTTTAATCATTTAATTCATCCGAGGTCCAATATACTTCAATATATCTCATTTAGGTTCCATTGGTATCCTTTGAACCAAAGAAACCAAAGTCCAAAAGCTTAATACAACACCTTTAAAATTTCAAAAATTTGGAGATAGTACCGGTACACAATACTGGTACACGATACCGGTGCGGTGAACCTTCTGGACCATAGCGTACCAGTACTCTTTCCCCAGTTTTGCTTGTTTCACTTGTTTTTCATCTCCAATCCATCTCAAACCTTTCTCCAGTCACCCAATACATGTTTAATAAGGTTTTCCATACAAATCATGACTTTTACAAGTTACATTACAATCAATTCCATAAATTTACACATCAAAATGGAATTCTTTCACAAAATCTTTACAAAATAATCACAAAAGTCACAAGTTGACTTTCTTCATCCTTAGGGCTCGAAATGGGAGCCGTCCGCAGGTGTAAACCCCACACCTGAAATGTTTGTCCCATAAAGGGAGAGTCATGCTCAGTAGAATATTTCCTACAGAGGCTACTCCCCAACCTAAATGCATATGAAATGTTCACATGCAACATTCAAAAACTCATACATTCCAAGCAAGATTATGTATCCAATGTTAAAATTTACCATGTCATGCCATGAAATGAGATGAGACTCACCTATGCAATTTAAACCTAAGCTCTTCCCGGCTCCCCAACACATGTAATTGTCAATGTGTATGAACCCTTCATCTATGTTACACATCAAATGGCGTCTTTCATTCTAGGGTCTTTTGTGGGTGGATATTTATGGACTTCCACCAACGATTATGCGTACACCGACACACTTTATGGACTCTTATACCAACAGAGTGCGTCTCCGAAACACCGGGTCTTCCACCCGAGGGATCTTCTAGCGCTTCTTGCTAACCCCAACCCTCGTTACCTTGCAAACTGTGCAACTCGGCCAAGTCATCGACCTAGCTTACTCGAGTCCACTCGTCAACTACCAAGTGTGGTGTTGACTCAATCCTTGCACAACCACCTACTTAATTCGATGTTTCTGTGCATATGCAATGTTATGTCTCATTGCAACTCTAATACAATGTTTGATATGTTATGTATGACATATGAACTATATCCAACACATTGCATATAACCCATGACAAATTATATCAAAAACATATAATTCTCATAATTCTCACAATGTCGATGTATAAACATGAACATATCAACATTTCACCTCAAATCCAAACCCAAGCATGCCATCACATACCAAGCAATAACATACTTAATTTCTCAAGGCATCAAGTAAACACATAGCATGCCCAAAATTTATATAAATCAAGAAATTACCTTAGGCAATTTCTACATACCCATTTCAAGATAGAAGTTATTCTACCCATTTTCAACATATCACAACCCTAGGCAAGTGATTTAGATATCTATCAACCTACCTGTTTCCAACACCAATTCACTATATCAAAACCCTAGGCTAGTGATTTAGATATCTATCAACCTACCCATTTTCAACACCCAATTTACCATATCACAATCCTAGGCAAGTGATTTAGATATCTATCAACCTACCCATTTTCATAATGACATTTTAGGTTGTAAATAAACCCATGTAGGAAGAAACCCTACCTCTTGAAGCGTAAAGAACAACCGTAGGAAGCTTCAAAGTTCAACCCAAGCTCAATCCCAAGCTTCCCCAAAATTTTTGGTTTTCAACCTTCTGTGAAAGTCCCCATTTTTGGAATGTACGTGTAGCCTTTGTCGAGGAGACCAACTTTAGTTCTTGGCCCAAGTGGATTCGAGCTCTCTAGCTCCGTAAATCGTAGAGAGAAGTTGGAGAAACCCTAACTTTTCCCTCTCTTCTTCTATCGGCAATGGCAGAACCCAAAATGGGGAGAAAATCTGATTTTCTCTCCTATTTATATTTTCTAATTGCTTGGTCCACAACGCACCACACGTCCCTCTTTTTTTCGGGTCTGTTTTCATCCCGAAACGATTAAATTTTGCTCCGATTCAAGTTCAAAATATTTTTATTTTAACTTGCCTTCATTTGTTTTCCAAAATTCATAATTTTCTTAAAAATTTCGTATCTAGGTCACTCTGGCCCTACCGCCTCGTAAAACGCAAAAAAACAGACAATCTCAAAATTCGACGAAATTTGACGGGGTAACTAGATTTCGCGAGACGAATCCAACGGTGAGGTCCGTTTTCCCATCCGAGCTCTAGAAAATATAAGGTTTACAACCCGAACCGTGGTGACAATTTATCGTTTTGCCCTTTATTCATAAAAGTTCAAATTTTACCGGGTTTTATAGTAACTCTTGTTGAAGGCATGTCTTGGTACTCCTTGATAACCTATAAACACAAGCATTGATGTCTCAAGAATGGCATTCCAAATACATGTTTCTTAATTTTATATTCATCCACCATGTTATTTTCTCTCTTTTTCATTCTCTCGCTCTCTCTGTTAGTGTGTGTGATAAATAGTCTAACAATACTTCGCCACCATTTGGATATACATTTGGGACCAAAAGCACGTCATTTGAAATGATGAGATTGAATATTTGGTATAAAACACTATTCCAATAGAACTAATAGGAACAAACTCTCTTCCAACAATAATAACAGGATACAGCCTACCTAGGCACCAAGGCAAAATTGAAGGGATGTAGTTGCCTTATGTGCCACCCCAACAAAACAAATCAATCCTTATTGTTAGTCAAAATGAACATATACAACTTCTTGTCTTTATATCTCTCCTTTGACTCTTCTAAAATATTTTGTGATCGTGAATCCCTTTTTTTCACTCTTCTTCCCCAAGCTTGGCTTCTTTAAGAACGAAAAAGTATACAAGAAAAACATTTAGACAAGCTCGACACAAATCAAGAATAGCTTGTTTTCTTATTCCAATCACTCTCTCCGTATAATTTAGAGTAAACAAAAAGTAAGCCTATATGATTGTCTGAGAGAGAGAGAGAGAGAGAGTTAAATAGTGAAATCAAATTAGAAATGGAAGAATAGATAGGAATTATTTTTTGGTTTCTCCTCCACTCTTTCTACAGAGAGCATTTGAGAGATGAAACAAACATATAAGGACTAGAGAGAGAGGTATTATGGAGAGAGAGAGAGAGAGAAGGTTGGTGTGGGTGTTGTATCTAGGGAAAATTACTAATAAGTATTACTTTTCCTCTCAAACATACATTAAGTCCTATCATTTTTGTTTTATATCAATGAATTCCTACTCTTGGTAATTTATTTGAATGAAGTTCTAAATTTCATAAATACTATATTTTATTTCAATTATATCCTACTCTTGACAAATATTGACACCCAAGGTATTGGCAATATAACATTAGTCTTCATCTATTCATACATATTCTGACTTCTTGTGTTTTAAATTATGTATTTCCTTCTTTCTACTTTTATGAAAATTTTAATTAATAATAATTTGTAGAATTGTCGTTATGGGATGCAATAGAAGGATTTAAACCCTATATACTCTCGATGAAGAGTTTCTGTTAGATCACGTATTTGTAATTAATTAATTTGGTGAAGTCTATGTAAATCTCAACCAAATTCCATGGTCATCAAGCTTCAAAGATCAAGATTTGTAAGCTGAAAATGAAGGAAAGGAGATCAAACTACAATGCTACAACAAGACTACACCAATGCATCTTCAAGCTTAGCGCAAGGATAATAACTTTAGAGACCTGGATCCCTTGGTTTAATTTTATAATTAGTCTGATTAAGGTGAACAAAATAGATTTGGAATATCTAAAAAATGACTCCAAGGGTTTTTTGTTGAAAATATTTTCTAAACCTTAAATTTGTTTTGAAAAGATGGTTTGAGTCATTTATCGGACCCTATTTGAGCAACACCATTTAGTGCTCGTTAGGTCAAGTTTTTGCTTTGTTAAACAAAACTGAAGAAACTAGTGGAGATTGATTGATGGCCACCCCTATGACCATCCTGCCATCGGTCGAGTAGTCTGTAGATCGGTCTTTACCCTGGAGGTCTAGAATGACTTATCTTTCACTCCAACAAACACCTCCCTATAGTCGTCCTCCCATTGCTCGAGCGGTCGACACGAATCTGTGCTTTCTTCGTCTCCAAAACAAACTCTATTTCTTGTCCTATATAAATAGGGCTATGTCTTAAATCGAGGGAAAGCCTTTATGAGCTAGAATAGACGAAACATCCTTCTAGAGTGCTTCAAGAACAACCTTAGATCCCTAAGAACAAAGGTCAACTTGATTCTCCCATTCAACCTCACACATTGAAGAAGGAGATTTTTCTTGGTGTCAATTAAAACCCACTTGGAGAGTGTGCATACCGAAGTCTTGAGTGTAAAGCCTTGAAAATTATTTGAGGCCTAAATGAACCTTGCAAAGGGGTGTTCAAGTGAAGCTAGTCATAATGTCGAAGAGGGGATTTTGACAGAGAGATCTACGAAGGAAAGGAGCATCTAGACATGTGGATTAGTTGAGGTATAAGAATTGAGTACTTGTATATTGACTTTGGGTTTAGTAGATTAGGTTTTGTGAACTGAGAAGGTTCCCCAGGGTTTTTCCCAAAAAGAGTTTCTATGTCAACAAATTGCATGTGTTCTTTATTGCTTTAATTTTCTTGTACACTTGCAATGTTCTACACACGTGTACCATGTGTTTGATGAATTGATGATTTATCTTTCAAGTCATTTATAGTGTTTTGTGTGATTGTGGTTTTGGTTGGGATCAAAAGGAGATATTGTGGATTGATTGATGTTGATTGCATATTCATTCATCCATACACACTCTTAATGGATTATTCATGATAAAAGGGGTTTTCACTTAAATTGCCATAGCTTGGCGAAAAGAGGTAATTTCGATAGAGTTAGATTAAATTTGGAGGTCTTCTAAGCTTAATTTTAAATTAATCTATTCATCCCCCTTATAGGTCTAGCATGTGATTCCTCATGTATAATCGAGTAAAAAGATCCTACATGTGAAGTGTTGTATTTTTCCCACCATTGGTATCAGAGCAAGGAATTTCTTGAAATACATTTAGTGTAGGCATTTATTGCATATTTTCCTAATTGACCTAGTTTTATGATTTTAGATTCATTATAACTACCGGTTGGCTATTAATGAAGTCTCAAAAAGAAGGAGGTTCAATAGTACAACCACCGCTCTTTGATGATACAAACTAAGCAAATTGAAAAGCTAGAATGAAGACATTTCTAAAATCGATTGATGAACATGTCTAGGTGTATGTTCTAGAGGGTTAGAGCCCTTCGACGGCCACCACACCAGTTGAATGTGTTGAAGTCGTTGTTGAACCAAAATCCCCAAAGACTTGGTCTAAAACCAAGTACGTGACTGCGGGGGTGGAACTCAAAAGGCTTGAATGCGATATTCAATGTTGTGACACTTGACAAGTTCCGGAGGATCTCCAATTTTGAGAGAATTCCAAATAGGCATGGGACATCTTACAAGTTTCTTATGAAGGAACACCTTTAGTGTAGATGTCTAGTCTCTAAAGGTACACCTCTCAATTTAAGGCTTTGAAGATGAAAAAATTAGTGATTTCTATGTAGATTGTGCAATAATGTAAATTCATCATTCACATTAGGCACCAAGTATAATGACTCCGCGAGTTAATGGAAAACATTGAGATCTCTACCGAAGAGGTTTCATACTAAGGTGACGATCTTTAAAACTAGAGTCAATTTGGAGATGGTGTCGATAGAAGACCTAGTTGGGTCTATTTTGACTTTCAGGATGAATCTCCAACCACCCAAGAAACTGAGGGACATGATATTAAGCTCAATACGAGAAGATGGAGATGAATCCAAGTCACCTTGTTTGGGAAAATAGGACTTAGCCCACTTTGAGAGAAAGTTTAGGAAGTATCAAGGCTAGAGGAGTTGAGTCCTCAGGGTCGAAAAGAAAGACGAGTAGACCTAAATTTTCCAAGGAAGAATGAGAAAATAAGGGGAAAAGTAAAAAAAGGGCAAGGAACTCAATGCTACAAGTGTCAAGGATTTGAACACATGGCATGTGAATGCCCTAATTGGAAGAGGAAAGATTTTCCCATAGAGATGAGGTAAAGTGACTCCGAGTAGACAACAAGTGAGGATACTTTCTCTAAAAAATATGAGGAAGAGTTCAAGGCTTTAGTAGGCTCACACTCCTCCCCCTTCCTCTCGAGAAACTTCAAAAGGTGAAGTTAAGAGAGAGAGAGAGAGAGTCCTCCACCTATTTTCCGAGCTAATCCTAGAGATCATAAGGAAAAATAAGTGTGGGTGAGAAGTGAGGACCTTAAGAAGCTAACCACCGCAACTAAGTTGCAAGTCCCAATAGCTAACAAGGAGGACAAGTAACCTAAAAGGTACGTGAGATAAGAGTGTGGACGTAGGTGCATAGTCATGCCATGCACTTCTATCATAGGTTCATACATTGTAAATAATTTTTGCTTTGTTTATTTATTTTGCTTTTGAAATATGAAAAGCCAAAAAGATTTTTGATGCTTAGTTGGGCATATATTTTAGGATTTATTGGTAAATACTTTATTTTTCCTTTATTAATGCATTTTGTGCATTTTTTTTTTTTTTTTTTTGTTTTTAGGTTATTTGTGAAAAATCCAAAAACATTGAAAAAGGAAAATTTTTAAAAAGATTTTATTTTGTTGTTGATTATGGCAATCACTCTTTGATTTGGGTCATAGTTTTTTCATCTTTAAATCAAAGTTAAAAAGTGCATTACTATGAGTCATATTAAGGGATAAAGAAGTTAATGATTATGAGTCCTTGTACTTGATCCTTAAACCAAAGTTTCTGTCACCCTTATGTGCTTGAATTGTGCAAGTCTTGAATTCATAAAACCAAGTACACGTCCAACCATTCACCTTCATATTTAGGAGTCTTGCTAGTTTTAGGTGGAAACATGGCTAAAGGTTAGATGCCAAAGAGCCAAATGTGAGAAAAGAGCCCAATGAGACCAATTAAAAGGTGAGGCATAAAAATAAATGACTAGTGTCACTTGCACTTGAATTTTTGAGACTATTATATGCTTAATGTTATTGCTCACATGTAAAGCTCCAAGAGCTAAAGCTAAACATGCTTAGAAGGATACCATGTAAAGTACGAAATTCACAATTGTGTTAATTGAGACCAAAGTGAGTAGAAGGGATAAAAGATAAGGGGGTTGTCTAAAAGAAAAATGACTAGAGCACTCACTAGCCAACTATGTAGTCACTTACACAATTCATTAGGATTTCATGTAGGGCTTTATTAATGATTTGACCTTGACAGAATCCTAATGGTGTCAGAGTTTGGTTTCACACACGTTACACATGAATTGATCAAGATGAACAAAGTTTGAGCACATGTGAGTGAAATCAACCTAAGAAGATTACTCTAGGATGCATGAAATTGAGTTCAACATTCTTTAATATGTCTTAGAGTAATGTAATGAGATTATAAAATTTGGATGGAGCTGCTATGGTTTGAACATATGTGATTTTCATTATTAATGATTTGGTGCATTTTAAAGTTAAAATTAAGAATTTCATTACATTTGCATCCATTTTTTGTCCATGCATGTGCATATAGTTGTATTTATGTTGTATATACACCCATGCATGTCATTTGAAGCTCACTGAGTTGATAGGAAGAGTAGAGGAGGACTTGTAGCAATCCATTGGTGAGCTGAAGAGCTAATCTTTCAATTGGACATACAATCTTCAGTGACCACTCGAGCGGCTTAAGACATGGCTTGAGCGGTCTCCTTGAAAAATAGGTAGTAGGACTCCAGACTTCATTTTTGTATGTCTCTTCCTTCTAATATGAGTCAAACTCTCTCATAACCCTATCCATCACCTATTGTGCTAGAAAACTTAGACAAAGACTAGGAATGATGGTTTGAGGTTCCCTGTTATGGTAACGGTGGAAATGATACAGCTATAGGAGCTGTTGATTTTGAGATTTAGAACTAGGATAGTATGGGATCTTGAGAGCTTTTTTTATTTGCTCATTGTCTTTGGTTAACTGCTCTATTTTTGTTTTGTTTTATTTTGTCTGTTGCAACTCACTCTTAGTCATGTTATTGATGTTTTATCATATTTGACTTTGAGTTATATTCCTTGTTTGTCCTTTACCTACTTTATGTGCATGATTTAGCTAGCTGGTTTGCATTCTTACCTTCTTGTTATACTATGATTCTATGACATACTTGTTATATGTTGTCATTGGGTTGACATTTATAACAAATAAGAAAAAAAATATGTTGGGTAACTTGATTATGTACCGTGCTTATCGTATATTGTCATTGGGTTGGCATTAGTGACAAAAGGGAGAGAATATTTTAGGTACATATGAGAGAAATCAGGTATATTTACTCTTAGGCTAGATATGTTGCATGTGAATATAGTGAGGGGGAGTTTATTTTAATACGTTTGTTTTAATACTCAGAGGGAGTAAATTTACAAACTTAGCATGAAGTCACATATTTTACACTTGTTTATTTGTCACTTGTAAACATCAACTAAAGGGGAGAGCTTGATATGATTGACATTGATATATCAATAGGTTCTCAAGCATATGAGGCCATTTAGTTCTTAACATGTTACATATGCCTTATGCTTAACTTGGTGCTTACCATACTTATGATTGTGTTATTTATTTATCTAACATATGATGATATTCCCAAGGTTTTGGTTTAAGTGGTGATGTGAATGAATATCTTCAAATCTAAATTCAAAGACTAGATCTTGCTCTTATTTTGAGATTTAGGTCTTGTACATGAGTGTTGATATTAGTTTGCAATTCATTTTGTTCTTAGTGTTTTTCGAGTTGTAATCTTTAATTTCTTACTTATGTATTTTGTCATGAGATTGCCAGAGGCAAAGATTGTTAGATCATGTATTTGTAATTGTATAATTTTCGTGAAGTCTACGTAAATCTTAACCAAATTTTATGGTCATCAAGTTTCAAAGATCAAGATCTGTAAGCAACAAAGGAAGGAAAAGAGATCAAGCTACAATGCTACATCAAGACTACTCTGATGCATCTTCAAGCTTAGCGCAAAGGTAATAATCTTAGAGACCTAGATCCCTTGGTTTAATTTTAGACTAGGATGATTAAGCTGAACAAAATAGAATTTGGAGTATTCAAAAAATGACTCCTAGGGGTTTTTCGTTGAAAATATTTTCTAAATCTTAAATTTGTTTTGAAAAGATAGTTTGAGTTATTTATCGGACCCTATTTGAGAAACAATCTTTAGTGCTCCATAGGTCAATTTTTTTCTTGGTTTCTAGCTTAAAAATCAATAAGAATCACTCTATATTCATTAGCCTTTGCTAGAGTGGTTTCTGAAATACTTAGGGAGACAACACTGGAAAAACTAGTAGAGACCGACTGATGGTCTCCCTATGACACCACATGAGCGGTCTTCTACCTATAGGTCTAGCAGCGACGGATCCACAGTGGGGGCAGTTGCCCCCACTGGAATTTTAAAAAAATATGGGGACTAAGTATAATTTTAAAAATTTTAGAATTTATTAAAAATTTGTCCCCACTGAATTTTTTTAAAAAGATTTAAGGGTAATTATGTTATTTTGACAAATATACGAGTCTCACTTGTAAATAACAATGAAAGATGATATAAAAAATTTGGGCATTTAAAGATTAACTAATATGCTACAAAATAGGCTAGCCATCTCATTTGTTTTATGTTTATACATTGAACCAAAATTTGGGTTTTTAGTCATCTTCTTTGTTTTATATTTATATGTTAGATTTAAAAATTAAGGTTTGTAGACCTCTTTTGTGGTTTATTTTTTAAATGTTGAATTGAAATTAGTGCTTGTAGCTCTCTATTGTATTTTATTTGTTACATGTTGAATTGAAAATATGAAATTGGGTCTTGTAATCATATCTTAAGTTTTATTTTTTATGTATTGAATTGAAACTAGGATGTGTTCAAAAAAAAAATTGAAACTAGGATTTATAGTCATGTATTTATTTTTCTATATTAAAATAAAATTGGGGTTTGTAGTTCTCTTCTATGATTTTTTTATATATATTTAATTGATATTTGGGTTTGTATTCCTCTCTATTGTTTTATTTTTATTTGTTGAATTGGAATTAGGACTTGCAATCGTCTCATTTGTTTTCTTTTTATTTGTGGAATTGGGACTTGCAGTCCTCCATTATAATTAGATTAAATTATTTTGATTTGGTAGTTTGAATAGTTTTATTGTGATAAGTTAAGTACTTCATATGCCTAGGTTTAGTTTACTAGAATAATTATAGTTTAAGTTAGTTTCGATTGTTTGTTAAAATTTAATGATGAATATTAAGTTTGTGACTGAAAAAATA
The DNA here is from genome assembly GCA_023539305.1 of Ilex asprella. NCBI lineage: Eukaryota > Viridiplantae > Streptophyta > Magnoliopsida > Aquifoliales > Aquifoliaceae > Ilex > Ilex asprella. The sequence goes on along the minus strand of CM042186.1, from coordinate 31,118,702 downwards.
ATAATTTTTGAATTAGTTATGAAAATATTTCTTAAAATTTAATATATGATTGAGCCCAATTTTACGGTTCAAAATTTTTTTATTAGATAAATCTATAATGAGTTTTTTTTGTTGGCTCTTTTAGTATATCGCTAAATTGCGTCTTCAATTGGTGTTCTATTAATAAAATTATACTTTTTTGAATATTTTAAATTTTAATATTAATATAGTTTAAGTTGCCCCCACTAGAGAAGATGTCTAGCTCTGTCCCTGAGGTCTAGAGTGGCTTATCTTTCACTCCAGCAACCGCCGCCCTGCAACTACTCAAGCGGTCGATGCGAATCTTTGTTTTCTTGGTCTCCAAGACAAACCCTATTTTTGTGTCCTATATATATGGGACAATGTCTTAAATCTAGGGAAAGCCTCTATGAGCTAAAATAGACCAAAAAATCTTCTACAGTGCTTAAAGAACAACCTTAGATCCCTAAGACCAAAGGCCAACAATTTTGATTCTTCCATTCAACCTTACACATTGAAGAAGAAGATCTTACTTAGTGTCAACCAAAACCCACATGGAGAGTGTGCATACCGAGGTTTTGGGTGTGAAGCCTTGAAGATTGCTCTAGGCATAAACGAACAGTGAGGCAGAAAATTCAAGTGAAGCAAGCCATAACATCGAAAAGGGACTTTTGGCGGAGAAATCTACGAAGGAAAGGAGCATCTAGTCATGTAGATTGGTTGAAGAACAAAACTCGAGTACTTATAGATTGATTTTGAATTTAGTGGATTAGGCTTTCGTGAACTAAGAAAGTTTCCCGCGGTTTTTCCCGATAAGGGTTTCCAAGTCAACAAATTGCATGTGTTCTTTATTGTTTTAATTTGCTTGTATACTTGCAATGTTGCACACACGCGCACCATGTGGTTGATGAATTGATTGTTTATTGTTCAAGCCATTAATAGTGAGTTTGGCGAGTATGGCTTTGGTTGGTATCAAAAGGAGATTGTGGATTGGTTGGTGTTAATTGCATATTCATTCATCCATTAACACTTTTAATGGGTTGTTCATGTTAAAAATGATTCTCGCTTAAATTGTCATATCTTTGCGTGAAGAAGCAATTGTGGTAGAGTTAGGTTAAAATTAGAAATCATCTGAGCTAAATTTTAAATTAACCTATTCATCCCCCTCTAAGTTTAGCGTGCGATTCTCGTGTATAATCAAGTGGATAGATCCTACACATGAAGTGTTGTATTTTTTCCACAATTTCAAGACGAGAACTCTGGTGCTTTGTACTTTTAGAATCGCAATTGAAGTGAATATTATTACCTAAACAAAAATTAAGCATTCATATGTTTGTAATAGTAGCTTCGCTAAAAATTGAACATTATTTCAAGAAAAAAATAAGTAAATTAACATATATCAAACTGAGTCACTCTCAAAATAAATATAAAATTGAATTAAATAATAGTTGATATACAACAATGGTGTATTTCATAACTCTAGCAATTTTTCAACAAGCTAAAAGTGAGAACAAAAGGGCAAAAAAAAATTCAATTCATAATCTCCACAAAAAACACGTTATCGTTGTTGAGTAAGGAAACAAATGGCAATTAAAAAGCCCCACCGAGAGTGTGTCGCCAAAGTTTTGACAGATTAAAAAAAATGCAAAAGAATAAAAGGGTTTTGATAACTAAAAGTTAAGAGTAAAATCAGAATATAATAGCATTAGGACTTCATTGGAACAAAACATTAAACATAGGACTTCATTGATATAAACCTAAAATATAGAATTAAACATTAAACATAAGATTGCCGGTTGTGCATTATCATTTGGAGACTACGGTTTCTCGACTTCTAGTCACCTTAAATGATGTTTTAAAAATGGTCATTTCAATGGACATTTTTATTCATTTTATATTATTTAAAGTGAAAATTGGAGTTGAATCCTCCTGAATTGACTTATAATGACTTGAGTCCGTCAAGGAAACTTATTTAGTGATAAGTCTGTTTTTTATCTTACTAATAAGTATTTAAGTCCACTATATTTTTAAATCCCAAAAATACATTTCCTTGAAAGGAGGTTAAATTAATTTTTATCTTGAAAATTGTTATCATTTAATTCAATTTCAATTAAAATATGTCAATAAAATCTTCATCATAAATTAAAAATTTAAATTCAAAGCTCTCTCTCTCTCTCTCTCTCTCTCTCTCTCTCCAGCCAGCTAGTGGTGACGTCGTCGCCATCTCAGTTCGTCTCTCTCCTCCATGGCTTGTTCGCTATCTTCTCTCTCCTCCATCGACGAAGTCGTTTCATCAATGTTAGATTTCTCTCCTCAAAAACCCAATCCACCTCATAACGGGATGTACGTCCAAGTGATGACGGATGAGCAGATGGAGCTTTTAAGGTGACATATCTCAGTCTATGCTACCATATGTGAGCAACTTGTAGATATGCACAAAGCCATCAGTGCTCAACATGATCTTGTTG
>CM042186.1:31086231-31098907 GCA_023539305.1 Ilex asprella | reverse complement strand
ATAGAAATTAGAGATAAAAAATTTTAATGTTAGTCAAACTTATAAGATTTAGGAGTTTTAAATTTTTAGTTTTACTTCCTTTTTAAAGGAAAGTGATAGTCTGGTAAAATTGACAAAAAACAGACTTTATAATAAATAAATTTTCTTGACGGATTTAAATCCAAACAAATACATATAGGGGGGCCGACCTCTAAATTTTTCTTATTTAAACAAGTCATTTAAAATAATATTTTTCATGTTGATGTCGTTTAAAAGTGAGGAGTTTAAAAATTAAGTTTCAAACTGCAGCCTTATAAAAAATAAATTGGCCTAATACATGGAATTGGTGAAAAGCTCTCCACAGGTGGATTCCCGCAATGTGTTGAGATAGCGACTCGCTGGATGATCTTGAAGGAAAAACTTGAAACAATTGAAGGTTTAGGAAAAGGGCCATAAATGTATCCAGTTAATCCCCTCCAAAACTCAGTTAGTTGGCATGTAGGCCTTAATGCACAGTATATTCTTCATTCAAGATTGCGTACCTTAGCTTAGTTTTTTTAAGAATATTTATACCTAGATTTGTTATGGTGGCCGTGACCCTTAGTCCCATTCTAGAGTTTAATAGTATGTATTCACTTTCTAGCATAATGAGTGTCATTGTATGTAGTCGCATTAAGGCTATTTTGCCTGGACAAATGGATCCCTTCTCCAAAAACACCAAGTATTCATGGCTGGATCCCCGAGCATTTATGAGGAGGAAACTAATACTCTCGGGATTGTGACCATTAATGTCTCCTAATGATTGTCTCCATATTTTTCAAAGATTTAGACACTCTTTACTAATTTGTCAAACCAATCAAAACTCACATTAATGAACAGTCAGGAACAGTCAGGTCTCATTTAATGCTGGGTTCCAAAGGACATATTTGACCTCGCTTGTAATAACTTATCAGCTCCTCTTTCCGGTGAACTATGTGCATTCAAACAGCTATGGGTGTCAACGTGTTGCTTTTTTATTGGTGAGCCGTCTAATGTCCCATCAAGCTCCGTAGACAATAAGCCATCCTGTGGGTAAATTTATAAACCGTAGAACTCGTCAATATAACTACTCATTCTGAGTTCTATACCAAGGAAGCATAGTTTGCATTTGTAAGCACAAATCCAATAGAGCTCAATGTTTTTTTCGTTATAATAAAATCACCCAATTCTAACAACATTTTCACGATAACAGTTCCCCAGAGATTTTTTTTTTTTGGCAACAATGGACCTGATCAAAAGATTACACATTTCCTTCCTGTTATTTGATGAGACAAATGAATGCTTGGTGAATCAACCTTTCATGTAAATTAATTCTACAGAGTTACATGAGAGAATTTTAAGGGGGGAAAAAAGGAATCTACAAGGTGCGAAAAAAATATACAAAACTACAACAAAAAAAGGTGGCAAAAGGCGGCTGACATCGAGTCCCTGATGGCTACCAAAATTTAGTTCTGCATCGGCCGGCCGATACACTTAGCTGTCTTTTCCCTGTCACTTTTAACATATTTTTCGTTTCTTTGTTCTTTTACATTGTTGCAGACTTCAACTATCTTGTGTGGGTTATGCTGTGTCAAAAAACTCCAATACCTCCATGACTCAGTATATCACAACTCGGAGGAGGCCTGGCTGCGGCTCAGAGTAGTCAAGGCCCTCCTCAAGTAGGTAGCGTTGAACGGAAATTGGAAGTCTTGCCGGAGTGCGAGAACCCCTTGTGTGATGGCCCGTTCCAACACATATATAAACCTGCAGGCGCTGATCGGCTGACCTAGCCACACTCCGCAACATAGTCAGCTCACGTTTCAGGACATGAACAGCTTCACTAACATGTAACCCATGCAGGTCTATTATCCTCTCCTGCCCTCTCCCATTGTTCTGCATCTCTGGACTAACTGGGTTCCTGTAAAAAAATCAAAAACACTCGAAAGAAAGAAAATGAGCTTGGTAATGAGCGTTTCATGTGACTTAGAAAATTGGGTAAAAAAATTATTCAAAGCACTTTCCATAGCAATGGAAATATATATGATCACAGAATATTGCCATTATCCACCCTACTTGGGCATCTCTGTACATAAATGTTGTGTATCATGTGACACGTCAGATGATGGTGGTGCAGATGCCGGTGACTGCATAACAGGGTGGAAAGAAGATGGGTGATGGTGATTAAACTAGTGAAGCTTGAAATTTGCCAGATAATGCTTGGGGGACATTATTAAAGATGTTGTGGAACCCACGCCTAATTCAATTTTGTCAGATAAAAGGAAAGCAAGACAGGGAATTCCTCCACTGATATTTTTCTCCAAGTTGCAAGTAGCAAGGAGGTTAACGCGACATGGATTAACTTCCTTCTGTTTGGACCAAGCCAAATCCTTTTTTTCCTGCTACTCCTAAGAAGGAAGTTAGCTGTATGCCCTATGGATGGTCGAATCCTACTCCTAACGAGTTGCTAAGTTTGGCTTTCGGGGCTACCTACTTCAGGAAGAGAAGGGCTGCTCAGATTTTGAACAAAAGGAAGAGGGATGGCAGCAGTTATTTTGCTAAACTGATACAGGAGCTGAGGCTTCCATGTCCTGCTGACGCTCCGAAAAGTCAGGTGCTTCAAAAGAGGCATGGGGCAACAAACCTTTGATGATATATAGACTCTTGAGCTTTCCCATGAGCTGCCTTCATTTGCATGTTGTGCAGCTGCCCTTTCACGCTCAGTTCCTTAGCCAAAGCCTTGTTACCAATGAGGTATGCCTGCCGTGCCTGTTCCAATGGACATTCAAACAAAAATTGTTACATAACCTACCGGGGAAAAGAAATGGAAAAAAGTGGTTGAATATAAGCTGCCCCACAGGATGAATGCAATAATACTGGCACAAAACTTAAAAAATCAGAATTAAGGGGACCAAACAAGGCAATTTATCTCAGCAGTAAGGACATTTAAATTAAAATGCTTGATGACCTAATAGTAGATAACATTCACTGATGTGTCGAACAATCATATCCTATATCATAATACGCAATGCAACACGTCTTTACCATTGACTTTCATAGGAGTATGCTTCCCAAGTACTTCTGCAGTTTGCTCCTCAAAAGAGCTCACTTGTTCGATGTTTAGCTTTTAAACACTCTTATATCCTTATTGACCAGTTCTGAGATCATGGAAATTGGTGTAAACCTACCAATCTTGGAGTTGGAGTAAGATGTTTTTAAATTTTTCTTTGCTTTCCTCCTTCATTTTCTGGGTTCTCAGGAGAGAAAAAGAAGGAAGAAAAAGAGAAAAGGAAGGGGGGGGGGGGGAAGGCAGAAGTAAGCTGTAGGAACTGTGCAGCATATTTATAGGTACATACCTGTTCAAAATACGCATTACGTAGGCGGGCGTGGTCACGAGCTTCCTCCCGCGTTTCAGAATACATATTTGCTGTGATCCCAACAATGTTAAAGCATATATATGTGCAGAAGGCATTTGTCCCACAATTAAAGGTTTATAAAGCAAGTTAAGTTGTTGCCTCAGGAATATTACCCACTGCTTCGCCAGTTTCAAGCCAGACAGGAGCTGCACGAGGTGAACTCCGACTCTGCAACCTCTCACCATAAATGCCCCTCCCCTGACTGCCATTGTAAGAGCTAGCCAAGACATGTGAGCTTCTACTTGAGCCAACACTAGCATCTGCAGAACCATTTCGATCATACTTCCACAAATCAGAATCCTGAGAGGCCATTTTCCTGACAGCTGAAGCAAAATCTACAGCACCTCTGGACAAAATTGACGAGCTCGATTTGAACAAAAGCATGCTGTCCTTTTCAGAAGACCGATAAGGATCAACGCTTTGTTGGATATCATCTCCAGCACGTTTCTGCACACCATTCTGATCATCAGCCACAGAAAGTGCAGGAAAATCCAGTGCACCAAGATTTGGAGCTGACAAGGCGCTGGAGTTCACATTCTGATTCAAACCATCCACTTGCAGCTACAATCACAGATAAAACATGCTATGACTTATGAGAGCCCCTTGTTAAGAAGATTCAACGAAACACAGAATAATTGGCTTAAAGCAAATAAGATCTGCAAATCACTCATGGAACCCTGTATGGGAGCTAGCAAACATTATCTTCTTACCACTAAGGAATGAGAAGCAGCTTACCACTCCAAATACAGAAGCCACAAGCCCACAATGATAACAAAATAAATGACCGACATGCAATGAAGCACGGATATGGATACGGATATGTCGATACATCAAAATCTAAAAAAGTAGGATACGGATATGGCTAGGATATGTCTATGATAAAATATATTTCATATTTTTTCTATTATCTACCCATTTAATAATTATATATTTTGGCAATTCATTACATAATAAGCAAAATTGACATTTTTTCTTTAGTTTCAAAAAAGTATATATCATATCATTATGGTATATTCATAAATTGAAGTGACTAATTAAAAGAATCAAAACTAATACTACTTAATTGGTTTGCTTAGAAGTATTTGTTGCTAAGAGTATAAATATATTTATTTTATGCTCTTTTAACAAGTAATAGTAGATAAAACCTACAAAAACTCGTGTCTTCAAAGTCACATGAATTTTTATTGATGTTTTGTATAATATGTGAAGTGGAAAGAAGATGTTTAAAAATTAAATTCAAAAATTATTCATATTGCTCCTTTACAAAAGTATCTGCTAAGTATATAAATAATTTATTATTATCAGATACGTAAGAGATATATCCGATACGTATCATCGAATATCCGACGAGGATCGTATTCGATACGGTATCCGATACAGGTATGTTAACCTCAATGAAGTATTCAAACTTCATAGCTGACATGACATAATTCTCAACAAAGAGAAAATTGTTGGCCCGAAAGCAACCTAAGAGGGGGAATGAATTAGGTTTTATAATTATTGCCCAATTTAAAATCTTAATTTCACTATTTGTGAAATTGATAAATATGGATTACTAGATGTTGGTTAGATGGTAAGAGAGTGATGGTGTGTGTATAAACAATAAACACAAATCAAAGTAAAGAGGTAAGAAGAATGCAAACACAAGGATGTATAGAGGTTTGGCCTCAACTCTTGGCCTACGTCCTCTCTTCCGTCTTCCCCTTGGAGGTTCCCTTTTTCTCTTTCACTTGAACTCTTCAATGAGTGATATCAAAACCCTTACACTTCTCTTCCTTGAGTACAAGATGATATTCCTCACTATAGTATGTCACTTAAGAAGACAACAATCAATCCTCTCTCTTACTTTATAAAGATTCTCTCTCAAATCAAGAATGGAAGTAAGAAGAAGAAATTCAACACTTTAAATCTATTTACAATGCAATAAATCACTCAAGTTTCTAGTTCATAAATACAAGGTAACAAAAGTTCTCCCCAAGGCATTGAAGACCCCTATTTATACTTGGAAGTCAAAGTATTTTGAATATCTGCCAAAAGTAGCTGTTGCAGGACTCACGGACACATACCGGTATGCTGGTTCCCCATCCAACATACCGGATCAACATATGTTGTGTGCTGAAATCTCTGTCGATTCATCATCCAGCATGCTGGACAAATGCAGAGCATGTCGGTTCACTTTGCAAGGCAAAGTACTGGGAGCACTTGTATCTGCTGCTTCAACATCCGGCATGTCGGACATATGCAAAGCATGCCGGTTCAGCAAAGTACTGGGAGAATTTATGCCTGCCGCTTCATGAACCGGCATGCCGGGTCCTCATCCGGCATACCGAACTGTCATTTGTCATTCCTCTTCTTTTTCTTTCTTGCAAATCTTTCATATAATTGAACTACACATCTAATATACACATTAGATCATAGTGCGGATGCTTGATCATCATCAAAACCATGCTTAAGCAACCAATGGGTTAACAAAGGCCCCGTTTGGTAATTTTAAATTTTTCGTTTTTCGTTTTTATTTTGATATTTACAGAAAACAAGAAAAAAAAACTCGTTTGGTAACCGTTTATGGTTTTCGTTTTTGTCATCGTTTAATAAACGAGGGGCGATTTTCAAAAACCAAAAAAAGTCCTTTTTGGTTTCCGTTTTTCGAAACGAAAAACGGAAACGTTACCAAACGGGGCCAAAAATAACCAAGAGGAGCACAATGGTGTATAGGAGGTGTCCCACACAGAATCTTTAAACGCTTCTGCCAGACCACATCAAAAACAAATTTCATCATGTGAGGTTTTCCATCACAACCTCCCCACATAGGTCACCAGTCTAGAAAACACGGAGCTAAGGTTAAGAAGTACAGTTGTCCTGAGTCACCCAAATATGCATCATAGGAATTGCTCTCCACTGGTAACATCAAACACAGCATCCAACCAGTCAGAACGACATTTTTTAAAATGAGACAACAATTTCTAGTCATTTATAATTGTGAGACGATCCAGTTTCAATGTGATTGCATAGACAATAATGGCAAGAACTTTTCTGACTGAACAGCTTGAAAGCACATCACTCTTTCCTTCTTTATAGATGATCACAATAAGTGAGAAATATAATATTTCATCTTTAATGATGTCAAAGTGTGTGCTAGGGTCAGGAGAGAGAGAGAGAGAGCAAATATTACTAAAAGAGTTAGCATGTAGTTATTACAAAGATACTTAGGCGAGTGGTTCGGCATATGACCAAGACACATCAAATTGTAGCCATTTGTGTTCATTGGTTGTTGTGATCATTATTAATTATTATGGGATGCTTGAATGATGAATTCGTGTCCGCATCTTTGTTATCTAATCATCGGCATGGATTTTAGTGTTGCAGTTTGGTTTGGTGTCATTTAGCCCAATTTTGGTGGTTTTCATCCTGGATCAATTCTGTTCAGTGTTCTCAATCCGATTTAGTATCGCTTCAGATGTTTTTGGCTCAATTTGGTGTTGGTGAAGAAATTTTCATCACAAATTAAATTTGGTTCAATGTTTTTAACTCGATTTAGTTCTAACTCAATGGTTTTCTGCCCAACTTGATGCTTGTTCAGTGGTTTTCATCCCGGTTTAATTCAGGTTCAGTGTTTTCAACCCAACTGAATTTTGATTCAATGTTTTCAGCACAGTTTGATGTTAGTTTAGTAGTTTTCATCCCGATTTAATTTTGGTTCAATATTTTCAATCCGATTTTGTGCCAATTTAGTGTAGTGGTTTTCATCCTAGTTCAATTTCGATTGAAGTTTTCATTGTGATTTAGTATTGGTTTGGTGGTTTTTAACACTAGTCAACATCTTTTTGGCTAATTTAAATCTGATTCCACTTGGTTTACCCGATTTGCAATTGTTGTGGTTTAATTTTTTGCATGTGGTTCATTGTAGTGTAATTGGTTGTGTTCGTCTGTGCCGGTATTATAGTTGTTGGTTCTCATTGTTCTGTTTGTCATTTGTTGTCATCGTATTCTTTTCCTATGTGTTGTCGTGATCGTTGTTTGCTAATGTTTGTTTTGGTATGATCGTTAATTGTTTCTCAAAAGAAAGAATTGGATTCTCATCAAACCATTGGCGCGATCTACCTTTAGGAGCCTTTATTCCACACCACACATTTTTATCTTTTTGCTCCAGCTTGAGGGGGAGTGTTACTTTCCGATTGTTCTACTTTCTTATTATGTTGCTTTCCTATTATGTCACTTTCCTATTACGTGTTTTTTCTATTATGTTTTAGTTTCCTAATATTGTAATTGTCTTCAATATTAATCTAATATAAATAGATGATAGAGTGCTGGCAACATACACCCTACACCCCACATTATTTCATACTTTTTTTCTTCTTCTCTTCTTCTTCTCTTTCTTTTTCTTAACCCTAACATACAATCATTCAAATTTTAACGCAAAGAAGTTAGGTGTAGACTCCCAAAAGGTTACATTAGAACTAGTAAAATAACGGTGAAGAGTAAAACTATAACAATGATAACCCTTTTGCGTGCAGGAGTAACCAAGAAATATACACTTAATAGCTCGTGGATAAAGTTTACCAAACCCAAGAATAAGATTGTGAATATAACAAGCACATCCAAACACTTTTGGGAATAGAAAATATTGGAGTTAGAAAAAGAACATAATGGGGAAAGGCCCCACGTAAGATTGTAGAGGGCATACGATTAATAAGATGACATGCGGTCAAAATAGCATCATTTGAAACCAGTTAGGAACATGCATACGAAAGAGAGGCTTGAGTCACACCCAATAAATGACAATTCTTTTGCTCAGTCATGCCATTTTGTTGAGGTGTATGAACACAAGATGTTTGATGTACAATCACTTTTTGTAGAAAATAAGTCTAAAAGGGAGTAGAAATATATTCTTTAAAAATTGTCGGACCATAAACACGAATATTGTATTCAAATTGTGTCTTAATTTGCTTAAAAACATCTGAAATATGGCGAATAATTCTAAGCGAAAATCACAAAAAAATAACTAGATCATACGAGAATGATTATCAACAAAAGACACAAAATAATGAAATCTATTGATAGAAAAATATTCAGGAGTTTTCATGCTTAACTCCCATTTCTTTCTTGGTGGAAAAAGCCGGGCCCATTTCAGAAAGTCTTGCCAAACAGCAAGCAAAAGAAATCTGCTTGTTGCTACCTCATATATCCGAATGAACCAATTCCAAAGGACTAGAGACATGATTATCAAGCCTAAATTTAAAGACACAAGATGATACTTACTAAGTTGACATACTTCATAAGACAAAGATGATAAATTGCTCAAAACTACAAACTTGATACTTCAAAACTGGAAGAGATAGATGTCCAAGACAATAATGACACTATTGGGGAGACGACCAAGTCACAATGACAACAATGTATCTCTCTGGAATGCGAAGAATATTTGAAACCAGTCTTGAACCACCACACGGATTCCGACCCAAATCTTACAAATAGATAGCAAACTAAAGGCAAACAGCGGAACAAGCAAAGCAAAACAAAACATAATGAGAGAGGTGCGCTAAGTTGAGTAACAATGTGAGATGGGGGCTATAGAGTGAAAGTGAGATAAGTGCCCAGAAAAACCAATCATATAATCGGAGGTTTCAAAATCAATGATCCACGGATTGGAAGGGGAATAGTAAACAAGTAGATGTCGCAACTGACTGACCAAAGGTACAAGGCAAGGGGTTATGGCCCCTTTTTGAGGCATGAACTGAGAATACTCATACTGCAAAATAGTAATGAGGTCACATGCAGGGGTTGATTAGGGCTAGAGGACGAAACATCTTCCTAAGAAGATCCCTGATTAGCTAAATCTCAACAGCAATCCACAAAGTGAATGTAATGACCACAACGTGTGCATTTACAAGTGTTACGATCTTCGCTACCACCAAGTCCTCCACAAGAACCACTGGATCCACCAAAGCATACCACAAGCTCCTCTATCATCACAACTTCCACAAGAACCGCCAAATCCACTCTGAGAGACAATTAAAGTTGACCGATCACCAATATGGTCAATACTCGCCAAAGAGCTATGACTAGATATGTCATCACATAGAAGACAAGAAAATACATCAAGAAGAGAAGGAAGCTTTGAGCTACCCAAAATCTGTGCAGGGATAGACTTTTATTCTGATCGCAACCAAAGTAAAAAGCGGACAACATCAACATCATCACGTTGGTGTTGCATTTTGGACACATCAAAAGAAATGGGCTGATATATCTTAAGTTCTTCGCAAATCCCCAAATTCTAGGAGAAGTATTCTGCAAGGGTCAAGGTACCTTGTTCACACCCAAAATATTTCCTACAAGCCTCATAAACACTTGTGATATTACCAGCCTGAATACATGTGAGCTAATCCATCCCAAATATATGTTTGCATAGATCTTGCCGGTTCACCTCCACTTCGCCTATTTCAGTCCTGTTTCTGGCCAGGTCAATCGTGTTCAGGTGCTTTTCTCAACCCGTTAATCTTCTTCTACCCCTTTTCCGAACCAATTTACAACACCACAATGTCCCAAGCACCGTTTCAACGATTTCGAAAACTAGTTTAGCAAGATTCCATCCAGTTCAGTGGTTACCAACAATAGTTTGGCCGGCTCTGTTCCCCTTTAGGGCAGCTTCACTACCTTAGGATTTATTCAGTCTCGGTTCAGCATTGTTTCAGTTTAGTTCAACACTATTTCTGCATCTTATGCTTCGTATTTCTTGAAGATACCCCTCTGACCTCAATAACTCCACCAAATTTTTCCCCAGCATCCTTCTTTAAAACACCTATGACCTCAATTAAATTAAATGGGAGTAAATAATTATATGTTGTGGGCCAATTATTTGATGTCTTTCTTAAATGTAAAGGACTTCATAAGCATCTGGTGAAAGATAAGCTTAAGGACTGTGATTTTGGTTTTACTCCATGGGAATAGGAAGATGCGCAGATTATTTCACTTATTTGAATAGTATTGAGCCTCACATAGTCACATCAATTCTTCTTTACTTTATTTAGCCGCCACCAAGGAGAATTGGGCAAAAATCGGGATCTAAACCGGCTTTAGTTAGGCTGAAGTGGCTAGAGCAAACCAGCTTGGGCCTGATCTGGCTTGGAGCAAGTGACTGGTTTGCACTTCGACTTTGGGCTTGATCAAGTCCTAAACTGACTGGAGCAAGTCACTCGACAAAACTTCAACTTTGGGTTTGATCTAGCTTGGGTTTGGTCTTGTCTTGGGCTAGTTTGATTGATCCCAGTAAAATATACCGCCTAGAAATTAATACAAATCAGGTGTACATAAAATTCCAAACTATACCACTTGAAACCATAACCAAACGGACCCCTTCTTCTCCAAAGATAGCCACAACAGATGATTAGGACAAAAAAAAAATGCCTCCGGCAAATAACAGACGACCAACAATAACTCACCACTTCCCAACATCCAACTAAGGCAATAAGAACAAATTATTCACGGTAACATAAAATCGGTGAACAGAATGCGACGATGAACATCAACAAAGCTCCAACCGGCGACGAGAAACAACGGAAACCATATGGGCTCAACGTCATTGACAACCTATAAATTCTAGAACTACAGCAGAAGAATAGAAGAAGGGAATGCGATAAAAAGGACGAGTTGATTATGGGTTTGGCTCTAATACCATGTCAGCGTGTGCAAGAGAGAGAAACGTAAGAGTGAGAAAGAGAGATTACACCGTACCTTCTCCCTCACCTCAAATATATATATATATATATATATTTGGGATATAGTTGTTACAAGAATGCCACTCATCTATATTTTCTAACAAATAAAATACTCCACTTTGCATGTGTCGTGCTAGCATCTTATCTTCGACACAAGTTATAAAATTGGAGAAAGGATATTGTAATAGATGCATGGCGAACATATAAATTATACTCGCTTCTTATGAACATAAATCCTAAGAATTACAAACAAATTGCTACAAGCAACACATTTTATCACAAAATATTGTGCGGTTATGACATATGATCATGAAAAAGCATAACCTAAAATGAGTGTGTAGGGTATGGATGAGCTTTGTTACAAGGTAAAATAAATAAACCAATAGATGAATGATGGGGCAGAGGTAGCTTAACTGAAAATAAAAGTATAAGGAATTTCTCCAAGGTGATTTGACCAATATGATAGACCACCTAAGACACTCATAAGGAATGACTGGATTCAAGTGGAATGTGCCGAGGACAAATTGGCCAAACATAACATGAATAAGTACTTAAGAAAAGGACTCAAACCACCTGGATTCAACCAATTGCTGTTTTATGAATACCATATTACGGAAAATAAATTTATGTCTATATTTACACTACTAATAACAGTACCTTAGATGAAAAAATTTTAAATTCCTCTTTTGCCCTAAAACAAAATTATAAGGACAATTATACCTCACACTAATAATTTAATCTAAATATAAAAAACTTATGAATTTCTATTTCATCCTTAAATAAATATATAAAGACACTTATGGCTTCAATCATAAAAATTTGACCTTATGTGTATCCTTAAAGAAACCTACAAATTAAATGATTACACTAATCAAAAAATTATTTTGTAATTTTACCCTAGCACAATTTAATAAAGTCCATATTGTAATTTTGTATACTCCAGGCTATAAAATCCATAAATTAGTCCCCTCCTCATCATAGGGTATAACAAAAATGTGATGCCTATTTTGGTGTTTATTTCCCTCCTCTTCACAGGGTATGACAAAAGTCATTTTTTTCGTTAGTCTAATAGGTGTTGTAACTTATCTAACTTCCAGACTAAGAAGCATGGACACGGATACGAAACAACACGGACACGCCGATACAACATTTCTCAAAACAGTAGGACACGGACACGTTGAGGACACGTTACAAAAAATTTACATTTTATATATAACATTATATAATTTATTGCAAATATAGTGATAAAAAAAATCAGTATTTTATGATAAAAAAACTTAATGTCTAATCATATGTGTGAATTTTTAAACTAAAACATCCTCATTATAGTCAATAATCATTAATTTTTTTTGTAGACAATGTATGCATCTTGTAGACAATCATCAATCTTTGGTGACGTGTACGACACTTCTTTCGAA
Source organism: Ilex asprella (assembly GCA_023539305.1). NCBI lineage: Eukaryota > Viridiplantae > Streptophyta > Magnoliopsida > Aquifoliales > Aquifoliaceae > Ilex > Ilex asprella. The sequence continues at coordinate 31,086,364 of CM042186.1, read as the reverse complement.
CGTGTCTACTACTAAACAATAGACATTTGTTGAAATGTGATTAACAAAGCTTAAAATTTGAGAACATATAATTACTAATACTGGATATATTAAAATTGTACTCCAAATATAATAATAAAAATAAAAGATGCAT
>CM042186.1:31046477-31066475 GCA_023539305.1 Ilex asprella | reverse complement strand
ATCATTCACATCGAAACTAGACAATTTATGAGAGATAAAATCCTCATGATCTAGCCCAAGGAAATTATCAAGTTTTGAACTCACGCCATCATATTCTTACTTTTCATCTAATAGCATATGACCTCTATAAAAATTTTCTTGTGAAGGTTGCATCTAAACTAAAATTGATGATTTTAAATTAATTTTGATAAGGTACCTTTTCTGTAACATAGATTAACCATATCTCCATATATCTGGACACTGGTGGCCCTTTCATAATTCACACACTCTCTCTCTCTCTCGCTCTCTTGACCACCTTACTCTAACTTAAGAAAAGAATTTTATTACTTTAGTTCATTAAATAGCCTATTTAAAAGAAAAAAAAAGTGCAATAAAAAATTAAATGCAATGGCATTTCTATCACGATAATAAAGTGTTATATGTGACTGTCTAAAAAATTTAAAGGTGTCTTACCCAGTGGTCTGACAAAGAGTTTGGAGAAATAGGACATGCTAATAAATTAGTCAAATGAAAAAATCCTACTCAAAAAGGGGGAGAAATATGGGCAAAATGGTAAAAGAGGTTTAAACTCAAGTAGAGACATAATTCGGGCAAAGAAATCAGTTTTGAATGGACACTTTGACAAATGTTAACTTCTTTTTTTTTCCAATCGCTAAAAATAAAGGGTTATTTTTATTTTGTTCCCCGAAAGATATCAAAATTTTCAATTTATATCTCAAAAGTTTAATTTTTTCACATTACACCCGAATCATATAAATATGTTGCATAGTGGTCTAGGTGCTAACGTCAGTTAGCATTTTTGTCTGTAGCTCACATGAGAATCACAAGAAATTAAAAGGACATTGGTGTAAAATCACCAACATTTGGCGCCCAAAATCTATCATGTGAGAAACACTTTTGAAGGGACATACAAAGAGACGGTGTAAGGAGACCGAAAGTTGTGGTCTAAGACCAAAAAAATTTCAAAAAATAATCCCTCTTAATTTACTGGCTTAATCTCTCTTAATCTCGATATGGGTTGTGCATCTTAAAGGTAGAAGAATGTCTTGGATCTATAGGGAAGGGTTTAACGATTTACGACCTCATTATGGTAATACTCTTTGTTTTAAATTTTATTATCCAAATTTTATTTTCAATTCTTTATCCAGTGGAGTATACATTGCTTATCCTCATGGATGAGAATGTGGCATTGGTGTGTGGGTTTGAGTGTGGAGGCAAGTGGGTCTTTTTTTATATTCAGATGAATGTTGGGTATTTATGCTGAGTCCGAGTGAGTATGGAGGTTTGGGAGTGTGTGGTGTTTTCAATAATTTTATGTGTTATCTGTAGAGATCTGAAAAATGATGATAAATTTTTTTGTTTTGCCGGTAGGGCACTATTCATGTATTATTTGCCGGTAGGACACTATATATGCATCATTTAAGCATAAGTCATGTTTAGGAGCATAATTTAAGTATGTCATAGAAGAGAAACATGATTAGAATATTAAAATATAGGTACTATGTGAATTTAAGCCTAAAAAAAATAATTTCAAAAATTGGGCAAAAAAGGCGTCTTGGTTGGCCTAGGTGGGACCAGCCAAACCCGGCCACTAAGGAAAATATATTTTTTTGAAAATTTTCATTAAAAATAATTTTAAGAACTTTGGTTAAAATAGAATGTCTAATTGAGGCATTTTGGGACAAGTTGTAGTGTAATGAGATCCCTGATTCATCAAGGGTAAAAGGGTCATTTTGTACCTTTACCCTCCACTATAAATATAAACCTTTTTGTGTAAAAATATCATCTTTTCAGCTGGGAAAGGTCAGTACACATTTTTGGAGGAAAATGGAAGAAAAATCTTAGGTTTTTCAAGCTTCAAGCCACCAAAACTCATTCCTATGCCAAAATTTTTGCAAGACTTCCTTCGAAGAAGTTGTTCCTTTCAACAAGAGCTATATTCTCACTGATTAGTTCGGCTATAAAGCGAACACAACTTCCTTGGTTTGAGAAAAATCATTCTTGATATGATATTTTACTAAGTTGGGAATAAATTTAAGTTTTCTTGTCTTCCTATGTGTTGATTGAATGATTTAGGTGTTTACTTGATGTTAGAAAATTATTTAGTTGGTAGTTCATTTAAAAACTTAGAATTAGTGGTTTAAGTACTTTTGTGTTCTTTGAGTTTCTTGACAATTTGTTGTTATGGTGAAGGTGTATATTGCTTATGTGTTGGATTATTATATTATACCTTATCTTCATGTAGAGAAACTCTTGTGGTTTGAGAGTTATGATGAATTAGTAGTTTGTGTATTTTTAGTTTCTTTGAGAAATTGTGAAAGTAATTAATATTAAGCTTAATCATATGTTCAATCCATTGAATGGTGTTTTACATTCATGTAGACAAGGTGTTTGATGAAATATTTCATACAATTCACATTGAGAAAAATCAAGGCATCTTGGCATACATGAATCCTTGGAACATAGTGTGGGTTGAGCACTTGGTGCTACGCATTATGAGAGTGTAGATCCTGTGGTGAAAAACTCAAAATCTGGTCAATGACAGTACTCGTGAACTGACGGGGGCGGACCGTAAAGCGAGACTTGGGTGACATAGAGTTACATGGGTGTGTCATGCACATTGACATTGCATAGCATTGAGGGATTACGATGTTATAGCATTTAAAATGTACACTTGCACATACCACGCCTTAAATTTGTTCCTTGTAGTAGCACTATGTCATACCAGTAGTTAAGCTGACTCATTCGTGGGATATCATATTACAGATGAGGCTTCCGGTACTTGAGACTTGAGGAAGTCTTAAAGAAAGGAGAGAAAAGGGGTCTGAATGAATAGTTGACCCTCGGGACATATTTTGTATGTATGGGCATAAGCTCAAATGACTTGTATTTTAATTTAGAAAAGTAATGGATTATAGATCTTGGGCCATTTTAAAGTGTAAGGGTGTAAACCCAATTGACATTTGCGATATTTTTATTTAATGAACATCATATGTGTATATTGGGACAATTATATGTATATGTTGAGAATAAGGGATGTATGTTTAATTTGTATGAGTTCTGGCCTCCGAGTGAGGGTAGATTGTGATAGCTTATGAAATATTGTGAATATTAGGTGGAAAAAGGGCTTGGAAAACAAATGAGGTTATGTCGAAATTTTATGAAAAAATAAAATATGGGTTAAGTGTGAAAAAACACCTTTCAAATAGGTGGGAAGGATGTCAAAATGGGGAGTTTAGAAACCTTGAAGGAATAGGTCAAAAATGGAAGAAAAATGATTTGACAAACTTTGAAAAAACGTGAGAAATGAATGAGAAACCAATTTATCCAACCTAATGACCTTTCATTTATTTTTTTTATTCTTTTTCCCTCACTCCCAATGTTTATGAAAATTCGGGGCGTGACATTATCTTATTATTTCTTATTGTCAGATGCATGATTTTTGTGATTTGTTTAGTTTTTTGTTTTTTTAAGCATGTACATTATATGACAGATGATGATTTGAGATACTTCACTATTAAACTAAATCACGATAGTAAATATGTGGATGGAGTGTATATTAGTGGGAAGATGAATTACATTGATATGCGTCACTCTAACCAGATTTCTATGATCAAGTTAGACAATATTTTAAAGGGTATTGAATTAGGATATTGTGTGCTCAGTAGGTTTCTTCATAAAATTGGATATGTATGTATTAAGGATTTTGCAATATCTGATTCTCCTTAGTTGATAATGTAGCTTAGGACCATCCAGCTGTAATTCAGAACACATGCAGTTAGTTAGGAGTTGCAAGCTATACAATTGCTAGTCGGTTAAGAGTCCTCTTAAGTGTATATATATATAGGGCATCAATGTAATTGTATGGGTGGATTGTAACTTGATAAAGAAGAAATATAATTTGTTTCTCTCTGCTCTGTTTTTGCATCTAGTTAGCTCTCTGATGTTTTTCATGGTATCAGAGCCAAATTCAAGAGTAATTTCACAGTAATGACAACCTCAACCTCTTCTATTACTTCTTCTATAACTCAGCAAAATCCATTCTATTTGCTTTCAAACTTCTGCAATCTGATCTCATTGAAGCTCGATTCAACGAACTATATTCAATGGAAGCTTCAAGTGATAGCTCTCCTCAAAGCTCACTCTCTCTTAGGATTCATTGATGGATCTTTAAGCTGTCCAGAAAAATTCAACTACGATGATAAAGGCTCGATAACTTCTGAGATAAATCCAGCCTATAACACCTAGATGACTCAAGATCAAGCCCTTATGGCATTGCTTAGTGCTACTCTATCTACAACAACTTTATCACACATCATAGGTTATAAGTCTTCAAGAGATGTATGGTTAGCATTGGAAAGAAGGTATTCTTCCATTTCTCGATCTAACATTTTGCAGTTGAAGTCAAAGTTACAATCTGTTACCAAAGGAAACACTTCAGTTGATAGCTATATTTAGAAAGTTAAAGAAATAAGAGACAAGCTGGAAGCTGCCTTTGTGCATGTTGATGATGAGGATATCCTGATATACACTCTGAATGGCCTCTCAACTGAATATAATCCATTCAAAACTTCTATACGCACAAGATCTGAACCAGTCACTTTAGAAGAGCTTCATGTTCTTCTCAAAGGAGAAGAAATGTCTTTAACAGCAGACAATAATTAGAGCAAAGCTCAACACATTCCTACTGCTATAACTACTCCAGTCATCAACAATACCACAACTATGACAGCAAACTATATGAACACTGGACAAAGGGGAAGATGTTACAACTCATAGGGAAGAAATCATGAAAGAGGAGGTAATAGAGGAGGAGGCAGATCTAATTCTTACAAGTATAACTCTCAATCTTTTTCAAATGATCAATCTGCACGGCAACCTAACAATTCCTATCCGAAGCCATCAAAGTCTTTCAACTCCGCACAAGGTGCCCAAGGCAGAATTCACTATCAAATTTGTAACAAACCAAGACATTCAGCCTTGGATTGTTATCACCGTATGAATTATGCTTACCAAGGATGCCATCCTCCTGCACAACTTGCTGCAATGGCTGCATTAGTAAACAATGCTTCCAACAACTCTAACTTTTGGATTTCTGATTCTGGTGCCACTGCTCATATCACTCCAAACTTGCGTAATCTTTCTCTTACCTATGATTACAATGGTTCTAACAGGGTTGCAATAGGTAATGGTTCAGGTCTCTCTATCTCTCACATAGGCAAATCTTCATTACACACCAACACTAACAATTTCCAACTCAACAATGTTCTTTGTGTCCCTTCAATGGCCTCAAATCTTCTCTCCGTCCACCAGTTTTGTCTTGACAATAACTTCCTTTTTGTCTTTGATTATAATCACTTTCATGTTCAGGACAAGACTATAGGGAGGATTCTCTACCAAAGGAGCAGTGAGAATGGGATTTATCCCATTAAAGCATTGCCACAATCCTTCTCTGCAGTTGCTAATCTGGGATGTAAAGTTTCTGACTCCTTGTGGCATGATAGGCTAGGCCATCCAGCTAATAAAGTCCTTTCCAAAATGTTAGCTTAGCTTCTATTCCACAACTTGCTTCTTTTTCTCATGAAATTTCTTGTGTTTGTACTCATTGTCTTCATGGAAAAATGACTCAGCTGCCTTTTCTTGTTTCTCATTCTGCAACAAATGTTCCTTTGGCATTAGTACATACTGATGTTTGGGGGCTGCTCCAGAGGTGTCCTTACATAGTTTCAAATATTACATTTTGTTTGTGGATGATTGTTGTAGATACACTTGGTTGTTTCCTTTAAAACAAAAATCAGAAGTTGCTTTTGTTATTTTTAAATTCAAGCCTTTTGTTGAAAATATGCTTTCTGAGGTCCCGTTTGGTAACGTTTAAATTTTTCGTTTTTATTTTGATATTTAGAGAAAACAAGAAAAAAAACTCGTTTGGTAACCATTTATGTTTTTCGATTATGTCATCGTTTAATAAACGAGGGGCAATTTTCAAAAACTAAAAAAAGGCGTTTTTGGTTTCCATTTTTCGTTTTTGAAAAACGAAAAACGGAAACGTTACCAAACGGGGCCTGAGAAACTGAAAATTATTAGATCTGATGGAGGTGGAGAGTACATCAGCACCTCTCTTCAGCAATACCTATCCTCTAATGGCATCCAACATCAGAAATCTTGCCCTTATACCCTAGAACAGAATGGTCTTGCTGAAAGAAAGCATAGGCACATAGTGGAGACAGCCATTACACTATTATCCAAAGCATGTATGCCCCTCAAATTTTGGTTTCATGCCTTTGCTACTACTATATTTCTTATTAATAGAATGCCTACCATTGTTCTTCACAATTCCTCTCCTTATGAAAAACTCTTTGGTTCCTCTCCAGACCTTAGTTATCTGAGGGTGCTTAGGTGTGCTTGCTATCCATTACTCAGCCATACAACTCAAATAAATTGCAACCTAAAACCAAATAGTGTGTTTACCTTGGCTACAAACTTGATTATTATTTGTGCTATGACATATCTTCTGACCACATTTATATTTCTCAACATCTCCACTTTGATGAATCCCTTTTTCCATTCTCTAAAATCACAACACATGCCACTTATTCAAATACACCTTTTGTCCCTCAACCATTTATCCTTGGTCCAGCTCCTTCTACCTTTTTGGAACCTTGCCTTTATACACCTTCTTCTTTCCCATCTTTTGTTCCTTCTCAACCTTCTCAATCTATAGTCCCTTCAATACCTTCAGTTCCTTCTTCTCTAGTTCATTCTTCTCCAGACTATACTAATTCAGTACTTTTTTCTTCAGCTCATTCTCCTAACCAGGTCATCTCATCTTCATCACCAGACTTATCCATTTCCTCTCCTATTCCAGCACCACTTAATTCTCATCCAATGCAAACTAGGGTTAAATCAGGGATCTCAAAGAAGAAGACTTTTCTGCCCACTGCTCCACCTTTCCAAGATTCTACTTCTTCACCTCAATCTTTACCCTTAGAACCAACTTCTTACTCTTTAACATCTAAATCCCCTGCGTGGAGACAAGCCATGGCTGAGGAAATCACTGTTCTTCATAAACAAGGCACTTGGACTCTTGTTCTTTCTGATGCGGCTCAACATGTTATAGGGTGTAAATGGGTATATAAGCTTAAGCTCAATCCTAATGGTACTATATCCAGGTACAAAGCTAGGCTTGTTGCAAAGGGATACCATCAAGAAGTTGGTATTGATTATCATGAGACCTTCACACCAGTTGTGAAACAAGCCACAATCAAAATTGTGCTTGTTCTAGCAGTCCATTTCAACTGGCAGCTTCTTCAATTAGATGTTTGTAATGCTTTTCTCCATGGGTCTCTTCAGCAGGAAGTATATATGCAGCAACCTCCCGGATTTGTAGATCCCACTTGCCCCACGCACATTTACAAACTACATAAAACTCTCTATGGTCTCAAATAGGCACCTAGGGCCTGGTTTGAGAGATTTACCACTTTCCTTCTTACCCTTGGGTTTCAACCTTCCACATGAGATACTTCTTTATTCATTAGACCATCTGGTTCCTCTATCTCTATTCTTATTTTGTATGTTGATGATATTATCATCACTAGTAGTGATTCTTCATATCTTAACACCCTTACTGCCCAACTTAACTTTGAGTTTGAGATGAAGAACCTAGGTCAACTTCATTACCTTCTGGGTTTGGAGGTGACTTATACATCTTCTGGTCTTTTTCTTAATTAGGAAAAGTATGCTAATGATTTATTAGTCAAAGCTCACATGGCCACCTCCAAACTAGTCAATTTTCCTTCTACCTCTCACTTTAGACTTAGCAAACATGCAGGTGTTCCACTTGCAGATCCAACCCTATACAGAAGCATAGTTGGAGGCCTCCAGTGCTTGACATTCACCAGACCTGACATTGCATTCTCAGTCAATCAAGTGTGTCAGTTTATGCATACACCAACTGACATTCATGTGGCTGCTGTGAAGAGAATTTTGAGATACATTCGAGGCACTTCAAATTTTGGTGTCTAGTTTTGTCCTGGTTCTTTGCAAATCTCTGCATACTGTGATTAGGTTTTGCCCTCTATATTGGATCCAATCTAGTCCACTAGGGCTCTAATAAATAGCCTACTGCTGCAAGATCTTCCACTGAAGCAGAGTACAGGGCCCTTGCGCATACCTCAACTGAAGTATACTGGTGTAGACAACTTTTGTGTGATCTTCATGTGTTCATCTCGGCTACTCCTGTGATTTGGTGGGACAATTTATCAGCTCTGGCGCTTGCCTCTCATCCTATTTTCCATGCCCGAACCAAACACATTGAAATTGATTTTCACTTTATTCGGGAGAAGGTGATTCGCAAGGATATTCAAGTCAATTATGTTTTTGGTGATGATCAACTTGCTGACATCTTAACTAAAGGCTTGTCTTCCTCACGATTTCTTGCTCTTAGAACCAAACTGATGGTTCGATTTTCTCCCATCAGTTTGTAGGGGAATATTGAGGATTCTGCAATATATGATCCTCCATAGCTGATGATGCAGCTTAGGACCATCTAGCTATAATTCAAAACACATGCAGTTAGTTAGGAGCTACCACCTGTACAAGTTGTTAGTTGGTTAAGAGTCCCCCTAAGTGTATATATATAGGGCATAAATGTAATTGTAAGGGTGGATCGTAACTCGATAAAGAAGAAACATAATCTATTTCTCTCTCTCTCTTTCTCTCTGCTCTATTTTTGCATCTAGTTAGATCTCTGATCTTTTTCAGTTTGGAGGGTGCTGGAATCTTATTATGATACATTGGAGTTGATTGATTGTGTTGAGAGGGATAAAGTAGTATATGTGTATGTTAAGCATATAAAGGTAGGTGCAACTAGTCAAAGTCATGTCGAATCAAATCTGCATGAAAATAATGGTGTTATTTGTTCTAGTGAATCTAACAGTGAGCCATGCTCAAATGGGTCATCGTCTTATTACGAATATTTCTATGTCGGTGAATACGATATGAATGACAGAAATTAGTATGGAACACATTTTGGTAGAGAATTTGGGGTTGACCATAGGGAAAATATTAACATGGGTAAAGATAATAGGGATGGCAAAAACAAGGGAAAAAGGGTTGATAAAGGAAATAGAAATAGGTTGAGAGTGAAAAAGGCCTATGAGTGGAAGTTGATTATAACTTGTATGTTGAAGACTATGACATTGAGGAGCTAATTAGTCTTAGTGCTTCATCATCATCTAATAATGAGGAAGCTAATTCTAAAAGAAAGAGGGTTAGGTATATCCATAATTTAATGCGAAGACTGATATGATTGACCCAAAATTTAAGCTAGGAATGTTATTTAAGGATGCAACCGAGTTTAAAGCTGCAATCAAACAACATTCAATCAAATGGGGGAAACAAATAAAATTTAGCAAAAATGACTAGACTATAGTGAGGGTAATATGTAGGGTTGGTTATGAATGGGTGATTTATGCTTCAAGCATGGCTGGAGAGAAGTCAAGGCAAGTTAAAACATATAATAGTATACATATTTGCAATAAATCATTTAAAGTTACACATGACAATGTCAAGTGGATTGCAAGTACTTATGTTGGCAGGATAAGATCTAATCTCACATGGCCCATGAAAGTCCATTAAGGAGACCGTTGAAAAGGAGCATGTTTTGAACCTAAGCAAAAATTCACTTTATAGAGCTAAAGGTAAAGCAGTGACAATTGTAAATGGAAGTGATAAGGAGCATTTTAGTCGTTTGTGGGACTATTGTGAAGAGTTAAGGAGATCCAACCCAAGTACAACTTGTATTATTAAGACCAAGTCTTTGGGAAGTGATAAATTAAAGTTCAAAAGAATTTACAAATATTTTGGGACATTGAAGAATGGTTTTCTGAGTGGTTGCAAACTGTTAATTGGGTTGGATGGGTGCCATTTAAAGGGATCTCAGACTGGTATTGTATTAGCAGTTGTTGGGATTGACCCTAATAATCAAATGTATCTAGTTTTCTTAAGTAGTAGTTGAGCAGGAGGAAAAAAAAGTCACGGGCATGGTTTCTCCAAATTCTAAAGCAAGATATGTGCATTGTTAACTCTCATGCTTAGAGTTTCATGTCGGATAAATAAAAAGAGATGTTGGATACAGTTGAAAGTCTTTTTTCAAATGCAGAACACAGGTTTTTTGTTAGACATTTCTACAATAATTTCAAAATTGAGCATAAGGGACTAGTTTTGAAGGATTTGTTGTGGAGGGCTGCTAAATCTACTAGAGTAGTTGACTTTCAGAATGTTATGGATGAACTAAGAATGTTAGATGAATTTGTATACAATTGGCAATCTAAAAAACCAGCAATCCAACGGTCTAAGTCACATTTCAACACATTCCCTAAGTGTGACATGTTGTTGAATAACTTACGTGAAAGTTTCAATGGTAGCATTGTTGAGGCCAAAGACAAGCCTATCATAACCATGCTTGAAAAAAAATTAGATTTTGGTTTATGGAAAGACTACATAAACAGAGAGATTCTCTCAAAAATTACAAAGGTGTAATATGTCCAAAGATTCAAAATAGATTGGAGGGAAACAAGGTGGAATCAACAACTTTCATATCAACTTAGAATAGGAATCATAAATTTGAAGTAGTTGGAATGAGTGGAGATAGATGGACTGTCAATGTGAAGGAGAAAGTTTACAGTTGTAGGAAATGAGATTTGATAGGTATCCCTTGTAACATGCAGTGTCTGCCCGTGACTACCTAGGTTTACCAGTAGAAGATTATGTGGATGGATGGTTCAAGGTTGAAACTTTCTTTAACTATTATGGTCATCTGATGAGCCCTATTAATGGTAGGGATATATGGCCAAAGACAGGTTATGTTGCCCTTCTTCCACTTGATTTTATCAAAAAACTTAGAAGACCTAAAAAGGCTAGGAGGAGAGAGAGTGACGAACCACCTAAGGGTTCAAAATTAAAGAGGAAATACAAACCCATCATATGTGAACATTGTGGGAAAATTGGGCATAACAAAAGGAAATACAAATCCAAGAACACAAATGAAACACCAGTGGAAAAGAATAACAACACATTAGCAACAAAAGTTCAATATGCACCAGTAACTCAAGCTTCAATTCCAACATTAGGCACAAAGAGTTTCTCATTAAATCTCCTACCTTGTAAATCTAATTTTCAAAAAATCTATTTAATTAATATAACTCATACAATGACACTATTTATTGTTTAATAGATTAGGAAGATAGTATATGCCTCAGCACGTCACAATCAAACTGTAACTCCAAATGCAACTTAGACAACAATTCAAAGAAAATCTAGACATAAGTTGCATGTACTGTTGCTTTTGTATTTAAATTTACAAAAATGAAATTGCTTTTTATTTGTTTTGTCTCATGCATGTAACCTTTTTTCATGATAATATTAAAAGTAAAAAAGCAGCAACTCCGCTGTAGTTCCTTCTACAATTCCAAGTCCATCTACAGGGACATCTACACCAAATATAAATTGGAGGCCACCAAGTAGAGCTCCAACCAAACTGTTCATTCCTCCCAGGCCTATCCTACCACAACATAACAAATTAATGAACTCTAAAGACAAGGCAAAGAAAGCATTTGGAACACAATGAAGTAACCTCAATTCTAAGTCATCTAAAGAATTTGTTTTTGTTATTTGGAAAGGTACAATTTGGCATATGAATTTATAGTACAAGCTACAACTGGAGCGGTGTTCTGTAAACAACCACTTGTTCATCCTAATAGTAATGTAATTATTTGTGTGATGAGGTAGGAATGAAGTGAGAATGGATAAACTATACATGTATTGATTATAGAAAAAGATAAAATATATGGAGAAGCTTGAAGTTTTAAGTATTTTTAGACTGAGATAACATCAAAAGTAGATCCGTAAGGTCAAGAAACCTTGGAATAGTTGATATGGGGTGTATTGAAAGTTTGGAAGTATTCTGGAGTTAAAATGCATATTTAGAGAAATTTGGGTAGAATAAAAATTGACACTACCTTAGTGTTTAGACCATACCTTTCTATCTTGATGTCCGATTGACTTGAAATTTTTATGGTAGAAACTAGACTTTCAGGGCAACAAAAAGTGTATCGCATGAAAATTTCTTGAATCAACTTCTAACTAGGTCAAAATCGAGTCACAAGTCAGTGACAAAGAGTTACTACCTTTCAAATGGTGCAGTGCCATTTGAATGCTGCTTTTGACGATATGAATGCACATCCCCCGTTCAAATGCACATGTGAGGGTCGAAAAATTCTAGAGAGTTTCCATCATTCAAATGCCTAGGAACCTTTCGAAGGTGCCTCTGACGATATGAGCAACCGTTCAAACGCATGTGTGCACATTGTTGCCTTGTTTGATCACATGGCAGCCGTTCAAAAGCACCTCGACCATCAATTTAGCATGTTTTCTTTGATTTTAGGGTCCTATAAATACCTAGGGACATCTTTTGGGGACTATTTTGCCTATTTTCCATCCTAGTAAACCCTTGATAGTTGAGAGAAGGTAGAAGAGGAAGAAAGAGGAGAATTTTCACGTTGGGAACATATCAAACAATTAGAACTACACACAAACAGGGGATTAAAGGTAGAGAATTCTTCTTGAGTTGTTTCATTGATACTTAGGGTATTATTTATGTATGTTTTGAATCTTCTTGATTATTATATGTTAAATAACTGTTCGTTCTTGATTTCTTTTCGATTAACGTGTGAATTTAAATAAGATACATGTCTTGAGTTCAAGGACTATCTTTCTTAGATGTCCAAGATCCTATTTTTTCCTAAATGCATGTCTTTTGTGAAAGACCTATTGATTATTGATTTTCTAAGTTCCTATTATTGGATAAATTAGGTTATTATTCGTTCTTGTTCAAGAAATTTTGATTTTTGGTAAAACCCTAGAATTTGGATATCAAAATTGTAAAAGTTTTCTTGATATGTTCTCTCAAATATTTTAATTTTAATTCCATTACTTTTGTATATTAAAATTGTGAAAACTTGTGCTACATGTATTTTGATGGAAATCGTGATTAGTTGAATATACGTTTTGATAAGTTGTGGTTTCTCATCTCTATATGGATTGGGTGTGATAGACTTGAATTGCCTTCGAGAGTTGTCGTAAAGTGTTAGAGGTTAGTCTATCATAATTGGGTAGAGATGGTTGTCTAACACTTGCAATAAATTGTTGTTTGTAAGAACAATACCTTTCCTAGAAAGGATTCGTCAATGTCGTGGGACATAGTATACGTCCTTGCTAAAGTGGTTTGTGATGTGCCCTACAAGAAATGATTGAGATTGTTGTGTATGTGGTGGGTGAACGAGGTAATATCGTTCTGTAGATTTCTTAGAAGCAACCAATATACATGAGAATATGGAATGATGCTACTAGATTGTTATTTGATTATTTTAATTTTCTATATATTTATTCCTGTCATTGATTTACTGTATTCCGTATCATTGAGATCAATATAATTGTCATGGTTTACTCTCAAAAAGTTATATACTTTATTTCTCAAAAGAGACTTCCCTGTTTTATTCTTTAAAAATCTTGTTTGGATTTGAGGGGAATTTCCTACAGGTTTTTGCTCACCCGCTACAACAACATATTTATAGATTTTGGCAGAAAAGAGGATGTTGGATTAGATGGACAAGTTGATATTGAGACTGAAGAGGATCAATATGTAGACATGGAGGCTTAGGGATACTTCTTTGTAGTCTAGATTGTTTTTAGAGTTGGCTACGAAACAAATTTTTCATTAGATTTAGTTATTCCGCTGCTAGTTATAGTTTGGTTTTGAATTGTAAGTTTGAAGAAGTTAAAATATTTTATTGTCTTAGCATCTGGTATTTATCGGATTAATGAATGGTTTATTATTTAAATAGTTATTTTAAGTTCCTCTCATGATTGAATGGTTTGTATATAGTAATGCATTCCACGATGGATTTTGGGGCGTTAAAGGTTGATATTAGAGCCTAGGCTATAGATCTTATATAGGAGCTTTAGTTTGTGGAATAACACTGGAGTGTCCAGATAAGTGTAAAGAGAGTAGGCTTGAACCATATAGGAAATATATTTGTATGCCTTAAGTGTAAATTGATATAGATGGTTGTGCAGGGAAACTAAAACTATGTTTGGTGTGCAGAATGGACGGTAGACGTGGACAATGACGACAGTGTGGAGGTTTAGCTAACCCACCACCACCACCTTCTTTGGATACTACCTAGGGCATCTATAAATGTCTAAGAGAGATGACCACTCTGGTGTGGAACCAAAATGGGAATAACCGAAATGGGCACACACAACCATTGGCAATAGACCCGATGCACAATCAAGAGTCAAAAAGGATGAACGTATTGTGAGAGTTCTTAAGACAACGACCACCAATTGTTCAAGGAAACTATAATCCAATGGAGGCAGATAAGTGGATTAAAAGGGTAAGAAACATGTGTGACAACATGAGATTGTTGCGGATCTCCAAGTAAGACTAGATACTTGTTTGAAGGAGAAGCGGATGCACGTAGTGGATACGACGACTTGAGAAGTATTTGATTAGTTTTTCCAAGATAATTATTTTCTTGAGTCTATGAAGGATAGAATAAGTGCAAATTTCTTGGCTTTGAAGCAAGAAAGTATGATAGTGGTGGAGTATGAAGTAAAATTTGATTAATTGTCTCACTGTGCAACCGAGTTTGTGGCTACGGATACAAGGAGGGGTAAAAGGTTTGAACAAGGTTTAAGGCCCTCTATTCATGAGAAGCTGGTTGCACTTAGGATTCGAGATTACAACGATCTGATGGAACAAACAAATTTGGTAGGAAGAGACACAGAGGAGGCCAAATGAAGACAGAATTTTGCAAAAGAAGGTCATTTAAGAATAGGTAGTAGTGGTGGAGTAACACAGAGGGAAGCTCCATACTGCCGATCCGCTCAGACTCCGGTCCAAATGAATCAAACAATTCAAGGAGTTGGGGTTACTCAGGATAAAGCAGTCACTGACCCACGCCAATGCTTTGTCTGTGGAGGTTTTGGGTACTTTAGAAATAACTGCCCATCGTTTACACCAAAGACCAATTAGGCATTAGGACAACAGACTGTAAATAAGCCCCTACCTTAGAGACAACTATCGCAGAAGAACCCTAGAGCAATTGTACCAGCTGGTACCACTAAAGACTGAGTCTTTACAATAACCCAACCAAAGGACGACATTGACAATGTTGTGCTTAAAGGTATCTTTTTACTTTATAATTCTTGGGCACGTATATTATTTTATCCCAATGCAACTCACTTGCTTGTATGTATGTCATATGTTAAAAACATTGGGATTGAAATGTGAAAACTTAAATAAGGAATTGAATGTGGACCTACCTACTGGAGAACGAATGGAAACCCTTAGGGTGTGGCGAGATTGCATACTTCGGGTAGGGAAATATGAGCTGAGGGTAGATCTGGAAATATAGGACTTTCAAGGGTATGATGTATTTTTGGAATGGACTTGTTGTCTGCATATCGTGTGATGATGGATTGCTTCCAAAAAAGGGTTATATTCCGATCACCAGGAGGAGTAGTGTTCAACTTTACAAATGAGCGGAATGCTTCTCACCCTTTCCCATGACGGGTAAACGGTTCTTATAGACTAAGGTAGGAAGTAGTCTAAGATTTCTAGCCTGCCTAATGGGAGAGAAATGAGTTGATATCAGTGGTGTCGGATTTTTCAGATGTATTTCCAGATTAGTTGATATCAGTGGTGTCAGACTTTTCAGATGTATATTCCAGATGAGTTGTCTGGCTTACCACGTCAAAGAAAGATTGAGTTCATCATCGACTTGTATCTTGGAACAAAACTCATTTCTATTGTTCCTTATCGGATGACACCTTTGGAGTTAAAGGAGCTAAGGAAACAACTAGATCAGTTACTAGCGATTGGTTTTGTTCACTTAAGCACCTCACCTTAGGGAGCTCTAGTCCTCTTTGTGAAGAAGCATGATGAAACATATCAGTTTTACAAGGACTATTGAAGGTTGAGCGAAGTGATAAAGAAGAATAAATACTCATTAGCTCAGATTGATGATTTATACAATCAATTGAAGGGTTCTAAGTATTATTCCAAGCTTGATGTTCATATAGGATACCATCAACTAAGGATCAACGAAGATGATATTCCAAAGATAGTTTTTTTGTACAAGGTATGGTCCTTTTGAATATACTATCATGTTGTTTGGATTGACTAATGCTCCCTCAACATTTATGGATCTGATACATAGAGTATTTCAACCGTATCTAGATTAGTTTGTTATTCAATTTATTGATGACATATTGATCTATTCGTGGACACAAAAGGAACATGAACACCAAATTCGGGTGGTGCTACATACAATGAAGGAGTATAAGTTGTATGCTAAGACGAGTAAATGACAGTTCTGGACAAAGGAAGAGAAATTTCTTAGGCATGTGGTGTCAGAACAAGGTGTAGTTGTTGACCTCGTAAAGAATGAAGCAATGATGAAGTGGGAACCATTGAGGAATGTGATAGAAATATGTAGTTTCTTGGGCTTAACAGGTTATTATTGGAGGTTCGTGGAAGGGTTCTCAAAGCTGACTATGCCAATGACCCGCCTAACAAAGAAAAGGAAAAAATTTGTGTGAACTCAAGAGTGTGACCTAGCCTTTGCTACATTGAAGGAAAGGTTGACAACTAAATCAATCCTTATCATTCCAAATAGTAGTGAAAGGATATGATATTTACACAGATACTTCTCTACAAGATTTGGGATGTGTGCTAATGTAGGGAGGAAATGTAGTTGCTTATGGCTCTAGACAACTAAATATTCATGAGCAGAACTATCCCGCTCGCAATTTATAGCTTGCCGCAGTGGTTTTTGCTCTTAAGTTTTGGAGGTGTTACCTTTATAGAGAAAAGTTTCAAATGTTTTCTAATCATAAAATCCTCAAGTATATATTCACATAGAAAGACTTGAATATTTGACAAAGAAGGTGGATTGAATACTTGAAAGATTATAATTTTACACTCAACTACCATCCCGGGAAGGCTAATGTAGTAGCAAATGCACTAACAAAATGACTCAGGGTGAAATCAATGTCCTTACTATTAGTGGGTGGAAGATGATTGAGTTTCTGGAGGAATTTGACCTATAGGTGATAAATAGATGAATCAACCGTGCCTATTTAACGAATTCTTCCATGAAGGGTTGTAGAGTTGTAACGATTAGATCCAAACTTGGAAACTATCCAGGTTAGATTGGAGAAAGGTAAGATTATTGAGGAGTGGTCTGTATCCAATGATGAGTTATAGTTTCGAGAAAGACTGTGTATACCAAACAATGACCAAGTAAAGGAAGAAGTGTTAAAGGAGAGTCATCGTTCAAAATTTTCCATACATTCGGGTAGTACTATGATGTATATAGACATGAAGCGTCAATATTTGTGGAAATGAATGAAACAAGACATGGCTAAGTGCATTGCAAAGTGCATAGTTCGTTGACAAGTAAAGATTGAGCATCAAAGATCGGGAGGATCATTACAATCTTTATTGATTCCTGAGTGGAAGTGAGACCATGTTATGATGGATTTTGTGGCCTGGCTACCTAGAAATGTTAAGGGGCATAATGCGATTTAGGTGTTGGTTGATAGATTGATAAAGACTGCCCACTTTATACCTGTCAAGACCATATATAATTTAGCAACTTTGATCAGCTATACATCTCGGAGATAGTACTATTACATGGAGTACCGTTGTCGATTGTATCCGACCGAGATAGTCGTTTGGTGGCTAAATTTTGGCAAAGCTTGCACAAAGCATTGGGGACAAAGTTGCATTTCAGTATTGTCTTTCATCCTCAGACAGACGATCAATCATAAAGAGTGATTCAAATTGCGGAAGATATGCTAAGGGCATGTGTTTTGGATCTCAAGGGCAACTGAAGTGAACATCTACCGTTGGTGGAATTTGCCTATAACAATAGTTATCAGGTGAGTATCGAAATGGATCCTTATGAGGCATTATACGGAAGACCATGTAGGTCCCTAAATTGTTGGTTAGAAGCTAGTAAGAGTATCTTATTCAGACCAGAGATGGTTTAAGAGACTATTGAGAAAATTCAACTAATTCGGGAAAGACTACGCACGACTCAGAGTAGACAAAAAAACTATGTGGACAGAAGAAGAAGACCATTGGAATTTCAAGTGGGAGACTATGTGTTTTTCAAGGTGTCACCCAAGAAGGGAGAGTTTCAATTTGGCAAGCAGGGGAAGTTAGCTCCAAGGAACACCAAACCATTTGAAGTGATCAAAATTATGGGTAAAGTGGTATATCAACTCAGGTTACCAGTAGAATTGTCAAGAGTACACGACGTGTTCCATGTGTCAATGTTATGAAAGTGCAAATTTGATACAACACTGGTAGTGGATTTGGAAGGAATTAAAATTCAAGACGACATAACCTATGAGGAACAACTAGTGAAGATTCTTGATGTCAAGGAGAAGGTGTTTTACAATAAGGTAATCCAACTGGTAAAGGTTTTGTGACATCATTGGGGGGGGGGGGAGGGGGAGGAAGCTACATAGGAACCAGAGTTGGAGATGCGAGAGAAGTATCCTCATTTTTTGCCCACTCAAGGTAAGTTTCGAGGTTGAAACTTTTTTTAAGGGGGTGGATAGTAAACACCCACTTGTTCATCCTAATATAGTGATATAATTATTTGGTATTACTTATATATGTGATGATGTTAGAATGAAGTGAGGATGGATAAACTATGCATGTATTGATTATAGAAAAAGATAAAATATATGGAGAAGCTTGAAGTTTCAAGATGGTCACTCAAATGAGAAAGAATTTAGTGAAGTTTTAAGTATACTTAAAGTGAGATAATATCAAAAGTAGATCCCGAAGGTTGAAAAACCTTGGAATAGGTGATAAGAGGTGTATTACAAGTTAGAAAGTATTCCGGAGTTAAAATGCATTTTTGAAAAAAAATGGGTAAAATGAAAATTTCATGAATTTGATTCTAACTAGGTAAAAATTAAGTCACAAGTCAAGGATAGAGAGTTACCACCGTTCAAACGACGCAGTGCTGTTCGAACGGTGCAATGTCGTTGGAACACTGTTTTTGACGATGAACGCACAACATTCAAATGCATATCCCCTGTTTAAACCCACATGCGAGGGTGGGGAATTCCAAAGAGTTTCCACCATTTGAATGCATGGGGAGCGTTCAAATAGAGCATCTGATGATACGAGCGATCGTTCGAATGCCTGGCAGCTAAACGAACGCATGTGTGGGTATTGCTGCCTCCGTTCAAACACAAGACAACCATTCAAGCACACCTGGCCGAGCATTTTAGTGCGTTTTCTTTGACTTTAGGCTCCTATAAATACCTAGGGACCTTTTTGGGGACTATTTTACCTATTTTCCATCCTAGTAAACCCTAGATAGTAGAGAGAAGGTAGAAGAGGAAGAAAAAGGAAGTTTTTTCACACCGGGAACAGATTAAACACATTAGAACTTCATGCAAACAGCGGATTCAAGGTAGGAGATTCTTCTTTGGTTCTTTCATTGAGATTTAGGGTATTATTTATGTATGTTTTGAATCTTTTTGATTATTATATGTTAAATAACTATTTGCTCTTGTTTTCTTTTCGATTAACATGAGAATTTAAACAAGATACATGTCTTGGTTCAAGGAATATCATTCTTGGATTTCCAAAACCCTAGTTTTCCCTAAATGAATGTCTATTGTGAAAGACCTATTGATTCTTGATTTTATAAGCTCCTATTATTAGATAAATTAGGTTTTCAATTATTTGTTCTTGTTCCAAGAAATTGTGATTTTTGGTAAAACCATAGAATTTGGATATCAAAATTGTAAAGGTATTCTTGGTATGATCTCTCGAATATTTTAATTCTATTACTTTTGTATATTAAAATTGTGAAAACTTGTGCTACATGGATTTTGATGGAAATC
>CM042186.1:31000081-31035266 GCA_023539305.1 Ilex asprella | reverse complement strand
TGAGTGGGTCCTACCAACTTTTTTCATTGGGACCCACTCATCCAACGGTTCCCATTAATTTGGGATGCACTTTTGGGATACAAATTTGAGATATGTAGCATTACTCCTAGAAAAAAAAGCGTAAATTATTTCTCGTGGCCATTCATTCCCGAGTATGGCGATTCATATACTAGCTAGGGACAGAGCGAAGTTATAGCACAAGTAGCCATGACCCCAATCAATATTTAAAACCCTCAACTTTTGCCTCTATCTTCTATAATGGCAATGCACTCATTTGAAGATGGAAATGGATGACTGATTTGATTTAAATTTTTTGTCGAATAGCAATTAATGTTATAACTCACAAGGGTGTAGAGTTCTCTTAACAAAATCTATATCTATATCTATACTACTAATAAAAAAATAATTAAGCTAAAAAAAATTTGATTGCCTATTATGTCCCTATAAAAAATGTTAAATATACTTATATCCTTATTTATTTAATTACTTAATATTATAACTCTTCATATACTTCCATTTTAATAAGAATTATTGTTTCATATATTGTACCTTTTTTTTTTAATTTCCTGAGTTAATGACTATACCTTTTTCATTTACTTCTCACAAAACTTTTAGTTTACAATAAATCTATTAATTATCCTTATTTTATAGAGAATGATATACTATCATTAATACAACTATTATGTAATCGATAACTATCATAAAATCCATTTATCATTCATCTAATATGATCTTATGTGTGGCTTTGCAGACGGTACAAATTCTTGGTAATAAATGTATCAATATCACTTAATCAAATGGACTTTGAATCATTTCATTTTCTATTTTATCGGTGATAGAACTGTGAGTAGGCCTTGCGCCCCCTTAAATTTTAAAAATTTCTATTGTCCCCCTTATATTTTCATAAAATTTTGTTACTAATCTCAAATTTTTTTCAAAACACTCAATGTGTAAATATCTTCTTGACCGTAGAAAAAAAAAACTAGTGACTTTTAAAAAAAAAAAAATAGGGATACAAAATATAGTTTATATCAAAAGCAGTTCGTTGACTTATAATTCATTTTTATTATGGTATCATATGAAGCTATTATTTGTGACCATAATTTATTTATAGACATAAGGTTACATTATAAAAAAAAAAGAGAGGATGACAATATTATCACAAATGAATTTTTATGATGGCATGAACCAATTTTTGAGTTTTGTGCTCAAATAATTTTTTCAATGGCACTGCATAAAAATTAAATTTATAGGTTCTTTATAAATTAAAATTTATTATTAACAATCATCGTTGAATAATTTCATTGAATTCAATTTTTATCTATGTCATTGTTGGCCGTCCCAAGATAAAATTTTGGTTATGTCCTTGCATTTTACGGCTAAATGGACAGATAATGACCAAATATTCAATCCCAACCTCCTATTTTCTCATACTCATGTCTCTTTTCTGGTTGTAAGTTGCTGCTCTTTTCATGTGATTTGTGTTTTGTTTGGAGCTAGACTTGCATTGACATATTGAAAATTTCTTCTTGGTTTGTTGGATGTCCTTAACCAAATTAAGTTGTTTTTACTTATGAACCAACGTGATCAATTAATGGAAAATCATTGTGGAAATAGCATCTTGAGATTTATTTACTATAAATCATATACCTTCTATGTGTTTAATTATCATGGTAATAGATCCATTTTTTGTTTAGTATTGAAACTCCTTTTGCGTATTTAGCATTATATCTCATCAGTAGAAAAAATTATGTGATTCTTCTAATGCATTGGATATTTGAAACAAGATCTTCCATCATGTGGATCATGGTTCGACTAGATTTTTTGAATTACTCTAGGTGATAAAATACCAAATACTAATTTTCGATAATATAAGTTTTACCATTTGACTGTGGTAAAAAAAATTAGTATCTTTATTACATATTTTTGTGGGTAATTCATTTTCTAGGATGTTCATGAAACATATATGATATTTTTTTTTGAAGTGTTGCTTTTGTCATCGAAAATATGATAATGAATTTTGAGGTAGTTCGTCCCAAGTTTATCATAATATAAACATTCCTTTGTTTGTTATCCTTCTAGAAATGACAGATATTTGCTTTAAAGTAGATTATTGAGGCTCAAATTTTACATGTTATATATGTGGTTAAATTTGTTCAAAACTCAAGTTTCACTAGATACTACACAAAATATTTAAGCAGAGTTTATTTGTACGTTTGACGTTATTTCATAATCTTTATAACAATAATATATTTGATATTGAAAATAATCCACGTACAATGCACTTGTATAAAAAAAAAGTTTACATATATTTGCAAAACAAGTAAAATAAAAACTTGTATATAGTAGGATATTTGAATATTTTTAAATCACCGCTTATCGTAAAAAAATACAATAAGACAACTATACCATTCTAAATTGAAACTTGGATTAGTTATTTTTTTTTCTTCTTATTACTAGATTAATATTTTTAATTATATAACATGATATTGATCATAAAAGTAAAAATTTAAATAACATGAGATGTCATTTAATATAATTATACACATATTTTAAGTTCATTTAATTATACGCATGTGATGTATTGTTAGTACTGAAGATATCAAGATTTTAGTTGTTGGAAGGTCCTCAATACGTGGACTGTGTCAGCTTGAATGTCTATTTTCCAAAATTATTAATTTTCTACTAAAAAGAACCAGAATTTTTCTAAACATTAATGGCGAATATTGACAGATTCCGGTCAATTTTTTCAGTAAAATGGCTATGTTTGGGCCAAGTCCTTAGAAAAATATATGGAGGGAGCTTCCCTCTTTTAATTCTTTAGCCTAGAAACCAAAGCAATAAGGTTCCAAGTTCTGCAAATAGCCTCAATCCAAGTCTCACGTTGGTGTTATCTTGTATGAACCTGTACTACCCTTGTCGATCAATTTCTTTTACCCTTTAGCACTTAGATTTGCCAATCAGCACACTATCAAGCTAACTCAGATGGTAGGAGGTTTCAGTGGTTAGAGTCATTTTGCTTGGCACTATGTGCGTATTACGGGAGATTGAGTTCCTTTTTAATTAACTTAGTATATCAGTCACGAGTTCAAATAACGTGTTATTGGAATGAATCTCATTGATCAAATAAATAAAAAAATTGTTATAATAGCATTGATTTCACAGAGCATTTAGCTTGTTATTTAGAGAAGTGTTTTGATAGTGTGTTCATATATTATTGTATCATTCCCTTACAATATATTGACAAACTAGAGATAACTCATATCTAAAGGCACGATGTAATGGGAATAGTTTTGAAAGAGGTGTTGGTGACTGTTGAATGAGTTTACTTGAGACTGCTAAATAAATTTATTGAAGTCTGTCATGTTTTATATTATAAATTGTGGCATTTTTCTTTTCTTGGAGAATATTTGAGATTTTCTTTCTTGATGATCACGAAGTCATAAAAAGATAGGGCTACCATTTCCTCCTACCGTTTCTGCACTAGCCGAATGAGTCAAAATAGGGCCCATGCTGCTCATCCACCACAAAAAGAGTAATGCCAAACCGAAAAACAAAGTCAAATGAAGGGACAAACTGGGATTGACTAATTATATGCTTAATTTTTTGACCAAAATTTTATTTCTCGTGTAAAATTTTGACAAAATAAAATTTTAAAATTTATTTTTAATTTAGATTTGGCGTTCACTAATTGTTGGTCTGAAAATTTTGTTTAATGAAAACCGCCATGTTAACGTCACATCGTTTGATTCCTCAATAAAGTGCCATGTTTTAATGTTTTTAACATTTTTTTGGTTGTATATCGTTTGATCACAATTACAAAGAACGATCAACTATTACAACATGTGAATAATATACCTATAAAGAGTACAAAAAACCCACAAAGAAATGAACAGAAGCCCGAAAGAGAGCACTATCAGACCCCCTATCATTACTCATATCAAAAATGGAAAAAATAATAGGAAAATACCCTCTTTTCACTATTAGTCTGGAAACAACAATAAGTTTCGTTCCAATGTTTTCAAGTTGTCCAACAATCCTCAACCCGCGTAGTCGAAGTTTCTCATATGAACTTTCTATATTAGAGTTTGGGACGGCATAATAGGACAATGATCACCCAATTAATAACATTTACAAGATTTTTTTAAATTGAGATCTGTTATTGGCAATCCGACAGGATCACTCAAATTGTAAGAAATTATTATGGTTAATACTTCGAAGTGTTAAGTTTAAATCTAACAACAAAATTTTTGATTAAATTAATTTAATATTTATAATTTATGGGTAATTGAATGTATTTTAAGTTTACAAAGCAGCCATAAATTTACCGACAAAATGTCATATGTTTTTGTTTAGAAGATATTTGATGTGCTTCTTTCTTGGTAGTTACGAATTCATAGTAAGATTAGGGCCACTACTACCTTCTACCCTTTGTACATTATCTAATAAGTCAAAATAGGGCCCAATGCTCTCTTTAGTTGAGATACCAAAATATTTTTTAATGCCTTGCTCCCCAAGAACATTGGACTCTTCTTGTGAGCAAAATGGATAACTCATCTAATACAAAATGAGTAATGTCACAATTGGCCAAAAAATTGTGTCAATTTGAGTGGCGTTTATTTTACGAAATTATGCTTCGATTTGGCGCTTGATTTTTAGACACAAATTTTGTACTTACAAGCAAAATTTTTTGATGATGCACAAAATTGATTATGCACGATTAAATTAATCGAGTGTGTGGTGTAAAGTAATTAATGAAACAATTAATAATAAGAGACAAATATTGAGTGGTCGAATTTGAGTGACTTAACCACTGAAGGCAACAACAGTGTCTGAAAAACTCTATTAATGAGAGAATATAAGGGAGTAGGAGAGAGAGAACAAGATTACGCTCAAGGTATAATGTGTGTCCCCAATGTAAGGGGTTTAGAATTTATAGGCATAGAGCCCTAGATGTGGCAGTGACGTGAAAGTCAAGCTACTAATCTACCGGGGAGGATTGTTATAATTGGGGATAGACTCTATCTTGGAACAATAGCTATCCCGATGATTGCTCTCCCACGTGCATTGACTCTTCCTGAACTTTTGAACTTGGGACTGGATTGAGACCACGAGCTAAGTTTGGCCTGCATTTGGATGATTTGGGCTTAACTCATGGACTAGGCCTAGGCCAGGTCTGGATCTAGGCTCGTCATTTTCCCCCCATGCCCCAAGCCCTAGTAGTGGTAGGGGATTGAGTGTATGAGTGATTTCCTTCATTTGGGTAGACCAAGGTATCTTGTTCCACATGGTGGCTTCTTCTGCTTTCCATTCCATTGCATTTTCAAAGATTATTTCCTCAGTGGGTAGTACCATTGCTGGACACCCATTGTGCTAACAAACATCCTCCTTTATTGGGTCTTCCATTAGATTCAAAAAAACTCCATTAGTGGAAACCCCATTTTTCTTTCAGGGTATCAAGCTTAGGGTTTTAGAGGGATATATATAGACCTAAGAGTGAGCCACCCATATTTCACTTTCTTTTTTCAAAACTCCTACTTCTTGATTAAAGCTAGGAAGTTCCATTCTCTTTATCCCATAAATAGCAGAGAGAGGTCGAAGAAAATGAGCATGGAGGTCAGAGAAAGGATGATGAAGAGAGGCACCATTGGTGGGACCATAGGCGACGCTACGGAAGGAAGGCTGGGCGACGGCGCAAGGGACGGGGGCTGCTAGGCAACGACACCAGGGATGGGAGTTACTGGGCAACGACAGTGATGAGGATGATCGTGATGGTGGAGAGTTGTTGAGTGCTAGCAACACCAAAGGGCAACCAGACGCCGGTGGGTAGTTGGGCGCTAGTGAGCAGCTGGGCGTCGGCATGCTGGGTAACGAGGGTAGAGTCCTAGACTTGGGCTTTGCCAAGAAAGGAGATAGTGACATCTTTCGCCCCGGTAAGGCGATTCGGCTCGCCCTTTAACTATTCTGCTATTCTGGTATCCTTTCCTAATATTGCCTCTGATTTTGACAGACACTTAATCTGATAAGAGTATTGAAGGGGCTCACTCCCGTTATTACACGTGTCATGGCATTAAATGAACTCACGTGACGATAACGAGACAAGACACGTGACAGAGAAAGCTGTCATAAATGCAGTATATTCAGCCAAACTCATAAATCTGTTCGGCAAGGCAAAACAATCTGTTCGGCAAGGCAAAACAATCTGTTCGGCAAAGTAGTGTAAGAGTTCGGCTTGTACCAAACCGAGTTCATCAGTCTGATTCGATAAACCTTAAGTCCGAGCTGATCACTACGAAAAATAAAGATAAAGATCCGCCTAAAACATAGGCATTCAAATAAGCGAATTAACAAAATAAAAGATATCGGGAGGAATTGCTGGAGAAATATCAGCAATTTTCCAAACTGAATCACAGAATTGAAGGAAGATGTGCCACCTTGAACCAAAAATCACAAAAACCCTAAGGGGATAATGATCTTTAAAAGGTAGAAGAGATCAAGGTGAAAGGTACGCTGAACTCTCCTTATCTTCTTCCATTCATTCTTGTACCATTACTGACTTAAGAATCGGAGTGCCTTCGATCGAAGCACTTCGAAATTGGACAGTTTGTTCATTTTGCAGGAAAGAGATTGGAAGATCCAAGTTCAGAATTCATCCAATACCAGATATCCATTCGTTTTTCCAGTAAGAGGTATCGTGAATTTTTTGCCTCTTACAAGTATGATGATGGTTAGTACACAAGCTTTGCAGCGAGGCAAAGGAGCTGCTAGCAGTGATGGCTCGAAGGTAACCTCGAATTTCAGCTTCATAGATTCTGGCAATGATATTGCTCGCAATCAATCTTCTACGTGGTAAAATGCAGGAGTTTTGGCGTTCTGCACTAGCCGAATGAGTCAAAATAGGCCCAACGCTGTGTTTACTTGATAACCAATACATTTTTTAGTGCCTTCCTACTAAGTGTATTTGCCTGCCTAGAGCAATGCCAAACCGAAAAACAAAGTCAAATGGAAGGATAAACTGGGATTGACCAAGTATGTGCTTGATTTTTAGACCAAAATTTTATAGCTCACGTAAAATTTTGACAAAATAAAATTTTAAAATTTATTTTTAATTTAGATTTGGCATTCACTAATTGTTGGTCTGAAAATTTTGTTTAATGAACACTGCCATGCTAACGTCACATCATTTGATTCCTCAATAAAGTACAATGTTTAAATGTTTTTAACATTTTTTTGTTGTATATCATTTTATCACAATTACAATGAACGATCAACTGTTACAACATGTGAATAATATATCTATAAAGAGTACAAAATACCCACAGAGAAATGAACACAAGCCCGAAAGAGAACACTATCAAACCCCCTATCATTACCCGTGTGAAAAACGGAAGAAAAAAATTCGGAAAGTACCCTCTTTTCATTATTAGTATGGAAACAACAATTATTTTCGTTCCAAAGTTTTCAAGTTGTCCAACAATCCTCAACCCGTAGTCGAAGTTTCTTATATGAACTCTCTATATCTGAGGTTAGGACTGCATAATAGGACCATGATCACCCAATTACTAACATTTTCAAGATTTTTTTAAATTGAGATTTGTTATTGGCAATTCGACAGTATCACTCAGATGGTAGGAAGTTATTATGGTTAATACTTCAAAGTGTTAAGTTTAAATCTAACAACAAAATTTTTGGTTAAATTAATTTGATATTTGTAATTTACGGGTAATTGAATGTTTTTTGAGTTTATAAAGTAGTCGTAAATTTTCTGACAAAATGTCATGTGTGTTTTTTTTTGAAGATATTGGATGTGCTTCTTTCTTGGTAGTCATGAATTCATAGTAAGATTAGGGCCACTACTACCTCCTACCCTTTGTACATTATCTAATAAGTCAAAATAGGGCCCAATGCTCTCTTTAGTTGAGATTTGGGTCTTTCGGTTTTTCCCGAGAAAGATTTTCGCATCAACAAATTTGCATTTTGTAGCACACCCGGGGGGCGAATATGATTTTATTCTTATCATTCAAAGCGGTTTGGTTAATTGTTATTTGCCTTAGGTTGGATCACCGTGTGAGATTGAGAATTAATCGTAAAATTGACAAATCAATAACTTCAATCTACATGGTTCATAGGTTGTTCTTTGGTAAAAGGGATTCTTAATTTTAATTGATTAATTGATTTTTGAGAAGATGTAATTATGGTAGAATTAGGTTATAATTTGGTGTTTGTTTGAGTGAATTTAAATTAATTTATTCACCCCCTCTAGGTAGTGTCTTAATCCCACGAGTGTAACCGTGAGAGACGACTCATTCTGTATAAAGGTAACATTTATCCTTACAAGCTCAAATAAGAGTGGCTGCCTATCAAAATCAAGTTACGCAGTACTACAACAAAAGAGTCAAGGTCTAAGAATTCTCCCAAGGAGAGCTAGTCCTCAAGAAGGTAACACCAACCACAAAAGACCCTAGGGAGGGAAAATTTGACCCAAACTAAGAAGGACTGTACCAAATCAGCAAAATGGTAAGACCTAGAACCTATGGACTTCAAACTTTAGAAGAGAGAATGCTACCACATCCTTGGAACATGGAACACCTCAAGAAGTATTATTAGTAGTTTTCAGTTTAACCTTAAGCTTAATAAGAATGTTGGTCAACCCTCTTATGGCTTCATTAGTTAGCTAGAGATTTGTTTCTTGTAATTTTTCCCTTAAAGAAAATTTTAATTAAATTTTATTCTCACCGACAACTCACAGAAATCTTTTCACTTCGACTTAGCTCAATTCACTAGGCCTTCGAAAATGAACCATCACTATAAGGTTGAATAACAAAGGGTATACCAAAAACTGAGGCAACTAGCTCAATGAAAAGCACGAGAGACATAGGACCTTTAACTCACTGATAAAAGACCTAGCACTACCTAGGCTCACTGGGATCAACTTGGCTAACCACCAAAAACACAGTTGACAATACAAAAACTCAAAAAAACGTGTTTTTCAAATTAAAGCAAAATTAGAGAGGAACACTGTTAGTATTGAAAGTCTAGCAAGTTGAACCTCTAAATTAAAGCTAAAAGCCCCATTAGCGAGAGCAAGGCTAAAAAGTTCAAAAGCTTAACTACAAGGCAAGAATCAATTAGCTTGGCAATAGCTACACATACAAAAAGATATAAAAGAAAACTCCAAGAACTAAATAAATATGTATATTGTTTGCATTCAAAGGAGTTAGAAAGTCCTATGTACACGGCTTCAAAAAAAGGGGGCATCTAGGAAGAAACTTCAAAGAGTTGGAGTATTCAGGCAGAGAAGTTTAATTTTCTCCATTTTTCGTTGAAGCAGCTTGGCGGTCGGGGTTCTCCCTATAACCTGCATCGCCATCATCTAATTTGATCTTGGAGAAATCTACATCAAGAAATTTATTAGAAGCTTGGTGGTAGAACTCCTCAAAGTCTTCTTCAAAATAGCCCATCCCAAACTAAGTAACCTCCGCCGACTTCTGAAAGTTTGCAACAATAGTGGCTTTGGCTTCCCCAACCTGACGTCGGACATGTTCAATAGAAGCCCCAAGCTAGTCAATGAGCTCTTTCTCACTAGCTCTGGCCTTGCTCACCTCTTCTTTAGATACCCTCAAAGCCTTATTTAGCATGCTTTTGGAATCCAGCTCGCTTGCTAAGGATTTTGGATATTTTCAAATTCATAGAGAACTTTCACTAACTCCTCCTCGCAAGCTACTAGCTCATTTTTTAGCAGAAAGAGAATCCTCAAGGGCACATTCAACCCTTGCCTTCCATGGGTTCTCCTTTATGAAAGTAACACAGATCATCCCAATGGCCAAGACCGAAACTTGACAAAGGAAAATACTCTAAGTTGTTAGGAATGAAGTGGGAAAAAGAAGTGGTTTGAAGAAGGCCAAAAGGCTAATTTACCTTATAGAGTTGGTGAGCCAGCATCTTTGACATTTTCACCGTTCTTAGCTTCATCATATCTTGAATCTTAGGACCTTTTACAAAGCTTTAGAAGCTCTTTAGATAAAATTCCCCACTATTCCATATGTTCAATGGAAATTCACCACCAGGTTTGGAAATAGGACCAGAGTTAGGAATGCCCTCAACAGACTCGGGCATTGGCATTTTTCATTCTGCAATTTTTTTTCTTTTCTTGGCTTGGGCAGTATCGGAGAAGACTCAACATCCAAGGGAATCACTTCAGAAGAAATTCTTGTTGTAGGAGATCCACCTGATCTTAATATCTTGACAATGGGAAGAGGAGGGCTGGTTATGCCATCTAAGGATTTATGAGCCTTGAATTCCCTTAGGACCTTGTTATCAATATTTGGGGGCAGACCTACAAAATAAAGAAATAATTTCAGAGTTATCAATCATGCAGCATTGCAACTTAAATAAAGAGATTCACAACCTACCTTTGATAGGAACAACAACTGAAACCACAGTTTTTATAAGAACAGGACCGAGTTGGCACTTGAAGAGGGTAAATTCGATTACAAGAAGACCAAAGTCCTTAGTCTTGAAGCTTTGGTCTACCTTGACTCTTTTGGAGGAGTAATGTTATCAGCCACAATAGAAAATCAAGTTGTCTCCATTCTCTTTGAGTAAAAGGAAGAGAAAGAGAGAGGGAGAAAGAAAAACTCACCAACAAAGGAAGGAATGTGGTGAAAAGGTTGAGAACCCCTAAGCCAATCAAGATTCTCTAGTTGTTGGGGATAAGTTGGCCAGAGAAAAGGTTGAAAATTGAAAGAATGTTGCAAATGAAGGAATGAATGGGAAACTCATAGAAACAATCCTCACATTCGATTAAATCACATACTATTTTATCATTTGTTGGAACCCTCAATCGAACAGAGTCGAGAATAGAGTATCGAATCTTGAATTCCTCAAGATACTTGTTAGTGATGCTACTATGGACCGTCTAAGCATAATAGTCCAACTGTCCAGATTGCTCTTCATAATGGCCCTCCAAGATAACGCCACGATCTTCATTTGCCAAGTTTGCCTCAAAAACCAAAGGCAGAGGGTGATCAGAGGGAGTCCCTTCGGAATAGGTACCGACCATTGCAAGAAAATAGTTATGGTGAATGTAGAATGGAAGAAGAAGCGAGCAATTGGAAAATCAATAAAAATTCTAGCAAAAATCGAAGACTCTCATGAGACGAGATGCAATTTGAAAATTTAAGAAAAACCTTAAATTGCTCATAGAGGCCTTCTTCTTTTTTTCGACAAGGCAAAATCTATAGAAGGTAAATTGAAAAGGATGAACCCAACCAAAGCACTTCAAAGCAAGAAATTGAGAATCGTACAAGAAAGTAGAGTTAAGTGAATGAAGAAGATGTTCAGAGCTCGGTAACAATTTGAGCCTATTCAATCAATACTTATCTCTGACTTGCGATCTGACTTAAGCATTGGAGTCCCTTTAACCACCTTCGATCATTGATTTACTTAGGTGTTTTCTTGTCTTGTAGGTTTCATGAGGCTTCTTCACCACCTTCTTCGTTCATACGAGATGGTTACTCAAATTATTCTCTCACACCATAATATTTACTCCAAAGAGAGAGAATGTGTGTGCGATTGAATGTGTGTGCGATTGAGTGTGTGTGATGCAATGCCTATGTGCAATTGGGTGATAGTGCGATTGAGCGTGTGATTGTGTGTATGAGATTAAGTGACTGGTGAATAGTTTCAAAAGAAAACCGGCAAAAGAAGTTGAATAGAGATCAAAGGTTGAAGAAGGCGACTTGAGATCGAAGGTTGAACTTTAACAATACAGATCATCCATGGAAGAGAGAGATATCTGGAAGATCGATTAGGATTTGTCTCAAACTCTCGTCCCCGTGGTCGATGGCATAGAGAGATTTTAAAAGGAAGACATATCAACAGGCAAGGGAGTCAAAGACTCCTTGGTCAAAATGAATCCTATTCTCCCAACAAACCAAGGAGTGAGCCTAGAATTCACTCCCAACAAGACTCTTTCCTCCTAAACAGAAGATAAGAGAGCTTATAGTCCATCATTGAAGGGAATCTATAGACTTATAAAAAGGGCTCGAGAAAACACAAAAGATAAGCAACTCTAACTCTAAAAATCACTCTTGATTTTCTTCACCAGTTTTCTGACTTAGTTTTCTGAATTAAGTATGATATGGTCGACCCGCAGAGCTCCTCATTTGATCTCCAACTTTAGAGCTCCAACGAGCTAACGTGGAAGTAATCAGAGCTCCGACAAACTGACATGGAGGTCATTATTGAAGGGAATCTATAGACTTATAAAAAGGGCTCGAGAAACACAAAAGATAAGCAACTCTAACTCTAAAAATCACTCTTGATTTTCTTCACCAATTTTCTGACTTAGTTCTCTGAATTAAGTATGATGTGGTCGACCCGCAAAGCTCCTCATTTGATCTCCAACTTTAGAGCTCCAACGAGCTAACGTGGAAGTAATCAGAGCTCCAACAAACTGACATGGAGGTCATTATAAATTTTGCATAAAAAATTACTATCTTATAAAACTATGCTACAAGCATCATACGGGGTGAGTAGTACACTTCCATACATATGCGTGCAATGTACTTATTTTTCCTTAATGCATGCTATCAACCTTAGACGAAATAGTAAATTCACACAAAAAAAAGGAGGAAAAAATAAAAATACAAAACAAGTGCCTTACATAAGATTTATGAAAGAGAAACAAACAAACAAACAAAAAGTTAATCAAATTTTGTCGATTTATTGGGAAACATCAAAATATTGCAAAAATAATAAAAAAAGAATAGTGTTTGTCATAGTTATAGAACTTCAGTTTTGAATTACCCATTGAAAAGATTTCAGTTTGTCGTTCTCTTCTAACTAGTTTCCTAACAGCATCTCCAAGAAAATAGTTAAAACTCTAAAATAGTTAAAATTTAGCTATTTAAAGGCAAAAAATATTATACAATTGAAGATGTTCAGAATAGGTAAAATACATTTTTGTTGCAGTGATGCTCTAGATTTGGGACTCGTTTGGTTACCGTATTAGAAATTGATGGATTAGATAAAATAATACAGGCTAATACAATACAGATGAGTAAAATACAAGATTAAATGCGGTATTAGAATAATACATAATTTTATCTAGTGTTTAACATACACAATATAAGTGTTGGATAGTAGTTTTTTAGTCCAATTTGTTAATTTGGTTAGAGAATTATTTCATCGTATTAATATTAAATTAACAAAAATACCCTCAATCAATTATTGTGTTTGGCACTGCCAACAACATGAATGATATCATGATGCCCTCCAAATGCCATCATCGTTAATCAGGAATATGATCGAGTCCCCTTAGCCATATAAACTCAAGTGATTTGCATATGATTGCCTGTATCCGTAATTTGTGTTTCAGTTATCCATCCAAATTATGCATGCTTCAGACGATTCTCCATTACCAACAAGATACTTCTATTCAAATTATATTAGAAGAATTCTAGTACAAGACAACACCACAACCTGTGAGAATACTATACAGCAACTACAATCCCATGGGGGAAATAACTAACTATAATAAACAAATAATCTAATTAAATAATAGGTAGGATTAATTCTCAACATCTTATTCTATTTCTCATCCAAAGCAAAAAAGTGATAATTTTATGATCCCATCTGGAAAGCTTTACAACAACACTCAGGACACCAAAAAAATATGTAGATGTTGCATGAATTTTTTTTTTTTTTTTTTTGAAAAGATTGCATGAACAAAAAGATGAAGCATGATGGGAGAAGACAAAGCATGACCGAAAATTCAAAGCATAACCGAGAGACCGTACACCAATTTTTTTTTTTTTTAAAGAGATTGTATGTTCGACTAGCCGAAGCATGTTTTTTATTTTTTTGGTCCTAAAAGGATGAACCGTTAGAAGATCAAAATAACAAAAAAACAAAACACAAAAAAAATTGATACTTAATAAATCCAAATAAAATATCATGTAATCGGACCTAATTCAAACTCGAAAAGTAATGCATCTCTAACCTTAGTTCTATGGTTTTGTCGACCTTGTAGAGACGAAGGCCTCCTATTGATAGCAACCGGTGAAGAACAACGGTAGTGAGAAGCGTGAGTCTGAAAAAGTGTATTTTACGTTGAAGATAACTTGATTTTATTAGCTATGGGATTTATGGGCCAAGCCCAAGGGCCCAAATCATGTTACAAGCCCAAGAGGCCCAACTCTAAGAGGTCCAACAAAGTCAACCCGGTCAAACTCATCAAGCTCAAGGAGCTACATCAGCATGGAGCAACTCATCAGGCTTAAGGAGCTGGAGAGCCTCCTCCTCTCCACCTTGGAGTCTAGGAGCTGGAGAGCCTCCTCCTCTCCACCTTGGAGTCCAGGAGCTAGAGAGCCTCCTCCTCTCCACCTTGGAGTCCAGGAGCTAAAGAGCCTCATCCTCTCCACCTTAGAGTCCAGGAGCTGGAGAGTCTCCTCCTCTCCACCTTGGAGTCCAGGAGCCTCCTCCTCTATCACCTTAGAATAAGAGTCATTCAGGAACCTCACCCTCACCGCTTGGAGAGAACTAACCTGCCTTCACCTTTGACCAAGTCATTCGGGGAGCACCATAACTTCCCTGCCATTGAGGAGAGGAGAGGTCGCCCGTTTAGGAGAGGAGGGGTCGCCAAGCTATTCAATACCATTAAGTTGCCCATAATGACTGACTATACAATTACTACGCAGATAACTATAAAATGTAAGCTCCCCCAACACTTGGGGGGCATCTCACAAAATCAAGTTCATCTCTCTGTCTTGTAATTTTCTGCCTTTCCTACACTCCGGAGTTAATAAAGTTACCGGCAAACTCAGCCATTGAAAGTGGATGTAGGTCTTGATTGACCAAACTACTATAAACTTTGCCTTCACTCTCTACCTATTTTATTGAATTTTAGATTATTTACTTGACTGTGGTGTGCAAACCAATTTGTGCATCATCAGTTTGGCGCCGTCTGTGAAAAACGACAAAATTCTCACCTAAACACTTTCTTCACTGAACTAATTGGATTACCACTACATCCATGAATCCCCCCGAAGAAATTCCACCACGAGAGGAGGAGTTTATTCCTCCACCTGCCAATCCAGTTCCAAATGCCCAACAGATGTTGGAGACTATGCAACAGCTTGTGGCTCAAAACTAACAGATCCTCCAACTCATGCTCACCGGACAAGGAGGAGCCCAACCTGGACCTCAAGTTAGAGGAGCTCCACACCCTGGGCATCAAGGAGCTCCCCACCAAGATGTTCCCCATCTGGGTGCCCCACCTTTGGGAGTCCCCTTGGGCGCCCCATACTGAGGCTCCCATCATGATGGACCTCCTGCTCCTCATCCTCCAGCCCCTGCTCCTGCTCCTGCTCCTGCTCCCCATGGTGGAGACCTTCCTTTCCAAGAGGATGAGGGTGAAAATCAAAGCATAGAGCATGGGAGCTATTTTCGTGGTAATTCTAGAGGACCTCCTCCCAATCACTGGGACAAAAAAATTAAGGAGGTGCAAAATCAATTGGGTGACGTCTTCAATGCCATGAATGCACAGGGACCCGAGACAGTGGACTACCTTGTAAGTCGAACCGACACACCTTTCAAACCTGATGTGGCGAACTACCTGTTTCTTCAGAAATTCAAGATGCCATCCATCGAGACCTTCGACGGTAGGAAGGATCCACTCGACCACCTGGAAACTTTTAAAACCTTGATGCAGCTACACAACGTCCCCAACGAAATCATGTGCAGAGCGTTCCCAACCACCCTGAAGGGGTCTGCTCGACAGTGGTTTGCCAAGATCACCCCTGCCTCTATTGGCTCATTTGTGGAGTTGAGCAAGTCCTTTGTATCACCCTTTATTGGTGGACGCCGCCACCAGAAGCCTGCAACCCACCTGCTCAGTATAAAGCAGGACCGAGATGAGAGCTTGAGAAGCTACCTCACTCGTTTTAACGAGGAGGTCCTTCAAGTCGATGAGCCCGGTGAAAAGGTAAGCATGACCGCCTTCCTGGGAGGCCTCCGGTCATCGAGCTTCCTCTTCTCAGTGATGAAACGCCCACTGAAGAGCATGCCCGAGTTACTGGCAAAGGTCCAAAAATACATGAATGTTGAGGACATCACAAGGGCCAGGCGAGGTGAGTCTTCCAAGGCTGGAGAGAAAAGAAAAGAAAGAGACAGGAACGACAAGAAGGAGAGTAACAACAAGCACAGCAGGGCAGAGAGGGTACCCGCCAAAGACCGGCTTGGTCCAGTTCCCCAAAGAGATTGACAAGCCTTCACTTCCCTCAACGCCTCTGTCGGGCACATCTTATTACAAATTCAGGATGACCCCGCAGTAAAGTGGCCAGGGAGAATGAAGTCTCCCCCAAACCACAGGAACCCGAACAAGTATTGTCGCTTCCATCGCGACCATAGCCATGACACTGACGACTGCTATGACCTCAAAAGATAAATTGAGGAACTCATCTAGCGAGGTCACCTACGCCAATATGTTGCCGAAATAGCACAGGCTCCACCACCACCTCGTAATCAGGAAGGCCCGTAACCCATCGGAGAGATTTACACCATCTCAGAAGGGTTAGCAGGAGGAGGAGAATCCCTCTCCGCCATGAAAGCCCACGCCAGAAAAGCAAGGCACATAGATGATTCGCGCCCATCCAAAACACCCAGGCACGAAAGCGGCGAGGTCATATCCTTTTCAGAAAAGGACTTAGAAGGAATCCAACACCCCCATGACAACCCTTTGGTGCTCACCATGACTGTCGCAAACTTTCAGGTGCGGAGGATTCTTGTGGACAACTACAGCTCTGCGGATATCTTATTCACAGAAGCTTATGAAAAGCTAAACTTGGGCAGAGAAAAATTGCAGCCCATCAGGTCGCCCCTCATTGGGTTCTCAGGAGAAAAAGTGTATCCCCTAGGATCCATCACCCTACCTGTCACTGCTGGAGTGGCGCCCTGAAATTCCATAGTCATGGTGAACTTCCTGATGATAGATTGTCCATCAGCCTACAATATCATCCTAGGGCAACCTGCTCTCAACACCCTAAGAGTAGTGCCCTCCACCTATCATCTCATCCTCCGCTTTCCAACCTCAAATGGAATCGGAGAGGTTCGGGGAGACCAAGTAGCTGCAAGAGAGTGCTACGTCTCCTCCATGAAGACAAGGAAGCCACAAGAAGCACTATAGGTAGAGGTCCTTGATTCAAGGGATGACGCCATCTTGGAAAGAGGGGAACCAGTCGAGGAGCTCACCCCAGTGATCTTGGACAAGGAGCATCCAGATAGAAGAGTATATGTCGGCTCTTCCCTTTCTAAGGACTTGGTCCACCGGCTAATAAAGTTTCTGAGGCATTTTTGCATGGACACATGCAGACCTCGAGGGCATTGATCCTGAGGTCTCCACCCACCGCCTCAATGTTGATCCTAGCCACAAGCCTGTTTGCCAAAAATTAAGGGGTGCCTCCACTGAAAGGGCCCAAGCAATGGAAAGGGAGGTAGAAAAGTTGATAGAGAACGGAGCGGCCAGAGAGGTGGCCTATCCTGAGTGGCTCTCAAATGTGGTGATGGTAACTAAAGCTAATGGAAAGTGGCGCCTCTGCATCGACTTTACTAAGCTCAACAAGGCTTGTCCAAAAGATAGCTACCCACTTCCATGAATTGATCTCCTCATTGACACCATTGCAGGACATGAATTGCTTTCCTTCTTGGATGCATATTCTGGGTATAACCAAATCAGCATGTACCCCCCAGATCAGGAGAAGACATCGTTTATCATTCCAAAAGGAACTTATTGCTACAGGGTCATGCCCTTTAGATTGAATAACGCAGGGGCAACCTATCAACGACTAGTGAATAAGAAGTTTCAGTCACAAATCGAAAACACAATGGAGGTGTACGTGGACGACATGTTGGTAAAAAGTCTTGCAGTAGCAGACCATATTAACCACCTCCAAGAAACTTTCAATGTTCTCAGGCCATACTGCATGAAGTTGAATCCTGAGAAGTGTGCCTTTGGGGTAGGCTCAGGAAAGTTCCTTGGCTTTATGGTCAACCAGAGGGGAATTGAGGCAAACCCCGACAAAATCAAGGTCATCCTAGATATGAAGTCGCCCTCTTCGACCAAGGAGCTCCAGCGCCTCAATGGGAGAGTTACAGCACTCAATAGGTTTGTTTCCAAGTCTGCCGACAAATGTTTACCTTTCTTCAAGATTCTCCAGAAAGCATTCGAGTGGGGACCTGAGGCAGAGGAGGCTTTTCAAAAGCTCAAAGTCTACTTGGCTACGCCTCCACTCCTTTCACATGCCACACCAGGGAAAAAATTATATATATACCTTTCTGCTTCCCCATCGGCGGTAAGTTTTGTACTCATAAGGAACCATGACGAAGTGCAAAAGCCCATTTACTATGTGAGCAGAGCATACCAAGGGGCAAAAATTAGATATTCGGGACTAGAGAAGTTAGCACTCGTCCTCATCTCAACAGCTAGGCGACTACGACATTACTTTCAAAGTCATATTGTCGTTGTGATCACAGACCAGCCTCTAAAGAGGGTTTTGGGAAAGCCAAATATATCTGGGAGACTTCTCAAGTGGACAGTAGAACTAGGGGAGTTTGATATTTAATACCAGCCAAGGGCAGCCATCAAAGCACAAGTCTTGGCAGATTTTATTGCTGAGCTTACACCCACACAAATCAATGAGCATTCCACACTCCAGGAATCCAGACCAGACGCACGAGACAGCTCTGGAGCCCAGACGCCCATGCCAAGCGCCCAAGCACCCATGCCAGGTGCCCAGGCACATCTCGTTCCAAGTATGATGCCTAGACCTGGCATCCAGGCCCCTTCTGGCGCCCATCATGGGGTTCAGAATCCCAAGCATGGCGCACAGGCCCCTCTTAGAGCCCAGCATGGTGACCAGACACCCAAGCATGGCATCCAGGCCCCTCCTAGCGCCCAGCCTAGCATCTTACCACCCCCACAGGCTCCTTCAGCGTTCTTTGAGCCCTCTCCTTTGCTCCTCTGGAATCTTTATGTGGATGGCTCCTCGACCAGTGAAGGAGGTGGAGCAGGCCTCATCCTGATTAGCCCCGATGGCACTCCCATCAAGTATGCGGTAAAGTTTCACTTCATTACCTCTAACAATGAGGCAGAATATGAAGCCCTCCTCTCTGGCCTAAAGTTGGGAGCTGAAATGGAGGCCCAATACCTCATCCCTCATAGCGATTTCTAGCTAATAGTCAATCAGGTGAAAGGGGAATTTGAGGCCAAATGTGCTAGAATGCAGGAGTACCTTGCCAATGCACGTGCCTTGATCGCACAATTCCAATACTTCTAAATCTGCCACATTCCAAGAGAAGACAACATGGCTGTCGATGCACTAGCTAAGCTCGCCTCATCTTCCGAAGCCCTACCAGGACCAACATTCATTGGTCACCAGTTTGAACCAAGCAAGCTAGACGTGGAAGCCACAAGTATCAATTGTGCAACAGTCGAGTCAAATTGGATGACCCCAATAAGAGCTTACCTCCAAGAGGGCATGTTGCCAGATGACCCCCTCAAGGCCAGGAAGCTTAGGGTGCGAGCCTCTAAGTTCACCATCTTACAAGACATTCTGTACAAGAAAGGCTACTCCTTGCCATTGCTGAGGTGTCTTTCACCTGAAAAAGCTGACTATGCCCTGCGAGAGATTCATGAAGGGATTTGTGGGAATCATTCTGGAGGGCGCTCCCTCTCCCACAAGGCACTAAGACAAGGCTACTTCTAGCCTAGCATGATGAGAGACGCCCAAGAATTTGCCAAAAAATGTGACAAGTGTCAACGCTTCGCCACTGTGCCTAGACAACCGCCAGAAGAACTCACGGTCATCATAAGTCTGTGGCCCTTCTCCAAATAGGGTATCGACATCCTAGGCCCCCTACCTCTCAGTAGAGGACAGTGCAAGTTTGTAGTGGTAGCAGTGGACTACTTCACTAAATGGACAGAGGCAGAACCTTTGGCAAAAATAACAGATGTAAAGGTGAAGGATTTCATTTAGAAGAACCTAGTATGCCGCTTCGGGATACCCCAAGCCATTGTCAGCGACAACGCCAAACAATTCGACAACCAGCTCCTAAACTCATTTTGTGCCGACCTCTAGATAAAGCAGCCTCATTCCAGCCTAGCGCACCCGCAGGCA
This sequence comes from Ilex asprella, assembly GCA_023539305.1. NCBI lineage: Eukaryota > Viridiplantae > Streptophyta > Magnoliopsida > Aquifoliales > Aquifoliaceae > Ilex > Ilex asprella. Next base: position 31,015,089 of record CM042186.1, on the reverse strand, counting down.
AACAAACAAGCAAAAGTCATGGTGAGAACAATACTACGCAACCTAAAGACAAGGCTTGAAAAGGCGAAGAGTCTTTGGGTTGACGAGCTCCCAGGCGTATTATGGGCCTATCGAACCACACCAAGAACTCCAACTGGAGAAACCCCTTTCTCCCTCGCCTTTGGAACTAAGGCAGTCATCCCTGTGGAGATCGGAGTACACTCTCTAAGGGTACAACACCACGACCCCGCCACCAATAAGGAGAGACTCTGCATCAACCTCGACTTAGTAGAGGAGGCAAGGGAGATGGCTATGGTCCGCAATGCGGAGTACAAGGGCCGCATGATAAAGTACTACAACTCGAGGGTGAAGCCTTATTCCTTCCAACCAAGAGACTGGGTCCTCAAAAAAGTGATCCTCTCTACAAAGGATTCACGAGAAGGAAAGTTGGGACCAAACTGGGAAGGGTCATACCTCATAACAGAAGTGGTGAGACCGGGCACCTACAAAATACAGAGTTCTGAAGGAAAGGTTTTGCCCCATCCATGGAATGCTGAGCACCTGAAGAGGTATTATCAGTGACACTTTGAGAGAGTAGAAAAGTTGGGGACTTAGTTTTAGGTTTCGTACTTCTTTAAAGGGCTACTACCCGATATCGCTTTACATAAGCAGTAAAATGAATAAAATTTCCAGATTTACTTCAAAAAAGATGTTTGTATTTTTATATTCAACTTCTCAAAGGAGCATCAATGGCAAAAATCACTTTTACAAAAAGTAGTGCTACAAATAAATGTTTTCCTTAAAAAAAAAAAAGTCCCTAGCACTCTAACTACTCACATGGTCGTCATCACCCTTGGCATCATCAAAGCCTCCATCGCTCTCGTAACCGTCAATCAAAGCATCTGCAATGCCATCCTCCAGGTTCGTCTCAGCCCGAGAAGCTCTTTCCTAAGCAGCCTTCACCTTTGTCTCTGTGACAGCCTCTTTGAGCATGGCCCTCTCACGGACCTCCGCAAGCTCAGTCTCGAGCGTGACCGCCCTCCCATGGGTCGCCGAAAGCTCAGTCTCACTGAGCGTGGCCCTCTCACGAACCTCAGCAAGCTCAGTCTCAAGCGTGGCCGCCCTCCCATGGGTCGCCGAAAGCTCGGCCTCACTAAGCGTGACCCTCTCACGGACCACCGTAAGCTCAGTCTCAATCTTGGCAGCTCTCCCATAGGTTGCCGAAAGCTCAAACTCGAGCATGGCTACCATAGGTTGCTGAAAGATCAATCTCAAGAACAGTTGCCCTCTCACGGGTTGTCACAACGTCAACATCAGAAGCCTTCCAAATAGCTTCAAGCTGGACGATCCTCCCCTGAGTCACTAGAAGCTCATTCTGCAAAGCTTCGTGAGTGTGTTTTAGTTGGTGACAAAGGAGGGTTCTTGAAACTAAACACATAGGTGTAGTTGAGGCTTAAAGAAAAACAAGAGGCAAAAGAGTGTCATGAAAGGAAGGGGGAAAGAGGAGAGAACAAACCCAAGAGTTGAGGATTCCCTCGGTGCCCAAAACACTAATCTCATTCACATCATTGGCGAACACAAGCCTCCCTAGCTGATCTATGAAGGTGTCTCAGTAGAAGTCCTCACAAGAGGAATAGATGAATGGGGGGCAGAAGGTGTGGCCAATAGACGAGACTCCAGACGAAACTCTAGAATAAGAGGTGCAACTATGGGAGTCACCGATTAAGGAGGCACCTCTCGAGAAGTCACACTTGGGGAGCCAGATCGTCATCACCAAGTGTTTGGCATACTCTGCCTTTTGACTCCGGAACTAAGCTCACCCAAGGATCCCAAGACAGTCCAAGCTCATCCAAGGTGCCAAGGCAACTTCAAGCTCACCCAAGGCAGCCCCAAGCTCGCCCATGGCAGCTCCAGCTCGCCCAAGGTAGCACCGGCTCGCCCAAGGCAGATTTGGCTAGCCCAAGGTGCTCCAAATGGGGCGTATAATATATCAAATCGAAGCTCTCGGCGAGCCCTACAAAACTCACTGCCTAAAGGGAGTGACTCATGCTGTAAAAAATCTAAAAACGGCTCAGAAACAGCTATTTTGGCCTCTCAAAGTTTAAAAAAAAAATCGCTCAAGGGGCTGCTCTGCTCTCCCAGAAGAGTGTTGCTTGCCCAAAATGGTGCGCTCGGCTCTCTCCTCGCTATTTTGACAGAAACTTTTTCTCTGTTACTCGTAATCAGGCATATAATATATCAAATCGAAGCTCTCGACGAGCCCTACAAGATTCACACCCTTTGGCTGTGAGTGATGCTGTAAAAAGTCCAAAAATGCTTAGATGCAGGTGTTTTGGCCCTTCGAAGTTTTTTCAGTTGTGTCGATCAGCCGAAAATTCAAATTTAATCGAATGCCCTCTTTTCCAAGTTCCATTGAACACAGGACATTGGGGAGCAAATGATGGGCTAAGCTCAAGGGCCCAAATCACGTTACAAGCCCAAGAGGCCCAACTTCAAGAGGTCCAGCAAAGTCAACCCAGTCAAACTCATCAAACTTAAGAAGTACATCAGCATGGAGCAACTCATCAAGCTTAAGGAGCTGGAGAGCCTCCTCCTCTCCACCTTGGAGTCTAGGAGCTAGAGAGCCTCCTCCTCTCCACCATGGAAACCAAGAGCTAGAGAGCCTCCTCCTCTCCACCTTGGAGTTCAGGAGCTAGAGAGCCTCCTCCTCTCCACCTTGGAGTCTAGGAGCTGGAGAGTCTCCTCCTCTCCACCTTGGAGTCCATGAGCCTCCTCCTCTACCACCTTAGAGTAAGAGTCATTCAGGAACCTCACCCTCACCCCTTGGAGAGAACTAACCTACCTTCACCTTTGACCAAGTCATTCAGGGAGCACCATAACTTCCCTGTCGTTGAGGAGAGGAGAGGTCACCCGTTTAGGAGAGGAGGGGTCGCCAGGCTATTCAATACCATTAAGTTGACCCTAATGACTGACTATACAATTACTATGCAGACAACTATAAAATGTAAGCTCCCTCAACACTTGGGGGGCATCTCACAAAATCAAGTTCATCTCTCTGTCTTGTAATTCTCTGCCTTTCCTATACTCCGGAGTTAATAAAGTTACCGGCGAACTCAGTCATTGAAAGTGGACGTAGGTCTTGATTGACCGAACCACTATAAACCTTGCCTTCACTCTCTACCTATTTTATTGAATTTTAGATTATTTACTTGACTGTGGTGTGCAAACCAATTTGTGCATCATCAGGGGTTATAATAGTAATTTTGTAAAATAATAATTGATCTGGATTATAATACCACTTCTTCTGGTGGTATTAAAATACTTCCATAATACAGGTCTCCTATATAAAAAACATACTATAAATATACGATTAATATACATTTTTTGAAATTAATACAAACGAAAAATTGTCTACCAAACAAAGTATTATGTCTGATTAAATAAAAAATAGTACAATTCAATATTTAATCCCTTCATAGTACGTCTACCAAACGAGCCCTTCGAGTATCACTGTAACATTATGTATAAATAATGTATGATATATTTTCTCTTCTCTTGTCATTTTCCACCTCTCTTGTCCACTCTTTTTGTATCCATCCATTTTTTCTTTCTCTCTCTTTAATAGTCTCAACAAGATATGAGAAATAATATTTTTTAAAAATTGTTAAAATATAAAAAATTTGTTAGAATATGTATTAAAAATGAGTAATTAAAATAAAAAAATACACTTTTAAATAACTAAAATATAAAACCTTACTAGAAATGCTATAATGCAGCTATGTTATAGCAGTTAGGCCCTAAGCATTAAGCAAACGGTTAGAGTTTCCGTTGGCCAAACTTATCCACTTAGGCAATTGGGCTTTTGAGAAAGTGTAGTACATGTACATCTTTTACGTTTAAGGGCATGTACTGCAATGTTTGACGTCGTCAAAGCTTTCCTATTCTTCGGTTGCTCAATGCACCTCCATGATTAGTAGAATCACAAGATCACCACTAGAGTCCTCCAAGTTCTTTGCTAATCCTCCAAATATATGGAACTTATTCCTCTAACAAACAGCTCAGATCCGGAGCAGGGTCAGCTCAACAGCTTTAAAAAAAATATATGAATTTTAGGCTCCAAATTTTTAGAAGGTCTCAAATTTTTAGATATATTACTAACCCATAAAAAAAATTAAATTTTTAAGTTTTAAACCCTAAAAAAAACCTCAAAATATTGAATACAATCAACATTTTTATTGTAATAAATTGAAAAAATAAAAAGTACTTAAAAGTCAACTCATATTTATTCCTATTTTCTCTCTCTATGTAAAAATTAGTACAAAACATTAAAAAAAGTTAAAATTAAACTCTCTTTCTGGTAAAAAAATAAAAACAAAAGTTAAAATATTTTTTTCAGTAACACTAGCACGTTCTTCGTTGATCTCTCATATAATAAATTGAAAATAAATTAATTTTTTTAAAAAAATTAATATTTAAAAAAAAACCTCATTTAGTATTTTCGTTTTAGGTCTCCAATTAGCTTAAGTCATCCCTAATCCGAAAAAGGTCATTTGGTGTTGTCGATTAATAGTCAAATCCTTCGTATATTTAATTAATCGTGTCGGGTATTTTTACGGTGGCAAGGGCCGAGTCAAATAATTGTTTTACGGTGGACATGTTAACAAACTTTAATTTTTTAATTTTTTTTTGTCTTAGAGAAGTTTATACATTCATATTGACTAAAATCAAATTTAGTACTTACAATTTCATTAAATTAAAATTTGATATACATAGCGTCTACAAATAAAAACAATAAAAAGAGACTAATTATAATTTTTTTACCAAAAATAAGGTTAATAATTATTATCATTTATAATCAACTCTGATGAAGATTTATCCATTGAAGGCATTGTAAACAAAAGCCATCAAAATATTTTTTTTCATATACTAAATCTGGGAATCAATCTTTCATTTATAACATTGAGTGATGATTGTCAAAGAGTTTATTGATGTGGTGATGAAAACGTCGATATGTTGGCAGTTTGATAATGATAGTGATGGTGTTGGTGGTAATGTGATGGAAATGGGGGATAAATGGTGGCAACAATTGTGATATGCTTAGTATAACGACAATTGTAAAGTACTTGTGGTAGCAGTGACGATAGTAGGAGTAGGGTATATAGTAAACGGCAAATTAAAAAATATATAGTTTTTTAGATTTCAACTCTTTGTATGAGAAAATAGTTTAATCCTATGCTTAACTACATATAAAACATAAATATTTTTTGGGTGAGAGACTTGAAAAGCATTCCATGCTCAAATATTTTTTAGATTTTTGAATATTTAATTAACCCTTCCAATCAAATTATTTCATTTGACTTATTTTACTATTCCCTCCATCTTTTATAACTAATTCCACTATTTTTTTAAACAATTTTAAATTTGAATTTTTTTTTTCACTTTTTAAAAGTTAACAAATATTATTTTAATTCATTAATGAATAGTTTTTTTTAGTAATATGATGGTTAAGAAACGATGAAACATGATGATGACAGAAAAGACAAATTAAATATATTGCACGAAATGCCAGCTAATTTTAATATATGCTAAACAATTTTATGTTTTAAAAATAATTATGCCAAACTTAAAATTCATGTGATGCAATTGCGTCGGTAACGTGAATTATAAAGCCAAATTATGAACTTGAATAGAGCCTGATTTTGACTAGTCCGAGTCCAACACAAGTTTTATAAACTTGCAATGCACTACATGCGTTACACGAAAATAATTTTTTTTTATCGCTTAAATTGTATTATAGAATTAAAAAGATTGTCTGTCACAATGATTCATTGGTCTAATGATAAAAAAAATGATAAAAAAATAATAATAATTAAAGTTCTATATTTAAAATTTTGGGATTGAGAGTGATTTTTTTAGAGATGTTTGAAAAATTAATTTTTTTAAAATTAATTTGATTAGGACTCTATTTATAATTCATTGATTAAAATAAAAATAATTATCAATAATCATATTGAAACTTTACTATAATTAAGAATTAGTTAGGTCAATTAGAATAAAATATACTGATGAATATAGAGAATAGATAATTAGATCAGATGATAATTTAGAGATTTAAACATATAAAAATATGATAATAAGTTAAATATTTAATTATATAAGTGTAGAATGACATTTATAATTTTTTATAAGAGTAAAATAGCAAATCAAATTTAAATATTAATAAAATACTTTTATTAATATTATGGATTAAACTAAAAATAGTTTCAAGTTGAATAATTTGGGATGATAACATTTTTTTTATATTGTGGGTTTGATAAAATAAAATGGCAGGCGCATAATAAAAAGTTAAGTAATATTACATAGATTTAAAAAAATTGAGTAATATTATTTAAATTTAAAAAATAAACTTAATAATTAAAATTATTAATTTCACTTTAAGTATTAATATTTATTAGAATTCACTAGTTATTCAAGAATTATAATTATTAAATTTAATTTTTAAGTCTGTTTTTAAAATTTGTAGCATTTGCCTAAAAAGTTTCCTTGGGAAGTACTACAACACTCGTATGCGGACGTTAAAGCGTACGAGCCGTTGGGTTCGGCGTACAAGTACTACACACGATAACACTCAAATTTACCTTACCTCACCTTCTACGCCAACTAAAAAAATCCCAATCTCTCTCTGTGTCTTAACCAGAGCACAGCCACCAGCCATTAAACACCTTTTCTCCTCTCTCTCTCTCTCTCTCATCACAGAGAAGCGAAGATGATGCACATGACCTTCTATTGGGGCCGGAAGGTAACCATTCTGTTCGATTCGTGGACGACTGATTCATGGCTCAGTTATTCCCTCTCTCTCTTCGCCTGCCTCCTCTGCTCCGTCTTCTACCAGTATATGGAAGATCGCCGCATACGTCTCAAGCTTCTCTCCTCTCTCAACGCCAAGAACCTCTCCACAACCCCACAAGCTGCGACGATCGACACCCCTCTCCTCTACCCTAAGCTCGTCTCGGTCGCCGGACGGTCCAAATTAGCCGGCGCCGTATTATTTGGGATCAACTCGGCGATCGGGTACCTCCTGATGCTTTCGATCATGTCATTTAACGCTGGAGTCTTCATAGCCGTCGTCGTCGGGCTCGCCGTCGGGTATTTGTTGTTCAGGAGCACCGATGACCAAGATCTGGTCGTCGTTGACAATCCCTGCGCTTGTGCTTAACCTGGTCGATCATCAAGTTAATGTTATTAATTAATCATCTACAAATCTGTTTGTAATAGAGATTGATTACTACTTTGTTGTGCTTGTTAATGGTTTTTCTCCAGATGAAGTTTCATTTCTCTCTGGATTTCTTTCTGTATATAGTTCTCTCTGCTGAACAAAATTGTGAGATTTGAATCTATATCTATTTTTATTCTTATTTTTTATTTTCTTTTCGTGGGCTTATTGTCTGCAAAAATGGTTGGTTACAAGTCAACGACTGAAAATCTGAGCAAGCGAAGAATGGATGACGTTTCGGAAGTCAAAAAGAACAAAGACAAGATCTGCCCATGAGTAAATCAGCTTTTGGGGAAGTGACCAGGAAAGGAAGCATACACAGCACAGACCATATACAAGAAAAGGGCCGGGAAGCCTTGAGTGGAAAAATTCCCAATTGGGGATGTCTTGTTTGTGTGTACATGTAAGAAACAAATTTCAATTCATATACCATTTTGAGCATCAAGATCATTATTTCTCTCTGTCCATTTTGATTCCTGTTTTTTGTTAGCCAAGCCTCCACCTGAGAGATGCTTGGTTGGAGATCGGCTCGATAAAAACTCTGATAGACTGGACAGTCCAAACTTGAGGTCATGAATTTTTGGGTTTAACCTGAATTCGACACTATAAATTAATGTGTCTAAAACTTCCTCTATATCGGGCTGATAACCATGAAGAAGAATTAGAACAAGGCATCAGCTGAAGCTGAAATGAGAAGAGAGAGAAGGAGGGGGACATAGAGAGGGGGGTAGGGAGTGAACTAATTCAATTTCAATCACTTAAACAAACCACATCCCTTTTTCCCCGGGACTGGGACTGGGACTGGGAACTGGGAACAAAGAAGAAGGCATTTTCTTATCCTACTCATACTGTCATTCATCTTCTTTCAAGTCATTTAGTCTGAAACAAGTAACAAGTGTCAATTGGACTTACTTCATATGCTACTAAACAAAGTAATCTAATACCCCTAACTCCAATTTTGAAATTAAACAGGCATTGAAGTAAAAATCAACATAACTTAGCCGTGATAAGGTTCCACAAGTCAGAAGAAACCAGTCGGAGGGAGTCGAGAATAAACCAAAAAATAAATAAATAATTGAAAGCATGTTTTATACAACAGCATTACACATGATCAGGAATCACACTGTAAAGTAAATTGGGAAATAGAGAAAATAAAATAATGGGACACGACATTAGGATAATAGAAGATATCTCAACCAACTCCAGACATGAATAGTAATGTAGATATTCATCTTCTTCAAAGACAAACAAAAAAAAAACAGAGATCATTATATCATCTTGATCATAATTTGCATTCTGTGTGAGAGTAATCTAACTCACTGTTAGATATTCTATCTGTAATAGCACGTCAAGTGAGATACTGAAATCAACCTTTCCAAATGAGGTTTGAGAGCATGAGGTCGGTGGTACTTTACAAAAGAGAGAAGACCAAACAGGCAGATGGAATGACCAGTTCTGCGGGCTTTGTTTGACGAGTGGTACTGAACCAAATCAGTTGGGAGCCGTGTTCCTCCTTGTGTTCTAGTTTCAATGTTTCTCAAATGATAAACGAACAACGAAATTTGCAACAGTCTAGACTCTACACCTCTCCCGAGTGGAAGCATACAGACAGCGTCCAAACTCCTGACTGTTATTGCTGGTCCTCAATTTTCAATGAGACTAGTTCACTCGCTTGATGTTGCCCCCTGGACTTCAAATTCTTTGGCAACAATCGTCGAAATCTTTCTGGTAACCTGGAAACGTGCATCTCCAACCATCAATTTCAAAATAGATTTATTGTGAAATAAAATGGTCACAAATAAAAAATGGAAACAATAACCAATAGGCAAGATTTACTGACTTTTGGTCATAAAGAAGGCAGATGAAAAACATTAAATTTAAATTAGAAGAATTGCTATTAAAGAATGTATGGAACACTGGGTGACAAAAGACGGGCCACAAAATCTCTATGAAAATTTAGCCTTCTCCCCACTTATTCAAACCAGAAAAGCAAACATGCCAGCCAAAATTTCAATTGGAGTTTAGTGGACATATAAAGCTGTCAAAAATCAGCCACGGCACAGGAGAAAATTGAGGCACACGTTTGGAAGCCCAAAAGACAGTAAATGTAGCAGCAATTGATGAGATGAGGCATAAGATAGCACCAATGTCTGTGACAAGCTGTTGTTTTCAACCTACCCACGGGAACTTAACAGTAGCATCAAGTGACTATATCCAAAACCTATCAAATTCAAGAAGGGGATAGTTTGAGAAGTACATGCGCTGACGTTTTTATTTTTATTTTTTTTTATCATGTACGAATAAATTGTCTAGACAATATTCATAAGAAAGAATTTAAAGACATGTCTGTAGACAATTTAGAAGTTCTTCATATCTAATAAAGATTCAGCATCCATGACTTACATATCTAATCTTTCAAAAATTGCCCGCCGCACTGAGGAGTTGAGGCCATATGCTATTGAGTTGAACAGACCCTAAATCAAGATTAGAACAAGAATCAAGCTAGTTTAAAATATAAGCATATTCCCCACACACGCACACACATGCATATATAGAAATATCAGGTTATGTTTAGAAGGCGAACACGCCAATCTACTCAATCAATGATGGCACACTTTCTCTTCACATGACATGAATTTCCATCGTTAGATTTCTGGACATCTTGAACATCTGTAGGTCCCATCACAGTTGTGTTGATCATACGCTTAGATCTGATCATCCATCATTTTGTCAAAGATGCTTCTTTTCCAAACTGTATGCCAGATACTTTCTTGGTACGCAATATGTGCAAAAATTTTGTATGTCTCCCCACAAAGCAGGTTATGTTTAGAGGGTGAACAAGCCAGATAATTCAATCAATGATACATTTTCTCACTAAGTCTGCATGGAGTTGTGCGGACGATTGTTCTACTTCAAAGGTTAAAATAATGTAGTGGTCCCTAAGTTATGTAATTTGTCTCACTTTGCTCCTTTTTTTATTACATTACTCTAGTCCTAAAATTCCAATTTGACTCTACATGGTCCGATCCAAAACACTTGCTTAAGATCGTTAACGAAAGTGGCCACATGTCCAACCACCTGATACACACATGACAACTTTTGTTAGCGATTTTAAATCACCACTTTCGATTGGATCATTGAGAATCAAATTGAAAAATTTAGGAATTAAAAGTTGCATAATTCAAAGAATGTGGACCAAAGTGAGACCAAGCACACATTCTGAGGGCCATTACTGCGTTTTGCCCTAATTCAAAATAAACAACCATCATGTATTCGATCATAAGCTCATATCTAACCATCAATTAGCCATCAGTTTGTCAAAGACCATCTTCTCAGAACTGCAAACCAGCTACTTTCTAGACACACAACTTGACAAAAAAATAAAGAGCAATCTTTCAAATAACTCAATGAATACTTAAACTGAAGCACTGCCTACCTATATGCAAGGAACTAAATTTCGTTTCACAATGTCCAAAACATTTCTGTTTCCATGGAACCCGAAACGAACAGTGATTAAATGTGTTGGTATGTTTCAATCAACAAACTGGAAATAAATTTCCAAACTTTTTCTAGGTTTCCATCCCTTTTCCGAAATGTTTCCAAAACATTCCCGTTTGCGTTTCTAAACTGACCAGAACAATACATTGAACGAAATTTTAATCTTTGCTTATATGTGCACGCAATATGCACAAAGGCATTATCTGAAAATGGAGAACTAAGTTGGAAACGGTGGAGCAAACATTCACCAAAAAAAAAAAACCATATGCAAAGAATGTTTGTCTGTGGCTGCAGTTGTTACCATTAGTGCAGCCATCCCAACATCAAGAATGGAAAGCCAAAAAATTTTATGGCCTGGTACAATGAAATCATGGATGCGGTTGATCGTGCCAAAAGTCCATGCCCCTATGAGGATGAGTGGATAGTAACCCCACCGGTTCACAGCCTGTAAAAGGAATAACCACAATTAAAAAATCCTATAGGCAAAGCTAAACCCTAGGGCTTCTTCTGACTTAACACCAAGCTAAAAATTCCACAATTGAGATGACAAAACAGACTTGCCTTTTATTCAAATGAAACATGCAATTGCAACAGAATTTTTTTCTCCACCCCACGCGGGTGGGCGGGCAGGGGGGGGGGGATGTCAGTGAATTTTTTGGATTTTGAAACGAAAAAGAAAATTCATAATTTTGCACATCAGAAGCTTATGGAATCCCATTTCCTTCATATACTAAGTGACTAGAGTTTTTTCCTGACATATAACTTGACAGACTTTTTTTAGTCAGTTCTGAAGGAGTAATACCACTCATAATTGGTGCAGAAAAAAAAAAATTACTTGGAACATAATTTTGTGGAATTCAATTTTTTTGAAAGGTGATTGTTGGAGATAGATGATGAGATTGAAACCCTAGCACCCACTCCTTAATAGTCCATCTATACCATAAAACCAGCACATGATATTTTAGAAAGGAAATTTTGCAAACCAAAGCTTGAATTACATAGGCAAGTTCAATGTGCTATTTAACATAGATACATCATTACTTAGCATTTTATCAATTGCATGACAGGTATATTAAGTACAGTGCACACCAATAAAATGAAGCCATTTTTCACAAGTACCAATAAAATGAAACCATCTGAGGGTAAAACAAGTCAGCAACCTGAGTGACTGCATTATATTCTTTCAGGAGGGTCCTTAGAGAAATGGAGTAATCAATTCAGAAAGTTGGTTCAGAAGAAAAATCCAAGAGATGAAACAAAATCAAGATTTTGATCAAGACATCAGGTCATGAGTAACAAAGCAGGCTGCTATGCTGATTTTCTTCCAGAGAGCAATGTCCAAAGCTGAGGGTGGAGACAAGTAGCAGAGGATATAATAGCTTTTAAACAAACAGAAAGAACAGAAAAATCAGACCTTCATGTCTGGCCGTGCATCTGGTTGGTATACTCGGTCTGACATCCCTACTGCCATCTGAAACATCCAAGATTTCATTACTATAACAGGCCTAATCTTTCTTGGAATGCAAAGAACAGAAACATGCTATTCCAACAAACATCAGGAGACGTATAAGAGGAATGAAATTCCCACTACAAGCACATACACGGGTTGCATTGTTTAGCATGCGTATCACTTGAAAGTAAGTGACGCCGTTAAAGATAATTGCCCCCCACAGTGGTGCATAAAACGTTATAAAGTGAACCACCTGTAAGAACACGGTAAACTATGATCAGCTTAATCAAAAAGGAGGTCAATCACATTATAAATTAAACTTAAAAATCATAACCCACCTCACAAAAACATATTCCTAAACACATATGCATTTTCTTAATATGTAATAATATAGCTAGAAATTATACAAAAACAATCAAACCCCAAAATTCCTGTAGCCAAGACTACCCAATACTTGCCGTTCCTTTACGTCCTGCTTGGGCAAAACACCATGCACCTAAACGAACCATATGCCCATGTTCATTACCAATAGAGCGTATGACAGTCATAACAAGTGAAGTACCTGTAAGGGTAATTGAACACTAAAGTAAGCTTCATGACAATGATATATGAAAAATGGCAAGAGATTAAATGAAAACCTGAAATCGCAAGCAAAAGCCACTTCAGAAACGACAAGTGCAATAATGCAAGAGGCAGAGTATACCGAACCAGTCTTAGAAAAATTAGAGATCCTTTACAATAATCGAATGCATACCCCAAACATACAAGTGAAACATGGGCTCCAAATCCTCAACATCTGTTTTGTGTCTAACAACAGTGCGATGAAGGGTAAAGGCAATCGTAGTAGTCCAAAGAAAAGAAGCCACACAAAAGAAATGTGTGATGTAGCCCTGAGCATAACAAAAGAAACCTTTTGATGGATCCCTGCATAACCAAAGAGATCATTAGCAATCTTAATTGTCCATAAGAAAGAAGTGGTAAAGAAGCTGATTTCACTTGAATCCAATATGCATACCCAACTATGCTGAAGAAACTGCAAAGCATGTCCTGCACTCAAAAAATCAAAATAATTAAGCCATATAGCACATTTAAAGATTGGGTGGACAGCTAAAATTAGAAAAATTACCACAAATTAGAACAAAAATTTGTGATGTAAAAACATTACTCTTTGAATATTCTGTAACGCAAATGCAAATCTATAAAAAGGAGCAGCCTAGTCCTAGTACAAAAGACTACTGCCACGACGAGTGGATTAGATGTACATGGCCCAAGCCATTAAGCGGAAAGGCCATTTCCATGACTCAAATACATGACACCTAGGCCATAATGGAACAACCTTACTGTTTTGCAAAGACTCAACCTTTAAAGCCAACATGTGTCTCCAATATCTAATTAACAATAATCAAGGGCATGTATTTGCATCACCAAAAAGGCAGTAAGCGTCTTACTCATTGACTTGTAAAGCCAATCAGATTCGATAGAAATTCATGGACCAGGGCCACCTCAGAGGTAACTACTTAGGTATAAATCCATACTTGCTGAACTGCTCATATGGAAATGTTTGGAGAAAAGAAGCTAAGACAAGAATTCAAATGTCCATACAGGCCATGGAGATCTGTGTATAACCTAGTAAAGCATGTCAAGTTAAGCATATGGGGTCCCCAGAATAGGGGGCCGCTGGGAAGACCATCCCTAAAGCATGCCTGAGGGTCAAAGAGAACAATCTCTGGCCAGTCCCAACAGCAGAAGAGCTGATAAGAATATACAAAAACATTCACAAAGTAATATACAAGACAACAAAGTACAATCGACCAAATTCTTCATCTTCAAAGAATTTCCTACTTTCCTCTACAATATCATGACGTCCAAGTTGGATAGGTGCATTTGTTTTGCAAAACAAACTTTTTGAATTGTGAAGTTGATTGGGCAGATATCTTGAAACAGTGATCTAAGTATTCTGCTGTAAACTTCTCTTTCTAGAAGAGTTCCTCTCGGCCAAGCAATCTGTCACAAGCATAGGCAGCTTGTGAGAACTGATAGATCCTCAACTGTTGGGGTAAACTTCCCATGCTGCAGCCTGCTACACATGCATGTCATGTCTTGCTAGAATGCGCTACTGTTGATGTGCTTTACCTGAAGCCTTTGACAAGGTTGAGTCACCAAAAGGATTATTGCATCAGTTAAGAATAGCAGGAACTAAGGCTAGGGCATAGCATATTTTAACCACCCCCACCCAACCAAAGGTAAGAGAAGAACTAGACTAGAAATCTGTAAAGGAATAACGAGTGCCACTTGCTATACGGGAAGCCAAGCTATTGAATCCTGAGCCACGTAGTTGGCATCGTCAAGAGGAAGAACATGCTTGAGGACTAAAGCACGGGATAAAAGATCTACATCTACATTGACTCTTGAACAAGCTTCTGAAAACAATCTTCAGAATTGCTGAGGTCCACCAGTCTATACCATTGGCATTTTAATGGAATGGTAAACCCACACAAAGCACGAACTTTGGCCATCGAACAAGAAGAAAAGAGAAAGCAGCGGAAAAAAAATGGGAGAGAATAGAAAGAATCAACAAAATGATCACAAAGCTTTCTAGAAAGGAGGGAGACAACAGAAGAATAAACAAGTGAACTGAAAGAAAAGGTGACACTTGGGAAGAGGAAATTACGGGTCAGGAAATTCGATATTCATAAATCGAGCAATACCCCTAACGATATGGACATGCGGTGGGATGAGTGTCTCCATTGCCCGGCTGTTATTGAGGGCACCACAACCATAATCATGATTGTTATTGAGAAAGACACA
>CM042186.1:30982923-31000071 GCA_023539305.1 Ilex asprella | reverse complement strand
CAATGTTACAGTACAAAATGATGAAATGTGGCTCTGAAAATAGTTTTAAGTCCAACCTATAAAAGGGGAACAAGACGCTGACATTTAGTTTTGGTCTAATGGTCTCATCCCATGGCAGAGCTTTTTAAGGACTAAGAAGCTTGTAGCGTACCGCAAGGCATCCATAAAACATATAATAGATTTGCTAGAGATTTTGACTCAGGGTTTCGAGATCTCCAGAGTAAGAGGAAAGATACCCAAATCAACCCATCATGATCCTTGGCAAATAGCTGATAGGTCTCAAAATTTGTGGATTTGGATACCCGGCCTAATTACGTTGCTCAAAACCACTCAAGCTACCAAAGTGATGAGTGACAACCAGATTTGGTGTAGGGGGCTTCCACACCTTAAGGGTATAATGAATGGCTAAAAAGGAAATAGTAGACGTAAACTTTTCTTTCTAAAACAACGGAAAATATACCTACTATAAAAGTTCTGCTGCCAGTAGATAAACCAACTGCCACACTTCTTTTCCCAAAATTTTTACATGGATAAACAAATTTACATGAATTGTGAAATTGAGATATAGTGCTTACTGATGTACAGATATGTTTATCGAAATAGAGATACTAACATCGATATCAACATCATTGATGTACATATGTTAAAATCATTGAGTAGTGATATAAGTTCCACATTCTGAAATTTAATAGAAACTAGCCACAAATAGAAGAAGAAATCAACCCTAATTGCTTCTTCTTGTTTCCTATAGGGTGAAAGCAATTAAAGTGCTCTCCTGCAGCTGTTCAATGACAAATGTTGTTGTAATATAGCGTATCAATGGCAAGTGATATGTGCATATTTGCAAATTCACAGAGAACTAAACACATTCAGTTGATTCAAAGTTCCATTATCCTTTCAGTTATCATATATTACGGCTACTCTTGTATTTCTTTATAATTGTCTTCACTCATGGATTAGTTATTGGAAAATTGGGCTGAGACATCACTTCAAGTAACAGAATAGAGTTAGGTAATATTCCTTTGCTCTACTATGATTTACATCCAATGTCGATGCTCAACCCTAATTATGATGCCAGTAAAATACCGAAAGGAAGAATGAACTTGAGAATCATAAAACAGATTGCAACTAGATATAAATTAACAAGATTCAAGACTTCAGTACACTAATCACACCGTACATTCTAAGTAATTTAAGAACAATTTACCCCAAAATAAAAAGTTCAATGTGACACAGAGAGAAAGGGGGGAGAGAGAGGGGTGCTTACGGAGAAGGCGAGGAAGAAGACGAGTTTGAAGGAGAACTTGCGGAGTTCCTTAAACAGTAGGTAGCACATCACTATAAATCCCGAGCCCAAGAACGAAAGACTCGATGCCGCGGCATTCACTGCTGTCAGAATTCGGCGATCGGCGGCCGTCAAATTCCCTAGAACCGCCTGCACCGTCGCCATTTCTATACTAGTTCTTCAGTGACGAACCACTTGGGCTTCCTCTTTGTTTTTTTGATACGAAAAATGGCTGCCTAATCCACGTTGCTGGTTTTATGAGCTTTTGAACTCCAAGAACACCATTAGAGTGCACAGCATTACCTGTGTTTGTGTAGCTTAAGATTTAAGATTTTGATTTTAGAATTCGCTTTCTCTGCAATGTATTTTTCGGGGAAATGATTTGAGTCGTCGTCTTGGCCGAGGGCGAGTCAATAAGAACAAAAGGAAGGGTTTTACCCGCTAGGGTTCAAATCTCTCAAGGAGCAATGGAATATGCCAACGTGCAACGATAATCCAGTTGGTTGAATTTTTTTTTTTTTTTTTTGGGGCGGTGGGGTAGTGGGTTCAGTCTTTGGTTGATATTGCGTCAGTAGTAATTGTCCGTTGAAAGCACGAGTTAATGAAAAATTAGATTAAAAGTCAAAAAATAATACATTATTTAAAGACTCTTTCCAACTTAAAATAAAACACATATCACAGCAATACCACCACAATAATTAAATACATACTCAATCATCAACAATATCCAATCACCAAAATATCAAGCTAGTCCCTACCAATTTCCTTTAAAAATAGAAGTCTAGAAAAATCTAAATTTGCCTACAAAATTTACATACTCAACAATCAAAACAACCATCATTGCATACCCAAAATGATCATAACCATGTACAATTAGTTAACTTTACAAAAGACGGAACACAAAAAATACACACATGCACAAATAGAGAAACAACTTCTTCTTCTGTATAGCTTACACCAAGTATCTTTCATTGTATACCTGAAAATATTTGAAATATAAAAATTATCGAAATATGTGAGTCAAAATAAAACAATTGTAAATCTAAAACATAAGACCCCTTACTTTTTTCGTTAGTTGGATTCAACATAATTAATTCAATTACCCTGAGTTATCTATAAAAAAAAATGAGCACACGCATTTGTATGTAGTGGAGGGGGTGATCTAAAAAACAAATGAGCACACACAATAAGAATTTAGAGAGATTGTAACAAATTACCAATTTATTTAGGAAAAGATATAGAGGAGTGTGGAGAAAGTCTTTGTAGGATTGGAGTAAATGGCGTGTGAGTTCGATTTGCGAGTGTTTGATTGGTTACAGTTGTGTGTGTGTGTGTGTGTGTGTGTGTGTGTGTTTGTGCATGTATTGTGTGTGTTGTGTGTCTGCGTGAGAAGTAAAGAAATATAGAAATCTTCAGTAAGAGAGGCTTTCACACCTGGACAATTGTTTGATCAGTGGTGGGTTAGGACAGTACTGGATTGCAAATCGGTAATATCTTCTTCATCCTTTTAAACCTTCTCTTCATCACTATTCTTAATGTTCTCGTATCAATACGAACGCACTTTGCCCAATGGGGAGAATGCACAACCACCTAAATTATTCACATAAATAAACAATAAAATTAGCACAATATATATGCAATGACGTAAGAATAATAAAGTTATTTTAAGAGTAGATTTACCTGATTACGTCGGCCCCATCCACAATGGTCCATTGTATATACTCTATCGTTCTCTTTGACAAATTCACTCCAATCCTACAAAAGAACGAACCTCATTGTAAAATTAAAAGTTGAAATGTTGAAAAGATTACATAATTCAGTAGAAATAAATTTGTTTAAACTATACCATTTACTTGTTGTAAGAATCTTATAACAGAACTTCTAGGTAAATAATATTTGTAGTGCAATTCGACCCATTTTCTGGAAAGAGGACACTAATGCGATCCGAAGATGTGCATCTAGATAGCGCCACATAAAGGTGTCCATGACTAAAAACAGGTGTCCGCAAATCAATCCCAACGAACTTGACAGATTGTCCTTGGGCTTTATTGATTGTCATTGCATAAGTTAACCGGACAGAAAACTGACGTCTTGTCATTCGAAATGGCAAGTCCAAAGATGTTGGTGTCAATGATATTCTCGGAATGAAGACTAAATTGCCAATTTTATCTCCATTTAATATCTGAGCTTCGATTACCCTTGAGGCACATCTAACAACCATCAAGCGCGTGCCATTACAAAGTTCATCTTTCGGGGCAATATTTCGCAACAACATTATTGGGCATCCAACTTTTAACTCCAATTTAAACGGTGACAACCCTGAAGGATTCAACAAGTTTAAGTACTCATTAGGATACCGATTCCTAATGGTACGGTCAAGCTCATCACCTTCAAATATTTTATCTGCAGCTAAAAGAGTAATTGTCTCTCCCGGAGTAATATTCAGTGCTGCAAAATTTATATCACTGACGTCGTCATTGCGAGCAGATATAATTGTGCGTTCAGTGAGAAAGGTTGGAGTCACCATACCAGCAACATCCAATTATGGATAGATTCTAAATATCAATTCATTTAGATTGTGTCACCGGTTTATTGTAGATGAAAGTTACACAATTTCTTGTGGATTGGTCCCGATCTAAAAAATAAAAGTATAATCAATCACAAAGTAAAATTTAATTCAAAGCATCATGTTATATAATTCAATTCAAAGTGGAATGGAATATTACCTCCATCAAGAATTTAGCAAAATTAGTATTTCGAATGTCTGTGCGAATTAATCGCATGTTTAAACCCAGAGTCAAAACACATATATCTTTCCATAGTAGAGACCGTCTAAATGATGCACCCACAATTTGCTCGCGAACGCCTTTAGGAATAACAGGCAAGATTTGTCGAAAGTCTCCACCTAGGACAACAGTGATACCCCCAAAAGGTCTTTTATCATCTCTAATATCTTGAAGTGTGCGATCGACTGCCTTAACACAGTATCAATGCTGCATAGGAACTTCATCCCATATTATCAGCTTTGTTTTTCTAAACAATTCGGCATGCAATGATTGTTTAGTGAACCCACATATTGAATTATCTAGGATTTCCAAAGGAATACAAAATGTAGAATGTGCAGTACGCCCCCTACCAATAACAATGATGCAATACCAGATGAAGTCACAGTAACAACAACATGTCCATAGCTACGCAATTTGGTTGCAATGGTATTGTACAAAAACGTTTTTCCCATCCCAGCACCACCACTCAAAAAGAAAGTAGTTGCTATGTTTTCACATACTGACGTTGTGACCGCAGTATAAGCCGCAAGTTGTGCATCATTAAGGCCTTCAACATTAATTTGCGCATCATACTGTTGTGCCTCATTCTGAAGTCGTTGGTGCTCAAACAATAATCTATTTCCAACTATTGCATTCCAATTTTCAATTGGTTGTGGCATGGGTGGAAAGTCAACTAAACTCTTCCTTGATTCATGGAGCAATTGATTCATCAAATATAAGTCATAATCTTCAACTTGATTATCAGTTGGATTCAAAATACCAAACATAGTAAGAATCTTGTGTATTAAATCATCACATATATGTGCTAAAAATTGCTTCCACAATGCAAATGGATGCAATGGAAAGCATTCTGTTAGAATCATAGCAAATAGTCTCCTTAATTGGTATCTCGTTCACTTGCAGATAAGTTAATGCACGTGCAGATTCATTTGCAACGCAACAATCAAAAAATCCAGTTAGAGTTGTTTCTTGATGTGCACCTTTAGAAATGATCGAATCAAACAATTCGGCAGGGTTAAAAATCATACGATGCATCCCTGGCAAATGAAGTGTCAATCTTACAACCGACGGAATCTCTTCATGTAAAGGATTACCAAACAATCGCCATGCAGTTTCTGGAGGTCCAATATACCTAGCATCAAGATATTGTTCCTTTATAAATATACTTGTGAATGTATTTTACACATCTGATTCCTGCACAAACCTCAACATTGATATGACAGTTGAACATTCTTGATAAATACGAATTATGTGGTACAACGTCTCTATTGTCAATTTCTTACCCACTCACGGTGTACTTCTGACCAGTATTACGACGACGATAGACAAGATATCCATCAGAGTTCATGCTTGTTGATTCCACAAATGCTCGAGGGTACCGCTTGATACACACCCCATTTTCCATACATGGTGCTTGTGGATATCGAGTACCACATGGTCCGTGTCCCATGCAACCTATGATTGTTTCAAAAAGCAATGGGTCAGTTTGACAATCTGAAAATTTAGAACACTATTTTGTCCACTTGAGCACATGTTTGAATTTTATCTGAACCATGAAGGAATAAAAGTGCATGCATGTACGGTAACCCCCTTTTTTGGAATTCAATTGTAAAAACATGCGCCACTTTTCTACCAAAGACGATATTTGTTTCTATCTCCTTCATCAAAAAATTCGCTTTAAATCAAAAACACGGGCCACTAAATCAGGACGGTCAGCAGGGATCTGATTTGGTAACAGTGACTTAGTAATTTCAGGTCACTTAGGATTTGCGGTCATAGTCAAAAATATATCTGGGTGTTGATTATACCGAGTGATTGCCATTGAATCTTGAAAAATTTCAAACATATGTCTTGCACTACCAGTGAATGAAGATGGCAAAACCATTCGTTGACCAACTTGTTCAGGACCAAGTTCATTAGCACAAACATCTGTAAGACCTTGGTAAAGTTCTGCACGAAGCTTTGATTGATTCAACTTGTAATATGTCAACCGATTTTGTTCAGTAGCAGCCCAAGCATCAACTACGAATTCCTGAAATAAATTTCCAGCTCTCAAAATTGTTGAATACTCAGTGTCACGTTGGAACATATGATAACTGTAATATTGCAATTGTGTCAGTCGAGTAGATGAAGGTCCACCTTGGGAAATGTTCCACTGTTTCAAATCTGGATTCCATCCTAGCTCACCATAAAGGAACAATACCACATAATGCAATGGCAAATAGGCCGGATGACACTCATTAATTTGCATCAACTCATTATCGCCTCTCAAATGTAACACAATATCTCTCATTCCACTTGATTCAGTTCCATCTCTCGGTAATATTACCGCAATTTCATCGGTTGTTGGTAGATTATATCGTCGCCGGTCTGTTACAGTACTGTAGTGAAGATAGGTTGGTAAATTCACCACTGTCAATTCCATTTCACTTAAAATTGTGTGAGCCTGCTGAAATTTCATAGGAAATGGATTTACTTTTAATAAACAATCTTGTATGGTTTTTAAAACATCTCTTCTCAAATTAGAATTTCTGTTGCTGCGAACGTCTAAAGCTGAATTAGGATCATAAATGTACAATTGAGAGTAGATTGGTTCACACCCTAGCTGTGGGATAAGCGATCCCGTTCGATGACGTAATTCTCCATGGATAGTGAATGTTCTAGGCCCCCTCCCAACAGTTAATCTGTCATCCAAAGTAGTACCAAGACTCGTAAACGCATTAGCTGCATTATACTCTCGTGTGTGCTGACGAAACGATTTTGATTGTTCATCATTGTCGTCATACAATGCTTTAAGCATTAAAGGAGGTGCAATAAGTGGAGGTAGTCTAATCTTTCCTTGTAAACAACATTTACCAAAGAGAGGATTTGATACAGATGATTTCGTTGATTTTTTAGCAAGCCAGTGTAAGGCAGAACAATGAGGACATGTTCGATTCATCAAGCCAAGAAAATGTTGCATGGAATTTCATGCCTTCGAGGATTAAGTGCAACACCCATAGCTACACTTTCTTCAACTGTGTAGGCACTACAGTTAAAATTTAGATGTCATACGATTTGATTGTATAAATTGAATACAAACATAAAAGGAGAACATGAATAAAACAGCAAGAGTGAGAATAAGAAATTAAAACATATAGTGAACACCTGGTGCCTTCATTTGAATTAGGCATTTGTTGGAACATGTTTGTCATATACGATGCCCTTGTGAAACATGGGGAGAATGGTTCCAAGACAATTGTTTATGCTTTTGTCTAGGTTTTGAGGAGGCAAGTCTTGGAGCATGGTAGTCACATACTACACCCTTGAGATATTTGTTGGTGTGCCTTCTTCAAGATTATGAGGAGGATTTTCTTGATTCATGATGGTCACAGACAACCACCGTGCCACAGTTGTTGTGGTGTCTTCATTAAGATTTTGGAGCAATGTGGCTGACGATGACTCTAAGACATTTGTTGTCATTATACTATTTGGTACAGGATGAGAGATTTTGGTAGACAAAGTCATTGGTTGACGGCGGGACCTTTTATTTGTTTCTCGTTCTAGGCATGCTCGGTGACGACGACTCGGTGGTAAAAAAAGAAAAAATCTAGGCTGAACGGGGGCACAATGTCTTGATCGCTCTGTTTCATGATGTGCAAGTTGTCCTAGTTGACGTTTAGAGTACTTATTTTCTTTCCCAGCATAACGCATTTCTGGAGCAAGCCTTGCACATTACGGCAAAGTTGATTTTGATATAACATTATAGCTTGGTGCCTAAACCACAAACTCATAAAAAATTAATTATTATTTTGTTGATTTAACGTATATTGTATCGTTTAAATGAGTCTTGCATGACAAATCACAATGCTACAATGTTAAAATCCATTATATAACAGTGTTGCATGGACAGATAAAGTGCAAGAAAG
The DNA here is from genome assembly GCA_023539305.1 of Ilex asprella. Classification (NCBI taxonomy): domain Eukaryota; kingdom Viridiplantae; phylum Streptophyta; class Magnoliopsida; order Aquifoliales; family Aquifoliaceae; genus Ilex; species Ilex asprella. Next base: position 30,992,092 of record CM042186.1, on the reverse strand, counting down.
TATTAGTAGTAAATCAAACGTTTTGCACATTCATCTTGCTCTACAACCAAATTATGAGATTAAAATATGAGCAGCAGACGAATTAAATTAATCATAACAATAGGGTAGGTAAGTGAATGAATATTTCATGTAGAAAAAATTAGCATTAAAAAAATAGATAATTATATACCAACATATAAAGTGCAAGAAATATATGAGAAACTTTGAAAATGAACCTAAGGTGAAGAATAAGAAGTGCAAAATGAGTAAAATTTAAAAGACAAAAGTTGATTGCAAAAACATGTGTATAATTGTTGTAAAACAAAAGTAGTCCTAATGATGTAAAGTTGCTATATAAAACGACACTTAAAATTTTTTTAATTCAATAACATCCAAATTCATTGTAAAAACTAAGAGGAAAGAATATGGTTAAAAGTCATACCAGTTGGCAATCTTTATTTTTGGTTCCTTGGCTAGAAGAGGTTGCTTTTTCTTTCCCTTTAAATTTGGCATTTGCCAAAGCATCAAACCTTTTTTTCTCCTTCTATTATTGATTATTGTATGAAGTGTAAGAAAACGCAACTTAAAAGGAAAAAAAATGAATGAAAAATAGGTGCGAGGATACACTACCTCATGTATACGGAGACAATTTAGTTCATACTCATTGCGAATTACCACTCCTACATTATTATGACGAAGTATTTGAACCTGTAGACAAAAAAAACATTAAGTAGTAAATAAATGGGTAAAAAGATTAGATAAAAAGTAAGAAAATGATGAGTAAGAAAAACTCATCATACAGTATTTTCTAGATCGTCATCCATCTGTTACGACATTAATGAAAATAAATTAAAATAAATAAGTGATTAAAAAAATGAATAAGAGATGTTTAGAGAGAGTTAATCAGATGATAAACTTACACTGCCAAATATAATGACATCATCCATTGATCGATGATTGGGTAGTTGAAACGGTGGTGGCTACACAATAAATTTCATAAGCTATGTATAATTAATATCAATTACAAAGAAAGAAATTTCAACTATGAAATTAACATCAATTACAATAAAATTTCTTACCTCCTCATGCATTTAATCAAACTTAATACATACACAAAAGTACATACAAATTAAGGAAAAAGACAACCTAAATTAGCCTACAAATTTCACAAAATGAACACTCAATAATAACCAACTCAACACCCATTCCATCCTAACATTCATAATAAAAAAACCTATTGCATCATAACTATAAACCTAACATTTGTAACTAAAAAAACCTAACATTCGTGACTAAAAAAAAAAGACATCTAATTAAACACTCAATTTAATGTGTGTGTTTGTGTGTAGATGTGTGTGTGTGTGAGAGAGAGAGATTGAGAACACAAATTAAACACCCATTGTAAAAAAAGATCAAATTAAACACAAACAATCAAACATTGAAGTTGTCGTCGACTTTAAATATTCTTTGAATTGATTATTTTATAAGAAGACTTATGATAAAATAGATAAGAATATTTAACTGAAGCTAATGATTGATTCACTCGATAAAAAAATCATGATAAAAATAATTTTAATTTAAACCACAACTCAGTTGATGCGTACAATTTTAATTTAAACCACAACTCAATAAATTGAAAGAGTGATGGCTTATAGTCCTAAGGGCAGGTCCTCTACCCCAAACAAATAAATAAATATCCAATGCATTTATACAAAAAAATATATACAATTCAGGATTTAGACAAAAAAAAAAATACAATTCAGGATTTAGAAAAAAAAATATAAAAAGACATTCAAGACAAAAAATAAATAAATAACATTCAATGCATTTACAGAGAGAGAGAGAGAGATTTACAGAGTATTGGAAAAAATAATTCGATGGTCTGACCAAAAATAAATAAATAATCAGTTTCGAGACCTTTAAGATAATCCTTGAACGATTTTTCCATGGCAGCCACGATTTTTCCGGAAAATTAACTCCCATTCAAAAGTAGAAAAATCCCAGAAACCAAATTAAAAAAGTAGAATAAAATCTCTAAGAAGGTGTTAGTATGTGAAAGATTTAGTTTACAAAAGGGTAAAGGACTGATTTTTAACAGTCCACCAAGAAACAAAATTACAAATAAAAGTTTAGTGCTAATTCGGCTATTTTGGTGTGGTTTCGTGGATTAAATTAGTGCAACCAATCTTTTCCAAATGAGATATTGAACGAATGGTGGGAATACGGCTATTTGTACATGCTTTAAGTCCAAATGAGAAACACTAACTAGATGCCTATTATTGAAGTGAAATTTCAATAACCAAAATAATAAATAACATTCAATGAATTTCATTGGGCTGTAACTAAACCAGAAAACAACAAAAGAAATATGCAAATCGGTGGAAAACTGAGAGACATGAAAGAAGAAGGAAATGGAGATAAAGTATAAAATACCCATAGATCCAATACATTCTTATTTTTAGGTCCATATCATTCTTATCCACTCTTTGTTGGACAGTTTCTACCATTCCTTACTAACTACAATCATGGTTTGCTTCCAAACTTGTTTAATTTATATTACCAGACTATCAACCAAGATGTTGGAGTTGTCACTGTGGCAACTCTTGCTACTAATTCATGGAGGTTTTATGATCAAAATAGATTGTGGGATGGCTAAAACTCTTGCTTCCAGACTTGTTTCAAGTGATCAAAATAGAATGTGTGTATTCTAGTTCAGAAATACAATCACAAATTCTCAATGCAAATAGTACCCAATACAATCACATTGGTTCAAGTGACCTAATAATTGAACCAATGACTAATTGATCGGCTCCCTTTTCTGGGTTAATGTTTGGGCCGAGTTTAAAAACTATGGGTGGATATTTTCAATCCCACGGGTGGTACTGCCGTTATCGTTGAAGCTGGGCAATGCAAAATTTATTTCCACATAGGAGTCCTATATATATGTTGTGATGTTTGATATGCTAGCAACATGGTGTAATTTCCACATGGCCATTGTACGCCTTTGGTACTGCCATTGGAAATTTGTCTTTAAGGATTGTATGTATGCTAGTTGGAAATGAATAACACCAGTAATTGCCAATGGCAGTTAAAACAGATCAAAACAGAATGTGTGTACCCAATAAATTAGTAATTTGTTTTTTAAAATCATATACATAATTTGTTTTTTAAAATCATATAAATTCTTAAAACAAATTAATAAACAGATCAAAGCAGAATGTGTGTACCCAATAAATCAAAACAAAAATATCTCTGCGATAAAAAAAAATTAGAAATACATTAGTACCCAATACAATCACAAATTCTCAACTCACCACCAAAAAACCCAAAAATTAAATGTCCTCTTTTCAACAATCCCAAGAAATACCAAAACAAAGCCAATTTATACCAAAATGAGGGCACTAATCAACCAATGAAATGAACTAAACAAAGTTCAAACCGACAATACATCAATGCGAGATGAAAGGATTCAATTTCCCACAAAGGGTTCGGTTTCTCATAAAGGTCAGGTCGGCCATTAATGGCGGCGACCAAACCCAGAGCTCCAAAACCGAACTCAGGTGGCACAGACACGATGATCACACTCCAAAACTCTATTCTTTGATGCTCACACTCCAATACGGTGCTCAGCCGCTGGTTATACGGTGATCGTCCTTATTTCCTACAGAAACGCTTCATGACCGCTTGCTGTGTTGAGCGAAAGAGAGGGGGAGATGGAGGTACCTGGGTCTGGGTTGCTGTGTTGATCGTCGCTGGGTCTGGGTGGCGATGATTGCTGTTGTGTGTTGCTGCTGCTGAGCCATGGCAGAGGAGTGAGAGGGGGCTAGGTAGCGATGTAAGAGCATCTCCAACGCCTTCGCTATTGCATTCGTTTTGGCCACTTTGGTGAGCAATTTTATATTTTGCTGCTCCAACGCCCTTGCCAGTGCACTCGCCAAAAATCTAGAAAGCTAAATTGATCGCTAGATCTAGAGAGGGTCAGTTGCTCGCCAGTCTCTCTCCCGCTCAGCCTGTCTTCCTCCATTTCTGCACTGTGAACGGTCTTCCTTCCTCCTTCAGGTATGTCTTCCTTCCTCTAATATATGTTTTCTATTGATTTATGTGAACAACCTGACTTCTTGAAAGTTTTTTGAGATGATTTTTTTTTCCTTCAGCAATTCTTCTTTATTGAGATTTGTTGAGATGTGTTTTTTTCCTTTTGTTCGTTCTTGATTTTGTTTTTATGTGCTGTTTGGTTTCTTGAAATGGATTCAATTAGTTCCCTGAAATTTTTTGATATGGGTTTATTTTAATTGTTCACAATACGTTTGATGAATCACCTCAAAGGGAAATGGATTCAATTTGTTTTTATGTGTTGTTCAATTAGGATGAAGGTTATGATGGCAGAGAATCCCTCCCTCCCCCCTGCCGTTAAAAGGCTTTTTGTTTAAAAAACCATGGTGATTGATGCATGGTCTCCACTGTCTCACCTTTTTTCACAATCACATACATGTTTGTGAAGAAAGTTCTTGGTGGTCCTTTTGCCTGGATTCTATATTTATCATGATCAACGATCGAGGTAAATATTTAACTTAAATGGAATAGTGGAGAATGAATTATGGGTCTGTGGGCATGTGGGTCTCTTCTATTCCCTTTAGCTTGCTTTCTTCCTTTTATTTCTGTTTTAAGATGATCACTTAACTGGGTTGTGCCTGTATGTGGTTATTCATGTGATTGATTACGAGATAATGAAGGTATTTGGCAATTCCTTTTCATGATTTGATAAGCTCATTTTAATTAATTTTTGATTAGTATCATTTTAGGAAATATCTCAAAATTGAATTGATAGAAGACTTTTGATCACTTTAATATTAGCTTATATGATGATAAAAAAAATTTCATTTTTTGTTTTTGTTAAATTTGTTGTTATGCATACACAAACAGATTTTTTATATTCTTTACCTGTGTATGTTTGGGTGTGCATGCACAGAAGCAAATCTTCATTTTTTTTCTTTTTGGGTTATGTATGTTTGGTATGGATGCACACAGACAATCATCTGTTTAGTTTAATAGAGTTTTTATAACTTGGAGAAGACTTCCATCATATGTTACCCAATTTTTAGCTTATTTGAGGTAGTAGTTTGGGAGTTCAAATTTTTTATTCTGATACTTTCGATGTCAACTAACGGTTCAAAGGGTGTTTACCTATAGTGATAGTCATAGTTGCCAACCCAAAAATTTTAGCCCAATAGTTGTTAGATGTCAGTTGGTCTCATATAATATAACCAATATGTACTCTGAGAATGTTTTTTCTACTGGGATATATTAAACCCATGGGTTGAAACTGGGAAATAATTTAAATCAGTGGGGCTATAATTTAGGCAATTGATGAATAATTATAGTGTAATATTTCTCAAATGCTCTATAAATTATATTGTACTTTGAATTACAGTTGTGCCTTGAGAATTAGAGGTGCCTTTGTATATTCATGTGAATTATGAAGGATGGGAAACTTTCCTTCTGAAATCATCCCTTGAACATAACTTTTTAAATTGTCAATGGAGTAATTTATAAGAATGCTTGTTTGGCTGCAGAAATTAGTGGTCCTTAGCAGTAATTTATGTTGTCATCATGCAAAGTGCTAAACAGTTGTGTTTCTTGTATGAGACTGGGATGTATAGGAGTATGATAATATCCGACAAATCATGCCTATTCTATAACTGTGTTTTCTTTCTCTCTCCTATTGAAATCAAATCCAATTTAATTCTCTATAAAAGTGTATGTTTATGTCTTTGGAATGTCTCCCCGACTGTTGGTTTGTTTTTAACATCATAACAAATGTTAAGGTTTGCTCTCAGTATCTTTTTCCTAGCTCTACAATTCAAATGCATAAATAAAACATCACTTCTTTGGAATTTCAACTGTTCAATAAACAAATTATACTTAATTTCATTACTTTCCTAGCTCTACATTTGAGCATCTCATTTGAGGAGATGCTCTCAGTATCTTTTTCCTACCTTTGATTGGGCTTTCACTTTTTTTCTACCTTTGCTCTAAGTGTTTGTCTTTTACATGCTTTCTGCAAGCATATTTATTTTTTTAACTTTTTCATCAACAATGTAGGTTGTTGAGTTTAGTTTTTTGATAGATGAACATGGATATTACTTCACGAATCTGTTGAATGACGAAACCAACATAGATGTGTTTAACACTCATTCAGTAGGCCAAATGAGTCTTTCTTCACCAATATCACCTCAACTAGAATCCACCACCAAAAAGCCTCGAGGCGGCAACTTTACAGTTGAGGAGGACTTAGTTTTAATTTTGAGTTGGCTTAATATTAGTGTGGATGCTGTGCATGGGAATGAGCAAAAATCTAAAAGGTATTGGCAAAGGGTTTGTGAGTACTTCAACGAATACAATTCCCAGTCAAATTGTAATCGCAATTCGTTATCTTTGATGAATCGTTGGTCGAAAATTCAACTAGCCACCAATAAATTTTGTGGCTGTTTTGATCAAATTGAAAGGTTGAATCAAAGTGGTCTGACTGAGAAAGACAAGGTATGAGTGTATTTTAATTACAAGTGTGAAAATATGACTATTTTCTTTTATGATACATAATATTATTATACAATTTTCAGGTCCGTGATGCAAAGAAGTTGTACAAGGAACTTCATAAATCCTCTTTTTCATTTAAACATTGTTGGAATGAGTTGCGGTATCACCCAAAATGGATGGAGGATTCTCAATCCAAGAAACAAAAAATAAAAAGTGGTGCAACTCCTAGCAGCTCTAATCCTTCAACACCAGAATCGGTAAACATAGGAGACGACAGTGGGGGCTTGGAGAGGCCAACTGGAAGGAAGGATGCGAAAGAGCGAGCAAGAAAGTCAAAGAGCAAGCTCTCTGAAGGTGATAATTCAGGTTCAACCTTTTTCGTGAAAATGTTTGAAGAAATGAAGGAGGAGAAAAAGATGATGGCGAAAAAGAAAGTCGAATTCATGGAAATGATGTTGATTGTTAAACAAGAGAAGGTACAACTCGAGCAAATGAAGGAGGAAAAGAAAATAATGTTGATGGATACAAGTGTCATGCCTCCGCTTCAAGCTGAATATTTTAAGCGCCTTCAGCTGGAAATCATGGGGAAAAAAATGTAGTTTTTCTGCGCTATTTTTTTAAGGTGTATGGGGGGTCGAAGTGGGGAGTTGTTCAATAGATGATGGTGAAAAAACTCACAGTTTCAAAGTTGTTCTTACTAGTATTGTTTCCAGTAATGGTCTCGTTTTACTGTGTCTTAACATCAGATATTAAGTTTTTCCTAATTGCATCAGCTGTTATTTCTCTAGATTGTTCTTGGTGTTATTGTCTTAAAATTTTATGTGCCTACATTATGACTGCATATATTATTTCTATATTAGGTGCTTGCATATATTATGTGCCTACATTATGGCTGCATATATCATGAAATAAATTTTCTCTTTTATTGATTTCTGAAGGATGAACATGGATATTACTTCACTAAGAGAAGGTATAACTCAAGCAAATGATGGAGTAGTAGTATGAACTCCATGCATATTCCACAAGTGTTCGACTAGATCAGTTTGGAGTATCGAATGAGTGTCTCTGTCTCGAATGCGGTGTTGAGTATGAATAAATTGAAGCAGTTCTGAACTCCGTTCGGATATCAATGTAGGAGTAGGAATTTCATCTGATGCATCATAACTAAAGTCCATTTCATTACTGTCTCTCTCATCCTCAACAATCATATTATGCAATATTATGCATGCCTTCATAATATCCTAAGCACTTCAAGTTTCCAGAAACATGCAGGTCCACGAACTATAGCAAATCGTGCTTGGAGCACTCCAAAAGCTCTCTCAACATCCTTTCTGGCTGACTCTTGAGCTTGTGCAAAATGTATTTGCTTATTGCCTCTTGGACATGAAATTATTTTGACAAACGTTGCCCACTTTGGATATATACCATAGCAAGATAATATCCCATAGCAAGATAATTGACCGAAGGAGCCCTACCTTCCGAAAGAAGAGTAAAAACAGAAGAGCGTTCTAGAACATCTATATCATTGTGGGATCCAGGTAACCCAAAAAAGGCATGCCAAATCCATAGATCATATGAAGCCACTGCCTCTAAAATAATTGTTGGTTCATGAACATGACCAGAGTACATACCTTTCCATGTTGTTGGACAATTCTTCCATCTTCAATGCATGCAGTCAATGCTACCTAGCATCCCCAGAAACTCACGTCTCTCACTGATTGCTAATAATCTAGCAATGTCTGCATTGTTTGGTGACCTGAGGTACTCATCAGAATAAATTGCTACTATGGCCGATACAAATCTTTGCAGACTTTCTATTGCAGTGCTTTCGCCGATCCTCACATAATCATCAACATCATCTGCTGCAACTCCATAGGCAAGCATTCTTATAGCTGCAGTCATCTTTTGAAGGGGATACAAGCCAATATTCCCAACAACATCTATTTTTTGGACTAAGTATGGATCATAAGCTTCCACTATTGATAGAATACAAACGAAAAGAGATCGATTCATTCGAAACTTCCTTCGAAATAAATTTGAGGGATAGGTAGGCAATTCAACAAAATAATCACGATAAAGTCTCTCATGCCCTTCAACTCGATTGCGAAAAATAACAGAATGATTTTGAATAGAACCACGACGTATTGCGGAGCTGTTCTCAGTATTGAGTTTCTCCATTGCCATAGCAGCAACTGCTAACATCTCTAACTCATCATCGGAGTCAGAATCACTAAGAATCATCTTCAAAGAAATACTCATAGCAAAGAAATATGAGTTCACTACTAGTAAAATAAATTTGAGGTATATGACAATGAGAAGGGGAGGCCTTATTTATACATTTTCAAAAATATGACCGTTATAAATATAGTCGTTGAAAATATGGTCGTTGTAAATATGACCTTTGCAAATATGGCCGCTGTAAAATTTAAAATTTAAAATTTAAATTTTGATGACGTGGCACGACACATCATCATTATGGCGCTTACGTGTTACGCCACGTGACATTTTTGAATTATATTATTGAAAGTTAGTTAATGTTAGTTGAAATAGTTAGATAAAATAGAGAGCGTGGTTGGAGTAAATTTTAAAAAGTGGATAGCTAAAGTAGTGAATACAATATTTAAATATATTTTGAGTAGCTATTTTATTGAGC
>CM042186.1:30945128-30959498 GCA_023539305.1 Ilex asprella | reverse complement strand
AGTACCTCGTGGGAAGTATCCGTGCTTCCTAGGTAGCACCTAAATATGTTGTTCTTGTTTCTCTTGTGTCCTCGAATAGATCAATAAGTCATCGATAAATACAATAACAAACTAATCTATATATGATCTAAATACTCTATGTATCAGATCCATAAATGTTGCTAGAGCATTAATTAATTCAAACGAAAATATAGTATATTTGAAATGACCATATCTTGTATGAAAAATTATCTTTGCAATGTCCTCCTCCTTAATCTCTATTTGATGATTCCCAATGCAAAAATCAATCTTGGAGTACTACTTAGAACCTCTTAGTTGGTCGAATAAATTGTCAATCCTAGGTAGTGGGTATTTATTTTTCACCGTCACTTGGTTCAACCTTCGATAATCTGTGCACAACCGAAGTGTTTCTTCACAAAGAGAACTAGGGCTTCCCATGGTGAATTGCTTAAGCAAACAAACCCAATGGCTAATAACTGATCTAGTTGCTTCTTTAACTCTTTTAACACCAAAGGTGCCCTCCGATAAGGAGCAATAGAGATGGGTTATGTTCCAAGATACAAGTCAATGGTAAAATCAATTTCTCTTTGAGGTGGTACACTCGGAAACTCATCCAGAAAGTCCGACACCACTGATATCACCTTTCGCTGGGAGTCAACTCATTTCTCTCCCATTAGGTTAGCTAGGAAACTCAGACTACTTCCTTCCTTATCCTATAAGAACTGTCCACCCATCATGGAAAAAAGGTGAGAAGCATTATGCTTATTTGTGAAGTTGAATACTCCTTCTCGTGGTGACTGGAATACTACTATTTTTTCGGAAATAATCCATCACTGCACAGTATGACTACAATAAGTCCACTCCAAAGATCACATCATACCCTTGCATGTCTAACACCACCAAATTTACCCTCAGGTCCAATTCCCTTATCTGGAGTATACAACCCTGACACACTCTAAGGGTTTCTAATCATTCTTTGGTAGGTAGGTCAACATTTAACCCTTTATCTAGGTTTTCACATTTCAATCTTAGTATTTTAACATATGACATGTGTATAAGCGAGTGAGTAAACACCAGGATCAAATAGTATGCGTGTCCAAGAATTATAGAGTAAAACAATACCTTCAACCACGACATTTGTGATGTCATTCTCTGGTTGGGTTGTGGCAAAGACTCGACCCTGATTGTTATTAGCTGGTACAATTGCATTTAAATTCTTCCGTGATTGCTGTTTTTGAAGCAGGGGCTTGTTCACGTTTTACAATCCCACAACTTGGCTATTCTTTGGTGGAAGAGATGGACAATTATTTCTGAAATGTCCAAAACCTCCACAAGCAAAACATTGATTAGGGTCCGTAACTGTCCTTTCCTGTGTAGCCCTAGTTCCTATGACTGGTTGATTCCTTTGCCCTGATGTTAGTTTAGGTCGATGATATAGAGCTTCCCTCTGTGTTGCTCCATTGGTAATGCCTATTCTCAAGGGCCATCCTCTAGCAAATACCTGCCTCTGTCAAGTCTATTCCATGTCTCTCTCCACCAAGTTAGCTCGTTCCACTAGATCCTTGTACTCCCAGATCCTTAGTGCAACCAATTTCTCACGAATAACAGGCTTGATCAAACTGTTTAACCCTCCTTGTATCCGTAGACACAAACTCTATCGCATATAGGGACAGTTTATCAGTCTTCACTTCGTACGTAGTCACCGTCATATTCCCTTGCTTCAAAGCCAAGAAGTCTGCACTCATCCTATCTTTCATACACTCAGGAAAGTATTTATCTTGGAAGATCTGATCAAATACTTCCCAAGTCATCATATCCACCACATGCATCCGCTTGTGGTGGATAGGTAGCTAGCCCTACCCGGAGATCATCAGCAATCCTCATGCTATCATACATCTTCCTAACCTTCCTAATCCATTTATTTGCTTCCATTGGATTAGCCTTAAGAAATTTCATAGTACATTCATCCTCCTAGCATCTTGATTGTGCTTCAGGTCTACTATCAATGGCTGTTCGACCCTATATTGGTTATTCTCATTCTGGTTTTGTACCAAAGTAGTTAGCTCTCTCAAGTACTGACATATGCCCTGAGTAGCATCTTGTAGTGGCAGTGGTGGGTTACGTCCTTGTCTCCTATCCATTATGCACACCAAGCATAATTTTAGTTTCGTTGCACAACCATTAATAACAATTACACTTAATTCATAAACATAAAATTCCTATTTGGTTCAAGCCTACTTTATTTCAAAACCTAACCTAACACTCCAATGGTATTCTACAAGCTACAACTCCTATGTAAGACCTAAAGTCTTGGCTCTGATACTAAACTTGTGAGGTCCCAAAATCTACCTTGGAAGACATTACTATTTACAAACCATTCAATCATTAGAGCAACTAAAAATAATCATTTAAAGCATAAAACATCCATCCATCAGATAATTACCAGTAAGACAATAAAACATTGTAACATCCCCAAACTTACAATTTAAAACCAAACTACTACTAATAGCGGAATAATTAAATCTAATGAAAACATTATTTTATAAAAATCTGTTAAACTCTAAACAATTAATAAAAAAACTCTACTCCTCTAGGACGGGGTCTGTTATAGTAATCTAACATATTAGCAGTAGGGGTAGATTAGTCATTTATGTTACTATGTTTTCCTCTAGTATATAAGACTATTATTGTGTAGTTTTTCTTCTTAATGAGTCTGTAATACAGATCTAGTTATTCTTAATGAATATATTTTTCCTCTTTCATTGATAAATATTAACATGATATCATTATGATCCCTAAACCCAAATAATAATACATGATTGAAGTCCAGAAGAAGACTATCGACGATAAACAACCGTTGACGTCATCATCGCCGGTGATGACGTCATCATCGCCGGTGATAACGTCATTAGTCTCCGACCGTGAAGACTTGAAAAGTGATGAAATATGGTTAAAGAATGTGTCCTTAAGTATTTATAGGGTCAACATCTGAAGAGGATGTCAGAGTTTGTGTGACACAATAAAGTACTATAACCAAGCTCTATTCAAGCGTGATTGCTGTTCGAACATGACTTGCTCCCAATATCTCCAATCTGTCAGGATTTTTGTCGAACAACAAAGTATTAGGACTAATTGGCGATTAAATGAAGTTTTCATTCGAACTTGAATCCAGTTTTCTACATCCATTTCCAACACAATTTTTGACTTACCTATAAGTCGATTCACGAAACCTTTGTGAAGTACATTTGCGTAGCATTTAGAGTCTTAGAACCTCAAGTTATAATTGCATTTCCCAAACGTTATAAAGGAAATTTCTTCTTAACTTCTATTTAGAATAATTAATTTATCTCCTAATCATTTATCTCTACTATTACAACCTATATAATTCATTCTTACATCATCACATATATAAGTAGTACGGAATAATTACGTCATTACATTGAGATGAACATGTGGGGTTTACACAACCCAAAGGAAAAAAAAAGCAATATGTGATTTGGACTAGAGAGCAAGGTAAGAAGGAAGTGTAGAAAGTCCAAAGTCGACAAATATTCTGGATAAAAAGGCTACATAATTTTAAAAAATTCTGAATTTAAATGAAGAAACCCTGAAAAAGACAGGTAAAGATTCTACCCCAAAAAGGAAAGAGATGATGAGGACATGAGAGTAGGGGATGATCTCATGGACTTTGTGAAGAACTGATCTTCATTCAAGGAAAGGCCTAATGTGAAATGAACTTGGCATTGCCTGAATTCTTTAAGGTTAATCCAAATCAACCAATCTAACTCCATAGGGATGTGGAAGATACTACAAAAGCAATAATTGTCTCTACAGATTTGGACATCAATAGACCTGGTGAGAGGTATATAACCATTGAGAGAAAAGATTGGGGGTTTACATACAAGCACACGTTGATGGACAACCCATCAATAGAATTATGGTGGATAATGGGGTTGTAGTCAACATTTTATCTTGAAAGATGTTAAAGATATTAGGCAAAACAGAAGATCTTGTTCCCGCTGACACAATGGTCATTATATTGTTGGAAGATTATTTGCTGCTGGGGGAATATTGGCAGCATAGATAAAAATAACTTCTATTACTTTCTTTATAGTAGACTCATCATCAAACTTTAATGAACTTTTAGGAAGAGATTGAATCCACATTAATGGATGTGTGCCATCATCTTTTCACCATACCCTGATCTTCTTGATTGAAAGGGATGATGAAGGTAACAAAAACATGGAGATACTCTGGGCAGATGCAAATCCCTTTGCTGCTAATGCTCATGTTGTTGAAGCCCAGTTCTATCATTCAAAACTCACCCCAATAGAGGTAAAAAATAGAGAGATAGTGGCTGATGGGAAAGGAGTCTCCAAACGCCAGTTTGAAAAGTATGTAGATAAAAGCATTCGATAGATATGCTATGTAGATAAAAGCATTCGATAGATATGCCAAGACTTGGTTGGGCCTGGTTTCTTGCAACCAAGGCTTGATAATTGAAAAACATTCGAATGTCAGTGAATATAGTCTGCAAAAGGCTTTGGAATGACAAAGTGGCTGCCATTAAAGCCCCATTGTCTAGGTTGCTTGCATATAACCTAGAAGAAAGAATGATGACACTAAATGATGTCTTTGTCAACTGGGCTGAATGTGTGTTAGAAGGCGGCTCAGAAAAGCAAATCAAGATGTGAAACTAGAAAATCTCCAGTCTACACCTGCAAATTTAGATGAATTAAAAGTAGAGGTACAAGTCACTTTGGAAGAAATCAACTTGAGAGATGAGTTGACAAGCAATCAATCTATATCAATGCTGCTTTAGGGGAATACTTTAAACAACGACTGATTGTCAATCAAAAACAATTTCTTGCCTCATAAGCAGCCCCCAAAGAAAATGACCACTGAGGTTACACTTCTAGTTAAAGGAGAAATTGAAAGACTACTCAACTTAGGCTTCATAATGATAGCCAGATATGTCGAATAATTCTGTTGCAAGGCATGCCATCCTTATCTTCATGGATGGGAATGCTGGCTATAACCAAATTTTCCTAGTTGAGGAAGACATACACAATGGGTTGTAACGCCATTTGGACTTGAGAATGTAGGCCTCACATATCAAAGGGCTATGAATTTGATATTCAATGACATGATAGGAAAGCTAATGGAAGTCTACGTTGATGATGTGGTGATCAAATCTGATGATCAAGAATCACACTTGCAAAACCTTCGAAAGGCTTTCTAGAGGATGATAATGCCTAAGTTAAAAATGAACTCTTGAAAGTGTGCATTTGTGTCTCTACTGGAATTTTTCTCGGATTTTTAGTCCGTAAGAGGAGAATTGAGATAAACAAGAACAAGGCTAAAGCCATCATAGAGGTTTAGCCTCCTTCAAATAAGAAGGAATTGTAGAGATTTCTTAGCCAAGTAAATTTCTTAAGGAGGTTTATATCTATCCTTGTAGGAAAAACTTTGACTTTTTCACCTCTGCGAAGGTTGAAATCAGAATTAGAGTTCAAATGAGAAACAATATATCAGAAGACTTTTGAGGAAATCAAAACATACTTGGTAAAGCCTGCAATATTGTTGCAGCTACAATAGAAAAATTATGTTTAGCCTTATATTTTTCAACAATAAAATTGAAGCACTATTTTTTTTTTCATTTATGGTTTATATTGTTGCTTAGACTGATGTGTTCAAATATATGCTGATCAGATCAGTGTTAAGAGGCAGTGAGAAAATGATTATTGCGTTAACAAAATGCTATTTTCAATATGTGCCTCAAAAGGCAGTTAAATGCTAAGCATTGACAAACTTCTTAGCAGACTATCCAACTGTTTCCATTAGAGGAAGACATGAAATTGGAAATATTAGCCTAACATTATGGAGGTTAATGCCTGATGGCTCCAGAACTGAAGAAGGGGAAAAGGTTGGGATAGTACTATTATCCCAGAAGGCAAAATGTTTCAATTTGCCTATCAATTGGATGAGTCAGTAGTGTGGTCAAATAATCAGGCAGAGTATGGGGTCTTAATAATAGGCTTAGAAATATCCAGAGACATGAAAATAAAGAATTTGATTGTTATTAGAGACTCACACATGGTCATTCGATAGGTCAACGATTGAACCTATCTTTCGTATGAGAAATCCTTTGTGGAGATCAACAGGATTCTAGATTGTTAGGATTGTTTCCGTACAATCCTATTACCGTAATATCACCAGATTAATTTGTAACATCATTCTTACTTTATACTAACGTTTCAATACGGTCCAAAACATGATTCTTTGGTGTTGTATTTTACGCTAAGGCTAATTTGAGAGCTTTTTTTTTGGTGATTACAGGCTTCTGGGTGAGAAAGCAAGGCTGGAAGTGATAAAGAACGCCTCACATGTACCTCAGCTTGAACGTGCAGAGAAGTTCAACAACATTGTCAAAAATTTCTTATGTGGGCCCTCATGATGTATATCTTATTATGCCAAAATAATAACTCCTTCAGAATTTTCATGGAACTCAATTAAAGTTGTTCTAACTTTTGATTACATAGTTCCTTTAGCTTTCGGGTGTGCTAGAAAGTACCAGTGCAACTTGGATGGTTTGGATAGATGCATCTGTGTTTGTATGAGGAAAACCTTTGAGTGAAGTTGAGAAGACCTAGGGTGTTTACATTTTGCACTTATTGAACAATTGGTCTACTCTAATGCACAAGAATTTTCTAGTTAACATAGAAGCCAACAAATATTGTGAAACTAATTAATATTTGCTTAATGGTCATAATGCCAGTTGTTAAAAATGAAATAACAAATGTTAATTTTTTGTAATACAGACATCATACATTGTTGCCATTAACATTGCTTGTTACATTATTATTGTTACACTATTATACTATTCAGATATTAAATTAATTTAAAAACAAAACCACTTTAAAAAAAAATAAAAAATCGCATGAATCAATGTGCATTAAATATAATTTGAAAACAAAATCACTTTAAAAAAAAAAATATCCAGGAATCAAGGTGCATTAAAGATAATTTAAAATTTAGATAAGAGATTTAAGAACAAGTATATATATATATATATGTATGGAATATTAAAGTTCTCCCATAAAATTAGGAGATGTTTAATACACAACTTTCTAAAGAAAATACACATTAATCAATGGAAAACAAAAATGTCACAAAAAAATCAGTAAAATTTAAATAATGTATTTAAATACAAATAAGTATTAAAATTAAGACAAAACAATAACATATGAAGGCAGAGGAATAATATTGTGTTCAACTGATGTAGAATGAGAATTGGCAATTGTTATTTTTGTTATTTATTTAGAATAAGAGTTTAATTAGAAATATTTTAGAGTGACTTGCTACCTAAACCATGTTAATTTTCATAATTTCATTAGATATGTGTTTTATTTATTTTTAATAACTTTCTTAGACTAGGGATTTAGAACCATTTTGGAATCATTTAGGAGTTTAGGGATTAAAAAATATTATATTTAGAGTTTTTTTATTACTTTTTTTTATGGATTCAGAGTTGAGTGTGTTCGATACCTAAAGAAATGATAATTTCCTTTTGTCATCCGTCAATTGCTATCAGAGTCTTCATTGACCTAACATGATTTTTAATCAACAAAGTGGTGATAATTTTTTTTTTTTTTTGTATGACGGCGATTTTAGGAGAAAGGTTCTTTTGAGAACCGAATTCTCGGATTTTTAACAAAAATAACAAAAACAATTCCAATAGATTCAACAATCATTGTAAGGACTGCGAACTATGATTACTCATTTGATTTCGAGTCCAAATCAGGATCACAATCGAAATAGGATGCAAAATGACAATAGGAATTGTGTTTGACCTATTTGAGATTATAATTTTATCTATCATATGAGATGGTGTGTTTGTGGTACAACTACTTAAATATCATCTATTGCATATGACAATGACGTTGAATAATATAATGTCAATCGATCTATGAAGTAATAAAGGGAGTTTGGATCAAGACAACCAATTCGATGATGAGACCAAATGGACAAGTAGTGATATTGGAAAGCTATTTGAAGGTTAGCAAGTGGAAAATATCCAGAAAAAGCACGTAGTAAATAGCAATCCCATAATTGATGATGTATTAGTCACTGTATGTGGAACCAATACATTGGAGCTTGATGAAACCTTTGAAAAAGACACAAAAGTGTAAAAAAAAAGACTAAATAATTTTAAACAACATATTTTTATAGGATCCTTAATTCTGAGAGCAAAGGCTAACAAAGTCATTATTCTTAGTTGTGTAGCACTTCAAAGGTTAATTACAAGTATAAGACAGATGTAGATAATCACACACTTGCATAATTTTTCAAGTAATGAAAACTCAAAGATAAGTTTTTTTTTTTCTAAGATGGAAGGTCAGAAATAAAACGAGAATTAGCAAATATTTTATTTTTTATTTGTATTTTTTATTTACAATGAAACTTTAATTAGGAATATTCTAGAATGATTCGTTAATTAAATCGTGTCGATTTTTATAATTTCATTAGAAATGTATTTTATTTGGTTTAGTAACTTTTATAAGATTAGGAATTTAGAATCATTTTGAAAATCTTTTGGACATGTTTGGTTCAGATACAACTAAATGATGAGATTGGATAATTAGTTCCAATTCAATTCATAAAATGGTGTTAACAAGAATTTTATTTAATCTTATCATTGGATAATAAGTTTGGATTAAGATTGGGATAATATATAAATCTATAATTATACTACTAAATATATATTTGGGTTAAGTAATAGTATATGGTATTAAATTAAAAATGAGAAAACAAATATTTACGGCAAGAATTTGCATAATGTGCAAGTGACTCTGAGTTTGCAAGAATAATAAAATCATTGCATTTTTAGTATTTAAATTTTTAAGAATAATACCACCTAGTACATGATATTCTTTACTACCTAATATTAGGTGTTAAACGGGAATAATAAACCAAGTTGAAATTAATTAAATTAATACCGAGTTCTTATAATCTCATTCAAACTTAGTATTATATTATTACCGGATTAAATTAATTCAATCTACCTTAATACCTAAACCAAAGGGGTATGTTGTTCTCTCGGTGTTGTGTTGTCAATAGCTTCATCCATTTCCGAAGTTGTTATCAACTTCATTCAAGTCGGCAAGTTCAGAGTGGTTGTCATCGGCTTCACCCATTTCAATTTAGGAGGAGTTTATCCAGATAGACCTCGATCACCATCAAATTCTACATGATAAATCGTTTTGTACAATCTCAATTGTTGCAGCCTTGTATCCAATTCAGTGGTCAAGTTGGCCACTTCATATCTATAATTTCGTGTCCGACTTGAAAGTGGGTGTTGAAGATAAATATATATTTCAGTATTTATGTGGTATTGTGCGATTGATATTCAATCGATTAATCAGATTTAGCCACATAATTTGATTTTAATTTTTGATTTATGTCAATTCCTAAGATTAAGGGATATGATTGTATTTGTTACCCTAAATATACGAGCGGGGTCGGCTCAACCGCTTTAAAAAAAAACATGGGTTTTAGGCCCTAATTTTTTAGAAGACTCCAAATTTTTAGGTATATTATTAATCCATAAAAAAAATTAAAATTTTAAATTTTAAACCCTAAAAAAAGGCCACAAAATATTAAATATAATCAATATTTTTATTGTAATAATTTGGGATCATGATTCAATTCATAACATTAAAAATCTAAAAATTATAAGTTTGAAAAAATAAAAAATACTCAAAAGTCAACTCATATTTACTCATACTCTCTTTTCATGTAAAAATTAGTACAAAACATTAAAAAAAGTTAAAATTAAACTCTCTTTACGAAAAAAAAAAAATTAAAATATTTTTTTCAGTAACACTAGCACGTTTTTCTTTGGTCTCTCTCAAATAATAAAATAAAAATAAATTAATTTTTTTAAAAAATTAATATTCAAAATAAAAAAACTTTATTTAATATTTTTGCTTTAGACCTCCAATTGCCTTAAGCCACTCCTATATACGAGTGTTTCTCTTGTATATTATTCATCAAGAATAATAGAGATTTAGCCCCGTGTAGGTTTTGTGTGTTGTGAACATAGGTCTTAGACTGAACCACGTTAATTCCTTATGCCTTAATCTTTTGTTGATTCATAAATTTAATAGATTTTAACTCGTGATTGATAACATGCATATGGACAGAATTATATTTAGTGGAATCATAAAATCAACAAAATTTCGATGAGATTTACAGTTAACTCAAATATAAGAGTAAAATTTATTTGGACTTAAAATACTGATCTAATTTGTTGACATAATGATGTGGCTACAGTAGAATCATTGGATCAACACCAAATTTCAATACTTGATGGCCCCCACAGTCAATCAAAAAATCATAATAAATTAGATCAGTAAATTAAGTTCCAATAATATTACTCTAAATATAATAATGAATTAGATTAGAGAATTTGATTCCAATAAAAATACTCATTCTGATCTAGTCTTCCCCTCTCTCCTCCCTGCCTTGACAGGATAGCCCCCCCAAATATTCGGGAAGCTAGTGCCGGCTGGTTCTGTCCCTGCGGACGTACATAGACATTTCCACATGAAGATTTTATTTTATGTCTTAAGATTAAATTACACTCTACCCTCAAAACTATTATTTTTATTTTATTTTACACCTTTAATTATAAAATTTTTCACATTACACTCTAAAAAATTAATTTTATTTCATTTCATTCCAATAGATAACAAGCTTAAAAATCTTTCAAAAGAAAGAAGAAAACCCCAAAGAACTTCCCGCCAAGTGTCTAGTGCCATTTTATTTTACCTCTTTTACAAACAAATTTGGAACTTCGGAAATTGCGTATTTTTCTTGATTGCTGATTTGCACATGTGTAATAGACAATTGCTTGTCGGTAATACAAACTACTCATATGAGTATTTACCATCAAAAAATTGACATTTGTTATCAATTTGAGTGATATAAAACAAAATTAATATTTTAGGTTGCAATTTGAAATATTTTATAGTTGAGGGTGTAAAGTAAAACAAAGGTAATAATTCAAGAGGGTAAAGTGTAATTCACCCATGTCTAAATGAAAAAAATGAACATAGTTTTTCCGAAAATATTGCAGTTTCGAGTTAAGAAAATTTTACCAGTGGTCGGCGTAAACCAAAGAGGCTGATTGCTATCTAATTGCACAGCTGAATTGCGGGGCAAATCTCCTTTGGCAGAAAGCTTACTCTTCCTCCATAACACACAAATCATATATATGCAGTCAAGTGGCCACCTGCCAAAGGAGGAATTGCCCAGTAATGCATCCATACACGACTTGCCTTGCCTGCTTCGTTGGGCACTTTCAAGGTTCCTCTTTCATTTATAGGTGATGAGAAAACAGCATATTCCACGAGCACATTCACTTCTTTGTACTCGTAGGAGAAATGTGGTCCTGAATCTGATTTTGCTGATCAGTTTTACGTGGTTAACCTTGAAATTAATGATGTTTTTGGTCACTATCTTTTCGTTCTGAAACGAGCTCGCCAGGTATTTTAGGCTCGTACACTACGGCTGAGAAATCTACAGCTATCTGTATTTGGATATTTATACATGCGTGAACAGTCTACTGTTATATGCCCAACGATAAGTTAATAGGAACAATATGTAGAATTGGTAACTAATGAACAACGTAAGAAATTAACATGCACAATCCAATAATTTGGTTACCGTATTAAAAATGAATGAATTAGATATAATAATCCAGTCTAATACAATACGGAAGGACAAAAGACAAGATTAAATAGGGTATTAGAATAATACGTAATTTTATCAAGTGTTTGGTAATACACAATATAAACGTTGGATAGTAGTTATTTAATTCAATTGGCTGTTTGGTTAGAGAATTATTTCATCGTATTAATGTTGAATTAACAAAAATATCCTCAATCAGTGTTTGTTACATTGATGACAACTTAAATTTATCAGTTAGGGGGTTATAATTGTAAATGTGTAGAATAATACGTTTGAGTTGGATTATAATACCACCTCTCTTGGTGGTATTAAAAAACCTCCATAATACAGAGTTATCGTATAAAAAATATACGATAAGTATACGATCAATATACGTTTTTGAAATTAATACGGTATCAAATTTGCTTACCAAACAAAGTATTAACCCCGATTAAATAAAAATAGTACAATCTAATATTTAATCTTCTCCTAATACGTCTACCAAACGAGCCCTTTAAGTCTTAAAATTGAATATTTTAATCACTTAATAAATGAAACTCATTTAATAACCTAAAACTCATACTACTTAATATTTTAAGCACTTATTAAACATATGCTAAAATTTTAAGTAACAAATCACCTATTTATCACTTAATGCTAAAAATAATGTTAGTCATTCAGGATTTTATCAATTTTTTGTAATAAATATACTCTCACCACTATTGTGTCATCGCTACCACCACCAATACTATCACCACCACCACCATCATTGTACCACTGCCACTACCACCACCACCACCACCACCACCACCACCACTACCACTGTTATTGCTACAACCACTGTTGCTACTATTGTGTCACCACCACCATCACTGTCGCCACCACTACTATTGTGTCACCACCAACATCATCGCCGCCACCACTATTATTATAGTAGTGATATAAATAAGGCAGTTGCAGAAAGATGATTAAAAAGAAGGATAAAATTAGAATAATAATATTTTTCAGACTTCAGTTATATATATTTGTCAAACAATTTGATTAAATTCAATACTTAGATTTCAGTTGATAACAAACAGTCCGCAAATTAAAAAATTCAGCTCAACACTTAAAATTTAGAATTTAGTTTTCACTTTCAGTGTTTAGTTCTATCAAACACCACTTAAGTCCTACACCTATTCATAAGAATTATGAAAATGCCAAGCTTTATGAGGAGAAACGTTATTAGGAACATGTAGAATTGGTCTTGAGAATTCGTATCAATCAAGAAGAATTCGACTAAAAGATAGGTGTGCCATCTAATAAAGCCAACAATATAAACCCTAGCAAAAAGGGCAACACTAGACACTACAAAGATTGGGTAATGATTAAGTTTGAGGTACGCAATCCATACCCTACAAATTCGATTGACTTAATTGTTAGAATTTATATTGACTTAAGTATCGGAGTGCCTCCAACGGCCCACTCCTGATCTGTGATAGTACACAATTGTATTATTTTATGGCTTGAACTACAAAATCGCTGGGGATATAAGTGAATTGCACGGCAATTCTCTTTTGGCAAGACAGAAGTATGAAATGTGCACGGCTGTCCTGCTGAAGGAGAATGCCCGGCTATTCCTTCACCCGAATTCTCGACTACTTTCGATGCCTGTGTTTTCGTTGCTGCATAATAACAAGCTCATGCAGGCTGATTCGATTCGCATTGTCTACATGGACATGCTGATGAAAAATAGTAGCATATGCTAGAAAAATGCTTCGGAGGTTCCATATCCATTTCTCTTTCTTTAGGGTCATGGTCCCAATCCTTTAGCGTGTGACCTAGATCCTAGATACCATGAACATCTCTTTTTGCCTTTCTCATTTTTGACCTTTGAATATGGTTTTTTACTTGCCTTCCGATGGTGAAAAAACAGATTTTTTGCGAAGTATGCGATACAACATTTAGAGGCATTTCTTTTATTTATTACTAGTATCTCTATTTCATGCCTGATGCCTATGTTTTCTTGGTGATAAGCATTGAGGAACCTTAGTTTTTTTTTTTGGATCGAACCTTAGTTTACCAAACACAACTATAGCCATGAAGGACCTAAAAGAAAGCTAATTATACTTGTTCAGAGTCTAGATGGATGACATGACAATTATATTCTATTATCTTAAGCACATTAAGGAATAGTAATAGTCCTTAAAGTATGTGTTTTATATCACTTATTCTCTAATTTTTAAATTGTATTAATTTAGTCTGTTAAGTTCAATTTATGTTACTTTGATCTAATCGAGAACAATGGTTTGAGTTTACTAATGGAGATGTTCAGGTGTGTCCCACGTGACTATATTTAATGGATCACTTCGATCCCTTAAGTTTACAATATATGTCATTTTGGTCTTTCTCATTTACAATTTGTATCATTTTACTCTCTAAAGTTTTCAAAAAATGCTTTTCAAGTGTGGTCATGTAAGATGCACGTGACCATCTCTATTATTCAATTTAAATTAATTGTCGTCTTTGATTGGATCCAAGTGAAATAAATTGAACACTTGGGATGTGAAATGGACACAATTAAAAAATTGGGAACCAAATTAATGTAATATCAAGACATGGCATGTATGTGTCTTGCATCATAATTAAGGGTTAAAA
>CM042186.1:30930170-30945028 GCA_023539305.1 Ilex asprella | reverse complement strand
CCCATTTCGTGTTTCTAGCTTCGACAGATGTTTGCACTGCATCATTTATTTGTTTCTAGGTTGTAAATGTCCTTTTTCAATAGATAAATATGATTTCATTAACCAAAAATGGAGATATACACCATGGCTCAAGCAACCCTGAAAAGTCACACAGTGCATGCTCTTACAGGATGGAAGACATGTTTCAGTCCGAATCTACTAAGAGAAATACTGTCGCAACCTGAGAGACAAGGTAAAACTGTAGTCCCCTCCCATCCGGAGATGCTAGGATCAAGGGCGGAACCAAGATTTTTGTTTATCCCGGGCTAAGCTAAATATTCATACGACTAACAAAATAAAAATGTAAACTCATAAACATATATTCAATAATACAAATGTAAACTCATAAACACTTATTAAAGAAATTGGACTCTTCGATCCTTCCTAGAACAAAAGACATCTATTATTGAATCTGTATCAATTGCTTCAGTTATTTCTCTTTCAATGTAAACAACTAACGAATCAGTCAAATACTCATCTTCCATGTTGTTACGAAGAGTACTTTTGACATGTTTCATGACTAAAATGTTTTTTATGAAGTTGCCGTAAAAACGGGAAGAGTTAAAATAAGACGAATCAACTTATCAATCCAATTTTAGGACTCTGCCTTATTTTTTTCTACTAAACCACAACATAATTCTAAAATTGTAGACATACTTTGAAACCTCTCATTGCGAATCACATCAAATTGATAATGATCCAGTTGACATTTCAAATGATGCATGTCTTGTCTATCAAAATCAGTTGCATTAAAACTTCTCAGCAAGAAAACAAATGCGATCAGGATTGAAAGATTTATAGTTGTCTCGAGGATCTAAAGCAGAGTTGAGTATAAGCAATTCCATTGTCTCTTCATTGAATCTACTATGTAACTCTTCTAACTGATGATCAATTGTAGCATTAAATATGTCCATGTGACAGTGATGATCAACTGTAATGTTATCATTCTATTGACATGAACATCTTGCCCCTTTGTACTAAGTGCTCATATCAGGTACATCGACATCAAATTTCATGCAAACTGATTTCACATGGTCAATGAGATAATCAAAACCTTATGCTCGCAAGGTTTGAAACAATGATTTTGTCGATGAGACTAAATTTATTGCATTCAAAATATCTAATGATTTATGCTGCAATGTCTGACAAAGCATATCTGTAATCCCCATAATCTTGTGCATAAGATGCAACATGAATATGAAATCGAATGACTTCATTGCCATTAAAGAACCACCAACTTCCCCACGAATTGTATTTGAAGATCATTTGTTAACCATACATTCAAACACACTATGCGGTTCGTTTACAGGATGAATTTTGTTTAATGTGTTTGAATGTATGGTTAACGAAAGATCTTCAAATATAATTTGTGGGGAAGTTGGTGGTTCTTTAATGACAATGGAGTCCTTTGATTTTATATTTATATTGCATCTTATGCACAAGATTATGGGAATTACAAATATGCTTTGTCGGACATTGCAACATAAATCATTAGATATTTTGAATGCAATGAATTTAGTCTCATCGACAAAATCATTGTTTCAAACCTTGTGAGTATAAGGTTTTGATTATCTTCTTGACCATGTGAAATCAGTTAGCATGAAATTTGATGTTGATATACCTGATATGAGCACTCAGTACAAAGGGACAAGACGTTCTTGTCAGCAGAATAATAACATTATAGTTGATCATCACCATCAGTTAGAAGAGTTACATAATAGATTCAATGAAGAGACAATGAAATTGCTTATGCTCAGCTCTACCTAAGATCCTCGGAACAACTTTAAATCTTTCAATCATGATCGCATTTGTTTACTTGCTGAGAAGTTTTATGCAATTGATTTTGATAGACAAGATGAGTTATTTGAAATGTCAACTGGATCATTATCAATTTGATGTGGTTCGTCATTAGAGGTTTCAAAGTATATCTACAATTTCAGAATTATGTCGTAGTTTAGTAGAAAAAAAAAGGCAGAGTCCTACAATTTGATTGATAGGTTGATTCGTCTTATTTTAACTCTTCCTGTTTCTACGACAACTTCAGAAAGAGCATTTTCAGCCATGAAACATGTCAAAAGTACTATTTGTAACAAGATGGGAGATGAGTATTTGACTGATTCGTTAGTTGTCTACATTGCAAGAGAAATAATAGAAGCAATCGCAATATATTCAATAATAGATGTCTTTTGTTCTAAGAAGGATCAAAGAGTTTCAATTTCTTTAGTAAATGTTTATGATTTTATATTTTTATTATTGAATATATGTTTATGAGTTTACATTTGTATTTTGTTAGTCGTATAAATACTTAGCTTAGCCCAGAATAAACAAAAATCCTGGTTCTGCCCTTGTGTTCATTAGTTTCCAATTCTACATATTGTTCCTATTAACCTACGTTAGACATATAACAGTAGATTGTTCACAATTACCCAAATACAGATAGCTTCAGATTTCCACAAAAAAAAATCTCAGCATTTTGTTCGAGCCTAAAATATCTGGCGAGCCCGTTTCAGAACGAAAAAGATAGTGACCAAAAACATCATTAATTTCAAGGCTAACCATGTAAAACTGATTAGCAAAATCAGATTCAGGACCAACATTTCTCCTACGAGTACAAAGAAGTGAATGTGCTCGCGGAATATGCTGTTTTCTCATCACCTATAAATGAATGAGGAACCTTGAATGTGCTCAAGGAAGCAGGCGAGTTGTGTATGGATGCATTACTGGGCTATTCCTCCTTTGGCAGGTGGCCACTTGGTTGCATATATATGATTTTATCTCTTACGGAGGAAGAGTTAGCTTTCTGCCAAAGGAGATTTGCCCCCGCTAGTCAGCTGTGCATTTAGATAGCAATCAGCCTCTTTGGTTTACGCCGACCACAGGTAAAATTTTCTTAACTCAAAATTACAATATTTTCGAAAAACTATCTTCATTTTGTTCACACATTTAGACAAGAGTAAATTACACTTTACCCCACTTGATGAACTATTACCCTTGTTTTATTTTACATCCTCAACTAAAAAATTTCTAACATTATACTTTAAAGTATTAATTTTGTTTCATATCACTCCAATTGATAACGAATATCAATTTTTTGACGATAAATGAGTATGTGAGTGGTCTGTACTGCCAATAAACAATTACCTATTGCACATGTGTAGGTCAATAATCAAGAAAAATACTTAGCGGGAAGCTCTTTGGAGTTTCTCTCACTCATTTAAAAGATTTTCAAATTTGTCGTTGTTTATTGGGGTGATATGAAATAAAATTAATACTTTAAGGTGTAATGTGAAAATTTTTAAAGTTAATGGTATAAAGTGCAATAAGCATAATAGTTTGGGAGGATAAAGTGTAATTTACTCTTAGGGCATATAAAATAAAATTTTCATATCTGGATATGTGTAGGGACAAAACCAGACGGTACTAGTGTACAGAATATTTGAGGGCTATCTTGTCGAGGGGAAATATTTTACGAATTTATTACCAAAATATAATATTTTTTAAATTTAATTATCGATGTACAACAATTTTGAACTTATGTATCATTTTATAATATTTTTTAAAAGCGAAATCAACAAGTACGACATTATTAGAAAGCAAAATCAGTAAGTATAATTTCATTAGAAAACAGAATCAACAAATCCAATTTTAGAGGTCATCAACACTTTAAAGTGTACTTGTGGAATCCGTTTTTATTTGAATAAGCTTATTTTTTTTTTTTGGACTAACGACAAACACAACACTTCTACTTAAAATAGAAGTACTGTGCGGTCATATAGACCGAACACACACCCAAAGCTTCCGATGTGGAAAGCCCAGTTGAATAAGCTTATTCAAAAAATGCATTTTCAAGGAGAAAGTGGATTCTCCAAGTTCGCTTTATATATGAAACATATATAATGAATCCAGTTTTAGTCCAATATTTGAACTCCCAGTGGGTCCCTTTTCTGTTATTTCTATCGTTTGGCCTCTCTCTCCTCTCTTCTCTTCTCTTCTCTTCTCTGTGGAAAAACAGAGCATTTGAAGAAGCGCTTCTCTCTCTTCAGTGCTTCTTCTTCTATCTTCTCTCTTCTCTTTGCTTTTTCCATCCCCTACGCTCAGCCCTTAAAATGCACACCCCTAACTGAGCAAATCTAATCGTAGCCCAACCTTATTCGAAGAAGGCAATTGAAGTCTTCTGCGAGATTCACCAGCCCTAATTCCACTTATGAGATTCATATTAAGCACTTACTTACTCAGTGATTTGTCAAATTTTGCAGTGGATTGGTACAAACCCGTGGGCTAGGTCTGAAGCAAGGAGAAGACGGGGCTTCACGTGATAAACCAAAGGCATTGTATTTAACTAGGTACACTACTCTTCACTCTGTAATTCAGAAAATCCCCAAGTTTAGAAAAATTTCAATCCCCATTGCCCAATTCCCATTTCTGTGTAATTCCAAAAATCCCCAATTTAGAATTTTTTCAATCCCCATTACTGCTTCTCAAACTGCTACTTGGTTGAGTAATTTGAACTGCATCCTTGCTTCAGAAATTTACATTGTGAAGGTATTATGAGTTACAATTTGAATACATGATTTATGAATACATTTTGAATACATGCAATATATTCTGAATTTTATCTGTTGGATTAAATTCTGATTCGTGGGCATCTAAAATATATACAGGACTTACATTTTTAGTTTTCATTACAGTTGGATATGAAGTTTAATGTGGCTAGAACTATTAAGAATGGGAAGTTCTAATCATATCATGTGGTTGACTGTTTTTTTTAGTTCTCATTACAGTTGTATACAAAGTTTAATGTGGCTGCAAATATTAGTCCTCATTTTGGTTTGAGTGTTATTTTTAGATTTAGATAAAGTAAATCTACTTTTTTTTTTTGTTTTCAATGTAACATTTAACCACACTACCTTTTTTTGTTGTTGTTGTTCCAACTTGAGAATTCGTTGTCTTTTTTGGCAGTCATTTAGGCATATACAAGGAACAACCAGGTGAACATATTACCAAAACCTCTTAAGATACTATACAGTCAAATATTTGACCAGAAATGACACAAGTCACAACACTATACGACGACTTTGGCCTTTATTCGAATGATACACCTGAACACTGGAATATCCCTCACTGAATGGCATTCCCTGCAATAGAGGCATAGTCCACACACCCATTTTATATGGTCCACATGTGTGACAAGGGAGTGCCAATTATGCTGGACCTTCGAATAGGCATTTAAACATCAACATATGGAGCAAATGTATTTACAACGTCGAACAATAGGAAATAACGTGTCCGTCACAAGGGTGTAACGGCCATTACAACTATGGCTTTTTTAGGACTGACTAAGAGGACTAAAACAGGGTGAACAGGCCATTCTGGTTACGTAGTGATTGTTATGCTACATAATGACCATCGCTGAAAACCATTGTAGAGACATGGTGGGTTTTAGGTTGGCTCTTAAAATTTCATCAAAATAAAGCCATGCAAATCAAGCTTAAGCTACAAGCACATAAGCATCTCCCGAGCTGCTTACATATTATAGCTATTAAGATGTTATATAGTCAAATATTTGAAATTTGATTAGGATCATCAACTTTGGTAATATTCCATCGCATGAATTCAATTACTCTTTGAGATTTTCTTATTGATAAGTGATCAATGAATTGTAGTTGTGCTTAACTATGGTTTGGGTCTCTACTCTAGTGAGGTGGAATGATTTTTTGTTATTTTTAGGATTATTTATTATAAATTCAAATGAGAATTAAAAAAAGTCCAACATGGAGAGAGTGGTTTTTTACTTTTTAGGAAAACAAATCTAACATTCTAACACCTACAATTTTTATTGAAAATGTCTCTTGTTTTTTTTAGTTACACTTATTAATTCATGATCTTAACGTCTATTGACGAGACTTGGAGAGCGCTAATTATTTCTATGTAAGAACTATAACTAGAGAATTTTTGTTACAATTATGATGGGGTAAAAATAAGATAGTAGAAAGTACGTAAGGTTGATCTAGATAATAAAAATAAGTTTGGACAGTGGGATATGATAGGATAGGTATAGGATAGCACAACTTTGTATCTCTTTATTTCCTTTGTTACTCTCTCTCTCTCTCTCTCTCTCTCTCTCTATCTCGCATATTCACAAATTGGAGGTGAATCGTACTGTTAATGGTAGAAACCTATTTTTTGGCGGAGAGAAGAGCCTATTTTTTCTCAACGATTTTTTTTCATTTGTTGTTAAATGTATAAATGAAAAAACAAGCGATCTTCGAAATGAATTGCGCCAGTGTCTAACTGGACAGTTGTGCACAACCAAGCCGTGTATATTGTACACACTTGATTGCAACATTAAGATGTGTAGGATTGGAGTTTTCACGCTTGTTAAACATAGCAGCTCTGAGGTTCTTACACTATAGGAAATTTAGAAAGTTACTTTTTATGTTTTCCTTTCAAAGTATCTTAATATGTTTAAAAGTAAAATATGTCATGCAAATCAATCCAGTAATTAAAATATGGAAATTTTTTGATATTATATTTTACATTGAAGGTATAAAATGTTGAAGAGAAGCGCCACAGTAATGTGCTATTGGGGAGGTAATATTATATATAATGAAGGTTGTTTATCGTACAATGGAAAGCCTCAACATTGTATAAAGTTAAAACACGGAACAACATATGAGGAATTGTTGAGAACTATGTATATGATAATGCAGCTGGACAGTTCAACATCACAACTACAACTAATTTGTCGATTTCCATCATTTTTGGGGGATTGCATGCAACAGTATATAGAATTTGAAATAAAAAATGACGACGGTGTGGCGGCTATGTTGGATGCTATATTTGAGAACCAAGCACTGAATAGTATTGACTTGTACATACATGCAGAGCAAATTCAACAGTTTTCTCAGCCAATGGTGAATGAGTATGACCCATATATCCAATTGCTTACACAAGAAAGTATGAATCCGTGTCCCAGTTCGCTTGCTCTTGTTAATTCTTATTATGTTGAAGGGAGTAGTCAATATCCGCTTGGCTTTATGACAGATGATGCTTTTGCAACAGAGTTTAATTCAGGCCATGGAATTCCGGAGGCCGAACCTTATGTGTCAGAGTTAGGGCCTAGTACGTAGACGTCGGTATTTGTGGGATACACCACATCTTCTTCGAATGTTGGCATCTATCCTCAGATTAAAACAAGGAATTATGTCATTCAAC
Organism: Ilex asprella; assembly: GCA_023539305.1. Classification (NCBI taxonomy): domain Eukaryota; kingdom Viridiplantae; phylum Streptophyta; class Magnoliopsida; order Aquifoliales; family Aquifoliaceae; genus Ilex; species Ilex asprella. The sequence continues at coordinate 30,937,774 of CM042186.1, read as the reverse complement.
ATCTGGTTCAGTTAGACGGTGATGTGTTGGCGGACAATGGAATGCTTGCAGTTGATCGTGCGGAAGACACAAATGATGAGGACGAGGAGATTACATTGTTGGATGATGTGGAAAACATTAATGATGACGGTGACGGAGCTGGCTTATCAACTGTAGTGGAAGACACTATTTATATGCATGAGCCATCGTTCACATTTTTCACCAACAATGAACTTCCCCAAATTTCTACCCGTAACAATCAGACAAGAACTCTATTGTGGGATCCTGATCAGCCTGAGTTATCTATCGGACTACTCTTCAAGGGTAAAGTAGAATTGCAAGATGCAGTGAAGATTTATTCAATCAACAAGCATGTCCAATTCAAGGTTGTTAAGAGTGAAAAAAAATTATTGGCTTTGCGGTGTAAAAAATACCATTTCGGGTGCAAGTGGAGACTTCGTGCTTGTCAAAAGAAAACTCTATGTGTCAGCCACCCAAGACCATGTGCAATTAGATTCCCAATTCGTTGCACGCCAAACTAAAGACCTCGTGAAGGCAGATCCATCTATGAAGGTTGCTGTGATAATACAACACATTGCCAATTTGCATAAGTACGAGATTTCATACAGGAAAGCGTGGAAAGCAAAACAAACAGCATTAGCTATGGTTTTTGGCGACTGGGATGAATCAAATTCTATTTTGCCAAATTTTTTTGCTGCAATACAAAAGTATAATCAGGGCACAATAGTCAAATGGCAGTTTGTTGACCTTAGAAATGGGACGGCTGTGTTTGACAGAATCTTTTGGGCGTTTAAACCACGTGTTGATGGTTTTTGACACTGTCGACCACTTATAAGCATTTATGCCACATTCTTGTACGGGAAGTACAAGAAAAAGTTGTTAATTGCTACGAGCCTCGATGGAAATCATCAGATTTTTTCTATCGCCTTTGCAATCGTCAATGAGGAAAGTATAGATACATGGAGTTGGTTTCTTTGGATACTTAGACATGATGTTGTTGGTGATCGTCCGGGCATATGCCTGATATTTGACCGCTATCAAGGTATCATTCAATCGGTGGCTACTAATGGTTCTGGATGGCAAGCACCATATGCATACCATCGATTTTGCTTACGACATGTCTGCAACAACTTCAACAATAAGTTTCATAACTCTCATCTTAAACGTCTTGTATGGGATGCTGGTACTACACATCAAATCTGCAAGTATGACAAGATTATCGGAAAAATCAACGAAATCAACCCATTCACATTTCGTTGGCTTGATCAGATATCAAAAGAGCAGTGGACACTTGTACATAATGGTGGAAAACGTTATGGAGTCATGACAACTAACATTTCTGAGATGTTCAACTTTGTCTTAAAACAAGCAAGACATTTACCGATCACGTCATGCGTTGAAACAATATTTTACAAGCTTATTCAGTATTTCAATGAAAGGCGTGGTTTAACATCAGATAGCGGGTGCTCATTCACACCTCACGCAGTGGAGAAGATGTCGTATGTTGCAATCAAAAAAGCCGGTCACAATGTCACCACGTTCAGTCGAACAACCGGGGAGGCATATGTGGTCACTAAAAAAGGTAATGCACATGTATTAAACATTTTAGACCGCACATGTTCATGTGGAAAGTAGAACATCTATAAAATGTCATGCTCCTATGCAATGACGCTTTTGTCAAAGAGGCATTTAGACTTGTGGCAGTATGTAGATGAGATATACACTGTTGCTACATATGATGCCTGTTGGGCCTCTGAATTTCATCCACTGCATCAAGAAGAATATTTTGATGCGTACACTGGTCCAAAGGTATGTCCCAATCTACTCACATCCGAAATGAAATAGACCTACGACAGGACCGTAATACGTACCAATGCAGATCGTGTGGTCAACCAGGCCACGATCGACGCACCTGCGCAACCAAAGATCCACCAGTTATGCCTAGGGGTCATTGAATCTAGATGTTAATGTAATTGAAGCTGTAATAAATGAACTATGTTCATCTGTACTTTTATGTTGTGTACGTGTACCGATGAAAATGTAGTAATTGCATTTATGTAATTACATCACTGTTCGTTTTATTCTGCCTATATTCACAATGTGTAATGGTTGCAGGTACTTAATTGATTGAACAATGTCTAAATTTAGAGGACCAATAGTTGCGAACAATCGCATATAGCAAAGGGTTTGGCTTTTGACGAAATGGAACGATGATTATAAAAATGAGAAATTTATTAACCCAAAAGAGTATTAAGCTAGACTAAAGAAGGAACATACAGGATTATGAATCAGTAGTTGCTCAAGTTCGGAAGATAAATAATAGAATGTTGGTTCATAGGCGGTGATATTGTATTGTTAAACTTACAACGAACATGGTACAAAATGCATATGGACGAGACGTATCAAATGTAGAGTATAGTAATGTATGAAATAATGAACAATACCTATCAAATGATTATATGTTTAATGAAGAATAAAAAGTGTGAACTTCATTTGAAGAAATATGTGTGGTTGTTTTTTGTAATCTGCAATGAAATGAACAGAAGAATATTTCCCTATGTAGTGACCTATAATTTTATGTATATGTAATGAGTTTATGTAATTTTTATTATTGGTGTAGTGACAATGTCTTATTGCAATGTAATTAAGGTATGAAGCGTCAACAGACGCGTGACTTAGTAAACCTGGGACATATTATACTTATTGGCCCGACATTGTTCCACACAAATATATGAGGGACATGAACGTATTTTGCTGACTATAATACACATATTACATTTAAATTAAAAATACATTTAAATGACTTTATGTAATTATTAAAGGAATTAGCACCATTGAAGTGTTGTCGGGTTGAGGCCACTATGCGTCGACTACAACGTCCTGATGATAGGGTATTGCGTCGTGTTATGAGTGCTAAATTTCATGGGGTACATAGTATTGAGTTTATACAACTCGACCACCATTTGGTCACTGCACTAATGGAGCAATGGAGGGTAGAGACCCGTACATTCCATTTGTCCATTGGCAAGACGATAATTATATTGTAGGACATGACAATACTTTCGAGACTCCCCATTGACGGTGATGTAGTGACAGGTGTTGACACACATCGTATAATGCAGGAGTGGCAAGATTAGTGTGACTAGCATGTAGGCATTAGACTGCCAGACATTGCCTTCCCTAAATCTCGACTTAAGATGACTGTTCTGATTGTTATATTTGTTGAGCCGTTCCGAGATGACGCTGATGTCATCACCATTGATTGATATGCCTATGCCTACATTGTGCTTCTCCTTGGGGCTTTCATTTTTGTAGACAATTCCCAGAACAAGGTTTGGCTTCTATACTTACAACATCTCAAGGACCTATATGCTTTTGGGAGACCGAGTTGGGGTAGTGCAACTCTAGCATGCCTGTACTGTGAGATGTGTCGCGCCACTGCCCAGACACATTTGACATTAGAGGACCTCTAGTTGTATTACAAACACTGTTAAATTTACATGTAATTATAAATACATGTATTTGTCCCACTGAAAACTAACTATTATGTTACATTAAATTGAACAGTTATAGGCATAGGAATGGCTTATGCATATCCATCTTGAGAGAGTACTACCACAGCAGGCAGCAATGATATATATACCTGATACGTTTCACGTTCTTGAGGGGCCTGAAGATGGGATTGCTGCAGAGGTATCCGTTGTTGTCAACCCTCCGGAGGATATTCATAAGCATCATGATCCATTACCTAGGGGTCTATTGAGTTGCAAGTATGTAAAGAGGAATTACTAGTTGACACATTAGTATCTTTTCACACATGTAATATGCATTGTTTTGTGTTGCAGGTGGAATGTGTATATGACATCTTATCTACACAACCCCAGACATCTCCTCAGACATTATAGAGATTAGCTAGACCAGATGCCCGATAAGCAGGTTGGAATTGACGTAGACTAAATTATCATGTCAAACGTGCTTAGACTAACATTTAAATTGAGTATTTGTTTTATTGTAGATGGTGTGGATGCCATATACTGCAGAGGTCATAATAGACTTACCAGCATACTACACGATTATGAGCGATGTATGGACGACGCGTATACCACTTATATGCTTTACAGTAATAGAATGGTATTTTCTTGATTGTGTCATGTGCTAGTTCGAATTGAGGCAAGTCATACCTGAGACATGCGACACTAGGTCTGCACTACATGTTACCGATCGACACGGCATGGGTGGTTATGACTAGAGTCTTGTACATCAGTCTTCTGTAGATGTCAGGTTCCATTGGCGGGAACATCTTATCGCGGGGAAGGCACATACATCCGTAATAGATATGAGTGATGCATACATGTTTTGGCACGACCGTATCACTCGACGATTGATCGAACCTCCATTAGATAGGCCACTTATCAGATTCTAGCCTATGAGTAGCATCGTTGAGATATTGATAAAATAATAGCTATGTTTCATTTGCCATTATAAACATGATTTACAAATACATAATTGATGTTGTCCTAATGTAAGTATTTTTTATATTTACAGGAGTGTACACTTTTACAGATTCACCATATTGCACAGGATGCCCTTGAGGATGGTACAGACGTAGCACACGCACAGGCAGTGTGGGCAACCCAATCTCTTAGCTCCACCTACCTCGAGGCATTTTGAGAGGACCATTGTGTCCATCATACCATCAATGTCGAGCTTCCACCAATACCACATACAACATCGTGTGCACTATCTGATGTACCTAAGCGGCCTTATGGTGTTGTTATACAATGATAAGACCTCCACATCCCTAACCTGTTATTCGAGTAGATACTTGTGTCGACACAATACCAAGATCGAGTGTACCAGAGCCAACAACAGGACCCAGTGCACCTCAGTAACCACATACACCATTCCTAGTACGTTTAGAGACACCATCCACTACGAGTCTCCTGCATACCCTAGCACATACTGCATCCCATCCATCACCATTGACCGAGACCTCCATACCGTATGAGTATACCACAGGGTATGTTTCCCCTATGGCCGGACTAGACACATCCACATCAGATGCTTCAGGATTTATATTGCCCACCCAGGCTATCTGTCATGAGGCATTGATAACATCACCTTCGTTAAATGTTCAGATTTCACACCCATCAAATGATGTAATGTAGGATCTTGGTACAAGAGTTGCTACGACTCCCGCAGTTGTACACAGGTCACCATAGCATGCTACAACTCCACTTGCCCACCTTATTTCACTAGTTCGAGTTTGAGGTGTCGAGGTGTAAGAGGCCCGTGGTAGTAGAGGACAAGGTGGTTGAGGCAGAGACAAAGATAGTATTACATTCAGAGATCTGGTGTCACAAGTGATTGATGGGGATCAGTCTCAGTTAGAGGAATAGAGTTCGAAATGGTTTAGGAAGAAGCCGTCTTGTGGCACTTAGTGTTATCACATTTTATCATTTTTTGAATTTATTCACATGTATGTAATAGAGTAGTTTCAATATATTGTTCTTGGTTGTGTGGCGGGGTGTTTGTGGTTGTGTGGTGGGGGTGTTTGTGGTGGTGTGGTGTGGTGTTGGTGGTGGTGGTTGTGTTGGTTATGTTCGTGGTTGTGTTTTTGTTGTGGTTTTTGTTGTTTTGATATTGTACATATAGGGCAAATTAATTTTGGTATGGTAGAGTTTTAAGGAAAACTCTACCGAATTTTTTTAAAATACAATGTGTAAAGTCAGTATTTACAATATGTACCTAATTCCAACCTATAGTTTATATTGTTTTCATTATTATGGTGCACATTTTTCTCCACTTCAATGCTTTTGATAACATAAGATAACAAATGGTACATTATATTTTAGCACTGCACAATAAAAGTACAGATAAACTATAACAACACATTAGTACAAACATATAAGCATGATTATAACTAACGATGCACATTAGTACAACCCCTAGAGGATAAACCCACATATGCGTATATGGTTATTGATCGAGGAATCTTCATCATGGGAAACCTTATTCGTCCGACATTTCAACGTCAAAAACATTCCTAGCTTCTGTAGACAACTGTAAGCACAAACGTGCTTTGTCAACCAAACCTTCTACAACACAGTCGCCTGCAATTAGGCAGAGGTTATACCAATTTTGTTGTATTGCCATACTGCTGTTTTCAACTCAAATATGCCAAAATGCTCCTTCCAATTGTTGTGGTGTGACAATAGGCATATTAATAGCAATTTGACGTGGTCTGCGTATGTTGCAAGTGTGCAAATCTTCACTTAGAACTTCCCTCTCATTCAAATGATATTGATATTCCTTCCTCATTCTATTCAATGACCTCTGTGAGAAACGTAAACGAGAATTTAGAGGATAGAAGAATTCATCCTCTAATGCTCAATCATAACCCATACTTTTAAACACCGTGCATGGATTGTAACTCATGTTTGTAGTTGGTAAGTAAGGTAAAAGGACAACATACACAATAAATTTATAGTGACATTGTGATGCTAGTCTTGGTCACTATTTTGCCAGCTGTGGACAATTTTTTTTTAAATATAATGATTTGACTAATTGTACAACACTGGTGCTTCAACTTTAAAAGTGTAAACCCAAGCGCAGATTGAGCAGAGTAATATATTCTCGGAAAGTCCGAGGTCGATCTCACGAGGAATTGTAACAAGGAAACAATCACACGAAAACCAACAGCAATTTAAAGGAAAAGATCGAGTTGAGAATAAGTTGATTGAGAACAATTGATTTTGATATTAAAACAATAATGAAAATACTAGAGCATCAGGTACTCCCTCTCAACTTCGTACAGTAATAATTAACAACTCAAAGACTTGACTTGAAATAGGAGTTAAATGTCAGTTAGCCCAATTAACAAACCAAGTGATAAATCCGAAAGTTATAATCAAAAGACTACCAGGAACCTGAATAATCATTCAATCATATTGTTTTATGAAATCATATTAATTCTACCAGCGTGGAATAACCAGTGATTTATACGCAGGAAAACTCAAGCAATCGATGTACGTGGCACAACAACTCAGGAGTTTTTACAGCATAAACACTTTGCTAAAATATTAGGAATTAAATTAACACAATAACATAGATTATTAAACACAAAAGTCGATAAAAATACTGTACTTCATTGAGAGATTTTCCCCTAGCCCTAGCGGAGCTCTTTAGCCAGACATAATAGAAAAGAATACAATGCGTCCTCTTTCCAGCCGCCCCCTCTACTAAGTGCTAGGTTCCTCTTTCGGCAGCGGGCATGTGACACGCGTCCGGACGCGTGTCCTTCAACCGTCCGGACGCGTGATCCAGACTGGTCCTTCTTGATTTTACCAACTTTCTGCCAATAGCGTCCGGACGCGCTATATTCCTCCGTCCGGACGCGTGTCCCAGTGTGATCTCCCTTTAAGTCATGCTTTATTCCTTCTCATCACTTAGTTCCAATTTTGCGCTATAAGCCTGCAAAACAACACAACTCAACTTTAATTCTCATAACATAAATCTTTTAATAAATTAACATTCTCATCACACTTTCATATCAAAATGATCAATTCCCTCCTCTAATAATTGTAAATATTAGGTCTGAATCA
>CM042186.1:30901446-30920227 GCA_023539305.1 Ilex asprella | reverse complement strand
ATATATATATATATATATATATATATATATACAAGCTCTAGTCTCAATGTGAGAGAATGAGAGAAAATTTCCTACCTTGAATCCAAGAGTTTTAAGCTAACCCAAGCTCCAAAGATCTCCTTCTTGTCTTCTCTTAGGGTTCCAAGAGGTGTAGGTAAAGGTGTAGTAAAAGTGTAGAAGAAAAGAGGAGAAGAATGGTGTTCTTGAGAAATTTCGGTTTTGATTTCTATGGGGTGTAATTCTATCTTGATCTATGTGTTTTGATCTTCCTCTCTTTCTTTTCCAAGCTATCTAGGGTTTAGAATGGTGTATGGACGACTAAGGAGGCGGCCTAAAGTATTTATAGGCCCAAAAATAAGACCAAGATCACGATATTAAACATTCAGTTTTTTATTGGGTGTACCGGTACCCAGTACTGGTATCATATGGTAATGGTACCATATGGTACCGGTACCACCATATGGTACCGGTACCCGGTACTATTCAGCAGACAGATTTTTTCTCCAAATTCAAAGGAAGTTTTGACCCATTTTGAGGTCGAATTGAAAAATTTTCATGAGATACACTTTTGTAGTCCTAGATGTCTACTATCTACTGTCAAAATTTTAGATCAATTGGATATAAGGATAAAAAGTTATGGTCAAACTACTAAGAGGTGTCCAAAATATTTTATACCCGAAATTTACGTAATTTGTGTTTTTATTCCGGAGTACTTCCAAGCTTCCAATGCACCTCATATTACCTCTCTCAAGGTTTTTCGACCTTCCGGATTCAATGGAAACATTATTTTGACCTAAAAACATTTAGAAACTTATCTAATAACTATTCCCAATCTCAAACGCCTTTGAAACTTAAACTTCTCAAATTCATGTGTCTCCTAATTATTCATTTCTAATGTTTTAACCTATGTGATTCATTCTTACATCATTATACATATCCTCATTTTAACAACAATTATCTATCATATAATTATATACATATATAAAAAAAAATGCGGGGTGTTACAACTAGTGCCATTGGGATCCCAAATCTGCAAACTATGGACTTCCAAGTGAAGCTCTGGATCTTCTGTTTTGTAATCTTTGCAAGAGGTTCCAACTCAACCTATTTAGTGAAGTAGTCTACCCCAATTGTCGTAAATTTATATTGTCTAGTGCTTGTTAGATTATGATCATGTTGAGTTTTGATGAATTAAGGATAAATAAATTAATGCAAAATGATTATTGTAAAAATCGTTGAGATATTAAGAAGACTTGATGGTTAGGGGTAATCACTTTTGGGAGGAATTGAGTTTGTGATATTCTAAACTTAATTAGATGAAAATAACATCAAAAAATGGATTTAGAGCATTGAAAAAACTTGGGATAGGTGTGTAAACCCCCAAATAATTATTTTAAAAGATATGAGACTATCATAAACTGAATTAATATAAAATGAATTAAGGATAGGTAATATGAGGTGTATTAGAAGTTTGAAAGTGTTCCGGAACTTAGACTCACATTTGAGAAAATTTGGGTAGAAAGGAATTAGACACTCCTTAGTATGTTAGCCATAACGTTTTACCCTGATATCAGATAGAGTTGATTTTTGGATATTAGAAGCTAGACTTTAAGGATTACAAATGTATATTTCGTGAAAATTTTATGACTCGACTTCTAGCTAGGCCAAAAAACACCCTTGGATGTTTAGGAAGAAACTAGAGTTTCATTTGAACGTAAATCCTTGTTCGAATGTATCGTAGCTCTAGAAGTTTAGGCTTGACAGACAAAACTGACAGAATAGGAGACTGGGAGTGGAGCATGTTAGAACGACAATCACGTTCGAACGTAAGGGTGCATTTTGCAGCAATTAGCCTGGTGTCGCCTAAACTGTTTTTAGCCCTATAAATACCATAAATATGCTTTTTAGGTTAGGTTTCAGAAGTTTTCAACCCTAGGGAGCCAAGAAAGGGTGAGAGGGAAGAACAAGAGGCAAGATCGTGAGAAATTAATGCCTAAGAATGAATCAATGCACGCTAGGATCGATTAAACTACGAGTTAAGGTAGGAGTTGTTTCTCAAATTTATTTGTTGATTATTAGTGTCGTATATTTAAATACTTTTCATCCTTATTATGATATAAATAATAGATCTACAATGCTTTCATGTTCGTTTGAATCCATGAGTCGTTTCTTGAATAAAATACATTATTTGCATCCAAGATCTATTCGTTCTTGATTTAAAAACTTAGTTCTTGATTCTTATTCTATATATGTTATAGATCTATAATATTTTTATATTTTTCTTGAATATATGCATTATTCTTGAATAAACACATGATTTACATTCAAAATTAAAGGTTCCTGATTAAAAACCCTAAAATTTGAATATTGTTAACATGAATACTTCTTTTTACGATCTCTTGTATGTTTTGATTTGAGTACTCATCTAGTACAAATTGTTGAGTTACAAATTGTTTGACATGCTGATTTTATGAAATATATGAAATTATATCTTGTATAGGTGGGTGTGATGAATGTGGATTACATTCGAATTCGTATCTTAGAGTGTTAGAGGTTTTTTTATATTGAGGGGTTTGATGGTTGCCTAACAATCGAAGGAGGGTTGGTTTCTTGCGAAACTCAAATCACTATTTGTTCACATAGGTTCAAGGCTGAGGGCTAATATACTATTCTTGGGAAGGAATTGACAGAGTTGACGTGTCAGTAGACGTCCTTCCTAAAGAGTTGTGGCCCTGCGAGGATTGATTGGATGGTTTATGCATGTGTTGGTGTTTGTGATGGGTGGACGAGATAGGTTCGGTATGTAGATTCATGCTAGTCTACCTACATACATGAAATACTATATTTTGAGATGTGGTTTTGCAAATGATTATGTTCTGCTATGAATTTTATTATTTTGTACTATAAACTCAAGATCGTTATTAAATGTCAATGTTTTACTTCAAATTCATATATGATGCTTTACAAAATGAGATTTGCCTATTTTTCATGATTTCTAAATCTTGTTTGGGTTTGATAATGTTTTTTTTACTAGGCTTGTTTGGTTACCCTATGATATAAACATTTTTTAGACTTTTGACTTGAGGAAGATATAACCTTAAATAAGCAAGTTAACTTTGATGGGTAATAGATCAAGAGGTGGATCTGGATGTCGAGGTCGAGAGAGTGTCTTTCTAGTTTAAATTTATGAAGTTCGATTATTCGACAATGTTTATGAATATTTTCTCATTAGTTAGTTGCAAGATATTATTCTGATTTTGGGATGTAATTTTAAGAAGTTATTGATGTTTTGTCAGAATGGGTTTAGTTATTTACTGAATTGATGGATGATTTTATTATTTCAATGGTTACTTTAGTATGCTCTCATAGTTTTGGATGGTTCATTGTTAGTTGATGCCTTTGAGTGTGAATTTGGGGTGTGACAAAGTTGGTATTATAATCTAGGAATTAGGTCATATATGGAAGCAGTAGGTTGTGTATTACCCACTAGAGATTTAAGCATAGGTTGAATTGAATCTTTTGGGATTTATATGTTTTTGAGTTAATCACGAGTTGATATTTATAGTTGTACAAATGAAACTAAACTATGCTTTGATGTGTAGCATGGACGGTAGGAGAGGACATGGATGACCTGCTCAGCCAACTGGAAACCAACCATCTCCCCCACCTTAGAACGCCATGAGTGGCATCTACCATTATTTACGAGAGCTAATCACTCTGGTACAACACTAGAATGGGAACAAAACCCACAATGGGGTTATGCAACCGTTGGTTATTGGACATACCAATGGCAATGAAAATTGAAAAATAAAAGTGTTGAGGGAATTTCTTTGGCAATGCCCGCCTACTTTCAAGTGAGGTCCAACTCGATAGATAAATGGATTCAGAGAATTAAGAAAATGTGTGATAGTATGAGAATTATTTCTGATCTCCGAGTTGGCTTGGTTATCTACTTGTTGGAAGGAGAGGTAGATCACTAGTAGGATTCAGTGATTGGGACACTCCCCATTATAGGTTCAGAATAAGAGTAATCTTGGTCAATAACAAAACTCTGATTCATGAATGACCGCTTGATCGGTGGGAGGGTGGTCATAGGGCAGTGGTCACTAGTATGAAAATTGCATTTCAAATTAACCTAGGAGGACAGACCACTTGAGGGACCTTGGGGACTACTCGAGTGAGCCCCGTTCTCTGACATTTGGCATTTTCCTTTATTTTTCATTAAGTCATCAAGAGACCACTCTAGCAAAGGCTAGCGAGCATAGAGTGGTCCTTACTTGTTTTTAAGCGTAAAACAAAGTAAAAAAAAACTTGTCCTCTTGAGCACTGAAGGGCATTGCTCAAGAGGGGTCCAATAATGGCTCGAACTAGTTTTCAAAAACACAAAAATGGTTTTAGAAAATTTGTTCATTGAAAACACCTAGTAACTATATATGGATTACTTCCGGTTCAATTCAATCATAATCCTCCTAAGTTAGCTACCAATGGATCATCTTAGGTATCTAGGTCATTACCTTTGTCCTAAGCTTGAAGGTGCATACGGAGTGTGAATAATATAACTTTGCTGCTTGATCTCCTCCTCTCAATGACGCTTTCAGATCTTCAATCTTTATAGCATCATGACCATGGACTAGGTTGGGATTTACAATGGACTCCACAAAATTAGCCAATTACAAACATATATCTAACAAAGACCATCAAACACTCTTCTCTCCTCGATGGCTCGCCTAATACACCCTAGCATCAACATGGGTAAATCAAGATCTAATCCTTTCCCTGTGGAATATAGCATATTTGTTCTTTGGACTGGAAGGGTCTTCGGTTCTATGTTGTAGTTGGCTATGAGGTTTAACAACCTATAATCTTGGGTCAATCTCTTCTGGTAGAACTTCTACTCAACCCAATTTGTAAGATGTGGTATACCATACAGCTCAGTAGCCACAATAGAGAGACAAGGTAGCTCGTCAACCGGTCTACCTCCAAATGCATCATTCTCAACCTTAGGAAGACCAAGAGTGGTAGTAGCACTGAGAGACGCTGAAAAAGTACATTCAATCCCTCAAATGTATGTGGCAAAGTAAACACTATTATAACCCTAAAAGGGCAAATAAGCCTTATAGATCAAAGAAGAAAAAAATCTTATAAGAAAAAATCAAATAAAGAAATCAAATGCTATAAATGTGGTAAATCTTTCCCATATGATAATAATTGTTTAAAAAAGAAAAAAAATTAATGACATCATCCAAGATAAAAGATCTTAAAGATCAACTTTGTAAAATATTATTAAATGAAATTGAAGAATCTTCTGAATTCGATATATCAGTTGAATCGATTGATGAGAATGATAAATTTGAAATAAATACAACCACTAAATCAAGCAATAAAGAAGAGAAAAATCAAGGACAATGTTCATGTCAAATGCAATAAGATTATTATAAGGCTCTAATTGACGTGAATGGTTTAAGTATTAATGTTTTAACAAAACATCAGAGTATGATTTTAGATCTATTTGATCAAAGTTAGGATCCAATAGCCAAAAGAAAAGTTAATTGCAAAATATATCGAATCTTCTCATGTAGCAGATAAAAATATTAAACCTAAAATAATTTACCATATTCTTTAAAAGAAGTTTTTGATAGGTTTAATCAATCATCTCTTAAAAAGAACTTAAAATCTAAAATTCAGAATCTAAAACGAAGATTATCTTTAGTGGAATCATCCTCTTCTAATAAAGAAGAAATTGATAATTCTAAAGAGCAATATGTCATTTTAATTGATCAAATAACATAACAAAAATGGTGTATGAATTACTCTGGTAATTGACATTAATTGTAAACTTTCAAATGTTTATATTTGCAACAAGGGAATATGTATCTCTACTACTTTTATCTTTGTCAAAAATTTGACCCAGAATGTTGTACTAGGAACACCATTCCTTGCTCTAATAGAGCCAATAGAAAGAATTGATTCTAGTGGTATCGCCACAACCTTGAGTGGTCAACAAATCATTTTTGGATTTAAAACTCAACTAGAGACAAAGATCTTAAATCAAATTAAATATAAATTAATCGTATAAAAAAATTGGTTTTATATTACTGTTGAAAAACAATTAGGAGATCCAAAGTTGAGCACTTAGAAGAATAAATTGTTCAAGAAATATACAACACTATCCCTAATGCTTTCCAGGATAGAAATATACATATTATTAGTTTACCTTAATGAAAAAAGGGTTTGATGAGAAAAATGTTCCTACCATGGCAAGACCAACCCAAACGATTAAAAAATATTTGAAACTTTGAAAATCAACGATTCAATCTTTATTAGAAAAATCCGTAATATAACTGAGACTTCCCTCAGCTATTATTTTTAGGAGAAACTTTGCCGTATTTTTTTAAAAAAATATTGGTGATTTGATTGATTTTAATTTTTTTAATTAAAGCAAATGAAAGAAAATCTATTTTCAAATTGACAGGTTATTTTAAATTACAAAGTACCTTTAGGCACGATCTATTACTAGTAAATAATAAAAGAGAGAGGAGAATAGATATGTATATATCTAGATCTAGAAGAGAGAGATTTGTATGTATGTGTGTGTATTATATATGCACACACACACACACATACAAGCACACACACTCACACGCACACATGGATACACACAAACATAGACAAATATAATACACACACATGCACACATATATACACATATAAGTATGACCTAAAAACTCATACTTTCAACGCCACCAAGATCAACCTTAAAATTTTATTCTAATGGTTACGTAGGCATGCTCTAGAATTTCCTGAAAGAATGAGAACCCATCACTGGAAAAAAAAAATTCTTTACGTAGAAATTGTTTGGACTTATTTTCATGGAATACTACAATAAACATGTAGGTAGAATCAAACCTGTTATTCGATCCATGTAGTTTGTTCACTCAAGAAATATGGTTTGATTTGTTGCTATTGATACAGGTTTACCTGCAATCTTTACTGGATGTTGAGGCCCTTGAATTGTTTGTCACATTACAAAGAGAAAGTCATGAGCTTACCTCCACTTGGCTTTCTTTCTTCATTTCATATGAGAATGTATGAGCTTGCTATGTAAAATTTAGGCATGAAATCAGCTAATAGATTCATCAAAGTGTAGGTGCGCTTTTGGAACTTGGGTGCATGAACTGCCTGCCCTAACGTACAATTTCCCAAAGTCACTTGTCTGTTGGGCTTAGAGAAATCAATTTTGAGCTGCCCTAATTAGTGAATGTTAACCCGAAACAAACCGTAACTAAAATCATTTTACATATCTCTAGTGGCCTGTGTCTTCACCTACTTCCATTATTTACTTAACTATTGTAAACTTGACTTCATTCTATTGGAAGAGTTTTTTATTCTGTAATCTCGCACATCGTCCGACGACCACCACCACAAAATACAAAACCGAATAGAACTATAAAATAAGCCGAATCCAAACAAATTTTTAAGGTCATTTAGTATTCAAATTTTTGTCAATTTAATCCACAACTTGCCAACCCGTTCATCAATAGATCCGTACCTGTTTTACTTTTGCACATCATAAATAAGATAGTAACAAACACCAAAGTTGTTACTGTGCTTCCCCTTTTAAGGGGTTGTTCAGTAATTGTGTAGGTTGTTCAAAAAAACAAACACCAAAGTTGACAGAAATAACGAATATAACCACCACCAGCAAAAACCGCCTGCTCCCGCATTTTGTAATCCAAATTACATTTCTGAAAACCACAAGTGGTTTCAACTACCCACTTGGCCACGTGGTAAAAGGTAGAGCTACCAAGGAGCCGTGTCAGGGTTTGCATCCAAGTAACCGCCATTGCTTCCCCATTAAAAGGAAAATAATTAAACAAGAGCATGCCTACAATAGGAAAATCAAAAACCACATTGGCTATGGCTTTTGCCACAAGCAACTTTGCAAGTGATGATACCTCCTGTGACAATTCAACTTCAACTCCATTTCATTGTCTGCCCTATCCAAAAACAAAACTCAGACAATCTCAATGTCAACACATCTTCATCCTGCCTGCCTACTCTTTCTTTTCCCCTTCAGAATAGAAAGCAAGTCCCAGAAACGTTTTTATTTTTGCTTGACATCATCCAACTACTTGTTGTATTAGTTTGCTGCATCCCAATAACCAGTGATAAAACACATGAAAATTCACAACTATGGCATCACTGTTAAAGGGAATAAAATGTCTCCATATCGGATCATGCTTCATGCTCATTATAGTAGTACACAAGACCAAAAAGAGAAATATTATGTAGACACAAACACAGAATTAAAATTAAACCAGGACAAAATTTGAAGCTGATCCAGTCCTCTAATGAAGCAACAGAAGGCACAAAGAGAGAAAAAGGAAGGCCAAGGCTAGCCAGGAAAGGGTTAAAAAAAAAAGGAGAATAAAACGCAAGAGTGATACAACATGAATACATTGCCACTGGATGAATAATGTACAAGATTGAACAATTTTTTATCCACCCCTATACAATTGTGACACTACCTAATCCTTCGTGTAACCTGGAGGCATGACCTAATTGACCCCAATAAATGACTAAGGAATTGTTATCAGAACAAGAAACATTTCTCTATTCCAGTACTTAGTAAGTACATTCGTTGATGACCGGTTCTTCATATAGACTTTGCTTGTTGACATACCCATGATCCTTGCACGTTAAAAGCTAGACTATCTCAAGGCTGAAATATAGGCATGCTAAGTTAAGCTAGACTTCCAGCTAGACCAATAGTGCTTTGAAGATGCATGGTGCAAACATTCACTTCGATCTGTGGATAAGAAACTGTACAGTAGGAAAATCAGCCAAGAATGACGGAAGCTCAATATCTGACGGATCTATTGCTGGAATTGCCATATATATATCTTCAGTAGAGAATGGAATGCTGCAACAGGGAAATGAAACATTAGGAGCAAGAACATTCCTTAGCTCAGAATGGAAAAATTTTCTAGACATGACGCTTTGAACTGAACATAATTTGTATGAACGTGATATTCACCACAGAAAATGGACACCAGCATTCAGTGTGGCACATATAAAGTATGGCAATATCCATACAAGGAAACCAATAAATTACTCCATTCAGAACATGTTGCCAGACATACAATACAGAACTATTTCACATAATGTCAAAAGAGCAACCAGTTTACCTCAGATCATCATCCAACAGGAATGAATTTGAGGTTAGATTTTGAGAGTCCTTGTTTAAAATCTCCCTCATCTCAGCAACAACCTGCAAAACAAACCATTTCACAAACCAAACAACATAATAATACCCAGTTAATGCTAGACAAACAAGGGATCAAAGAACTGGCCTCGTTTGACACACTCTGAGTGCCATATTTGTCATCCCAGTACATAGTACTAATTCGATAGATTTGCCTTACAGTCAATGCCTGCCCAAATAGAAGTTGAGTATGGAAGGTTTCTTTTGAAGTTGACTATCAGAAAGGAAATAAGAGAGGAAATAATCAGCCAACACTAATGCTGCGGTAATAGATCATACCGGACAAAGATCCTGCCTTATCTCTTCCAGGGACTTTTTCCTCTTTTGATGTATGACCTAAATGATTTGCAATAAGCACAAGTAAAACACCAGATCTATAGGTCTGTTGTACAAAAGATCACAATAGCAGTGGCAAGGCTTATACCAGAAACCCAACAGCTTGTCTAATATAATTTAGCTCATGCCAAGAGGTTCCTGCAAACTGCATTCAGTAATGATTCAATTCTTGATAAAGACGTTTAACACAAGAAATGTTTCCAAGCAAAGAGAAAAATGCATTTACCTCCTCCTTTGCGTTCGCTATCCATTTTTCTAGCTCTGCCAGACCGGATTTCACGTATTCTCCATTAGAAAATGTGCAACATTCTCGTCGAAGCAGAAGACTAAGAAAATATTTCAGCTCAATACATAAACCATTAACTTATCAGACAAATTTAAGTGCACAGAGACACCCTAAAATTAGAGAATATTTACCTGTTGAAAAGTTGTATATTGATGAAAGAGAAAACCTGGGTAGTCAGCTTACGGATGAAAAATGAAGGTACCTGCAAGTAAATTAGTTCGTAACATATGTTATGAACGGACAATGTTATACAGTGAAGGTTTAAATGCAAATGCACGAGACAATGAAAATAAGAGTAGACCTTCCACCAAATTTGTGAAAGGGAAAAGAATTTATGAACAAAAGGTAGATACTTGTTCTGATTAAGACCAACAGAAGAGTTCAATATGTCACTTCTGTACAACAAGGACACTTCAATGTTACATTATTTTCTGAATTGCAGACACGAAGTGTTTTGCAGACAAAGTAATGCCAACATCTATCTCCTTTCATTTTGGACTAACTGTGTTGCATGATGTTTTCCTTGATATATATACATGTCAATATCCCTGGACGAAAGCGAACTATTCTGTCGCCTTTTACTAAAGAATACCCTGTGTTCGCCGCTGCAAGCGGCATACGCTAATTTTTGGAGGATTCCTTCTCTACGGAGTGATGGACCCCTAACAAAAAAAAACCAACCCAAACACAGTCTTGTTTAGATTGAGAATTGCTTATGTTAAGAGGAGGGAGGGGTGTCAAGGCATTCTACATGATTTGAATCCACAATCCAATCATTAGGGATCACTTGAACATTACCAGAAAATTGATTGGTTCTGCTTCAATCAGGTTCATAAGCTCCATTGAAATTAATTTGGAAATAATATACACCAATAGAGTCAACTTTCAATTCTGGCAGTTTGGCACGGTTTGCCAAGAGTAGATCAAGTTTTTAGTTGAAAATACAATTAAGAAAGCCACATTAATGCAGACCAGATGGGAAAAAAGCCTAGAGAGGTCAAACTATTGACTACAACAAGAGCTAGCAACTGGAGGAAGGAGAATACCTATGGAACTGGCTTTATAGTAATCACATGAGGCTAACAGGAATAACTTTTAGCTGAAAATGAAGCTTTTCTTCAGATTGTGTATGATATTATTTTTTCAGTTGCCAAGAAGAAAAGAAGAACCTCCCATAGCCCAAGAGGAGAGGTACACTAACCCAATTGTAAAATTAAACTGTGATTCAGCTAGGGACAAACAAAATTGAACAGACCCAAAATAGTGAAAATTTTAACCCCGTGGGCCCTCAGCACTTAGGCAAAAAGATAAACCACATGGGATTCAGGCTGCAAATCATCATTAAAAAGGCTGCATGTGGCATAAGAGCAAAACCAGCTTCAAGGTCTGGTTTGAATTTTGGATAAGCAACATATATAAGGATAAGGTCCAATCCAACTAGGGCTTGCTGACTTGTCTACCTAGCAAGTGATAATGAGTCATCATTTAAAAAAGCAGTCCACATCCTACTAGAACTGGGATTCTTGTACAATTTAAGTGTATACAAAATCTTTGTTGTTCCTCCAGAGACATGTTGGCTCTATTGAAGGCATTGATTAGGGAACTACCAAGTAATAACTTCAAATATACCACAAAGAAAAATTAAACAAGGATAACGATAATTGAAGCTAGTGGACTAAGATTCTTTGTTGGGAAAAATTAAAATGTTAAGAGAGCTTGTATCTCACATCGAATAACTAAGACCATCAAGGTTTGTTATATACTTGAAGGGTCACTCTACCTATTGCCAATTGGTTTTGAGTTGGATGCACTGACATTGTATCAGAGTTGGGCCTTAGGTGGTCAGTGGGCCAAGTCTCTTACCCATTTGAATTTCCTGGTATGCATGATTGTTTGTTTGTTGACCCCACGTGTGAGTCCAAGTCCCACGTGAGGGAGGATGTTAAGCAAGCTTGTATCTATATCGAATAACTAGGATCACCAACTTTAGTTTGTATACCTGAAGGGCCACACCACCCATTGCCAATTGAGTTTTAGTTGAACGCTCTAACACTAAATAACACAATTGATAAGATATATTGGCTAAATGAAAAAAATGCTCCAATTTGCAATTAAAGAACCAAAAAATTCCAAGATATGGAACAGGAAAAAAACTTTGTGCATACATGATTTCCACGTAGACGACTCATAAGAGAGTCCAAGAATTTGATGATGCTATCCCACTGACTACTGGGTGACGGCTGAGAAACACCGCCAGGTGATCTGGATGACTTCCCACCATGTATTCGTTGGATTTTGGGAGCCTTTCCAAATAGTAAAAAAATATCAAATAAACCAATTAGTGCACGCCTCCTTTTTAGAAAAGTAAACATCATCAAGAGAACTGTCATACACAGTTCTTATGCCAACAGATAAGAGATAATACACAAGAGGAGAGAGTTTTTATGACTAAGCCACCAGAAGTATAAATTGCATCAGCTGAGACCCAATAGATAATAGATAATACACAATGATTTGATCAAAACTGCAATTAAAATCTTAATTGTACTGTGATTACCCACAATTGACACTTTGTAACTTCAACCCATGTTAAATTGCAAAAGGCAACTCCTTCGTATTCACAGAATAGAAAATCAATTTCCATAATTTCAACACAATCATCCATGTAACAAATTAATTAATAAATATATGTAGAAAGCTAAACGGAGTATAATGCTTTGTCAAAACATTCATAATCAAAAAATCAGTTTGACTTTGTATTAGTTATCTTTGTTTATTGGCATTACTAGTAGGCATTTATGTGTATAATGACTCTGGCTAGCTTTTATTCTCTTGGCTCAAAATGTTTACACTTGGTTGATTAATAATTCGGGAAAAACCAATGTTAAATGACTCATCTTTCTAAATTTATAAAATTTACAACATTCCTTATTGGAAGGACTTCTGATACATTCGTCTAAAAAGTCAGTGCACCAGGATCATTTCTAAGAAAAATAAATAATTTTGGAAATACATTTCCAAATTCCGCAGGAACTTATTTATTTGTTTCTGGATGATGGACAATTAATCTTCAGAGACATTTCGTCAGAGTGAATATTGTGTTTTACATGCTTGAAAAAACAGCATTGGATACTTGGGATTAGGCTTAAGAGTGTTTTGATAGGCAGAAGATAGCCTCGCCACCTCTGTTATTGAGTCCAACAAGGACTTCAGACATGGAAATCATCACGGGCATACATCTCTTGTGCCTGTCTCTACCCCACAAATTAGCTTCGGCATACTTTTGAAGGTTGGAGTTGTTTTCCTTCATGGATTTTCATGCCTTTTTACACTTTTTTTTTGGAGTTGTTAGTTAGTGGCTTGAAAGTTGAGACTTAAGTTGTTGAGATCCTACTAGGGAATAGATGCTTGGGCTAGAATTACTCCTTGGTGAACCATTAGATATTGCTTGATTTTGCATGCATATCTTCTTGTGCATCCTATAATCATTGGGCTAGAATTAATCCTTTGTGAACCATTAGATATTGCTTCATTTTGCAAGCATATCTACTTATGCATCCTATGAAGAAACGCCCAAAGCGTAAAAGTGCCAAGTATGCAGATTGGTCACTAAAAATTGAGTCGATTAACTCATTCTTTGACAGATCATATAACACGGATAATGAAAACAATCTGAAGTGGCTCTTCAGACTGATTTCATAAAACCACGAGAATATTCTTCACATTACTTGTCATGTAAGTTGGTCCAGAAAGACATTAGACTTGGCAACTAAATTGCAATCTAGCTGCCAAATTCACTGTTGTCTTACTAATCAATATACAGCATTGCAATAAGACAGAACATCTAACAATTTATTGAAATGATAATTAATGAAAAGAACGAAATCATCGGTTATTCAACTGGCAATTAAAGCAGCTCATAAAAACAATCCCTATCATCACAGAATAGCACCACCACATCCAACAATTCATGAAACCAAAAAAAAAGTGTGGTAAAAAGGAACACTATCATTTGACCACAAAAAAAGAGCTCTAACCTGTATGCATAGACCTAACAGTGGTGATATCTCTTTCTTCAAATTGTCACGAATCAAGCCAAAAATTTTCTCCACACAAGCAGTTAATTGCTGTTTAAACAAGATAGCTGGATATCTTGCTTCCATATGGGACGTACCATCCTCCAATCCAATATACTTGAAAGGTGATTTTAGAACCTAAGAAGCAAAACAAACAAACCTGATTTCAATCTCGCTATGTAAAGAGCAACTAAGGATGCTCTGCCACCAGAACATTAAAAAAAAAGGATGCTCCACTGAAAGAAAAAGTAACTAATAGCATTCTGCAACAGAGAGTACATGCAAATAAATAAATTTTGACTAATCAAGCAATATGACAGAAGAAAATTATCACTTCCACTGCCAGATTTCTTAACTCTTAGCTGACGAAAGATAGGATAATTACCTGAACAAAACAATTCATCGAATTTAACATGTAAAGCATTTAAAACAAAGAATTCAAGTACACCAGTCAATCCCATTACCCAGAATACAAACTAACAAGAACTAACACTCTTCATTAAATTGGTGCATAGACATCTCTCATGCCCAACTTGCAAACAATAGGATGAAAAATCTTACTACTATGTTTCTCAGTGAAAATATCAGTCAATTGATTCTCTGATTTCACAAAAAGCAGACAAATCGAGTCCTTGCTCAACTTTTCTTTGATAACACTAAATGCTTATAACTTCAACCATGCTTGGAGAATAAAATCCATTTTCTTGTAGCTGACTTGAGATAACTCAAAATACGATAAACAACTTCAACATGTGAAGTTCGAAGATCATCCATCATAACTTGCACCAATCCCCTATTATAAATACATCTTTACGAGTGTAGAGATGAATCTGTTCTTCTTCCCAACATACAACCTTTAAACCTATTTTATTATTATTTTTTTCATCACAATTCTTGGAGATTCAACCATGAATTGTGAGTAGTCTTTTTGTACTTTTTAGTTAGGGTAGATGGATATGCAATTATTTATTTGGATCTTTATATTTAAGCAATTTATATTTTAATCTCAATGTTAAATCTTTTCTTTATTCGATTGATTGAATGTTCTTAGTCAAATTTGATAGTTTGTACAATTGTTTGCTTATTCATCAACAATGATTTCTTAGTATTAATGCTGCTTATAATTCCCTACAAATATTTTAATTAGTTCTTCCAGGTTTATTTTCAAATCAATCAAATTAATTGTTCGTTCATCGAAATATTTTCCTGTAGACAACACTAATGTTGTAACTCAACCAAGATAATTAATATTGCATAAATATAATTTTTCGATAAAAATAAGCAAATTTGGATCCCAAAACTAGAAAGTCATTTTCTTAAAATTATTGCTTACCATAAATTAATTTTTGCAAATTTCTTTCCAATAAATCCTACTTTTATAAAATGTGTTATTTGCTTACACTTTATTCAATTTACTCATTCCCTGAGGATCAACCATGGACTACATGGTTGTACCACCTTTTTTATTCAAGCATATCCATATTACTTCAAAGAGGTCAAGAACATACACACTCTCTCGGAGATTAAAAAAAAAAGTCTTTATTTGATCTAATAACCTCAATTCCAAAAAAGTATCTCAATAGATCAAAATTTTTGATTTCAAACTCCTCAGCTAACTAGGTTTTAAGTTTAGTGGTTGTCTGCACATCGTTCCCAACTATTACAATGTCATCCACATACACAATCAAAAAAGTTATATTATCATAAGCATAAACATAATATGATCACCATGACCCTGTTTATATCCAAATTTAAGCATGGTTTTGAAAAACCTATCAAACCAAGCTCTAGGAGACTACTTTAGCCCGTAAAGAGGCTTTTTCAACTTACAAACCTTTCTTTCAATCAACTAGGATGAAAATCCTTATGAAATTTTCATATACACCTCTTCTTCCAAGGCTCCATGAAGAAAAACATTCTTCACGTCCAACTACTGCAGACTCCAACCCAAATGAATTGCACATGAAAATAGAGCACGTATGTAGCTCATCTTTGCCACAAGGGCAAAAGTCGTATGATAATCAATATCATAGGTCTGGGTGAAGCACTTAACAACCAGCCGTGCTTTACACCTCTCGACTGTCCC
This sequence comes from Ilex asprella, assembly GCA_023539305.1. Classification (NCBI taxonomy): domain Eukaryota; kingdom Viridiplantae; phylum Streptophyta; class Magnoliopsida; order Aquifoliales; family Aquifoliaceae; genus Ilex; species Ilex asprella. The sequence goes on along the minus strand of CM042186.1, from coordinate 30,904,178 downwards.
ATTGTCTTGATGTTTGACAGTGAATACCCAATTACACCCTACTGCCCTTACTTTATCAATAAGAAAAACTAGCTCCCATATGTTCTTTCTCAAGACTTTCATTTCTTCTATCATAGTTTCTTTCCAACCTAGAGCAATAAATGTAGAAAACAAGGAGAAAACAAACGCATAAGATATAAAATTAGAAATGGGGTGTCGAGTACAAATTCAAACACCCTTTCTGACTGCAATAGGAAGCTTAGAATCATCAAATAGAGTAACATCTGAAAGTTCATTATCTTATAAATCACTAGAAAGTGTCTGAACTAGAGGAAAAAATACATCCCTTTCATGGAAGATAACATTCATGCTAACAAACACCTTTTAAGTCTGGGGATGATAACATTTATATTCCTTTTGGGTAAGAGAGCAGCCAATAAAAACAAAACGCTGGGCCTTCGGATCAAGTTTTCTCCTAGAGAATCTGTAATCATGTACGAAACAAACGCACCCAAAGACCTTAGGAGGAAGGCAAGAAATGGAATGAATAGAATAAATCCCAGAAAGATACTCCATAGGTGACTAAAACTGAAGGATCGACGAAGGAAAATGATTAATAAGATAAGCCATAGTAAGAACATCCTCTCCCTAAAAAAAATTAGGAACATTCATGGTGAACATCAACGAACAAGCAACCTCAAGAAGATGGTGATTTTTTTCTCAGAAACACCATTTTATTCAGGGGTACTCACACAAGAGGTTTGATAGAGAATATAATTCTCATTAAGATAGGAACGAAAGTCCCCATCTATGTACTCAGTCTTATTATCATTTCAAAAGATTTTGATTTTAGCATCAAACTAAGTACTCACCATTTTATGAAAAGATCCAAAATAAAAGAACTTCACTTTTAGTATAGAAGAAGCAAACCCAAGTAAGACGAGAATAACAATTAATAAAAGCAACAAGCCAACAATAATGAGAAATATAAATAGCACGATAAGGTCCCCACACATAAGAGTGAATAATGACAAAAAGAAGCAGTACTTTTATTATTAGTACTAGCATAAGATGAACGTTTATGCTTTGCAAATTCGCAAGCATCACAGACAAGGGCATGCCTATTACAATACTGCACTAGATTGAGAAATATTTTTTTCCAAGACACCAAGCAAATAAAAGATACCTGTATGGATACTAGTAGTAGTACTTGTACTGTGCGATCCCATGCACAAAGAAGAAGCATAAGTTGAGGAAGCATCAAGCTAAGACATCAAAGTCTAAAAGTTTGCATCTCATACTAGGAAAAAGAAGTTCAAGTACTGCTACTAGACTGAAATGGATACTAAGAAGATTCAATCATGTGTGCATGGGATCGCACAGTACCACCTTAGCTACATGTGGGTCGTTCAATCAGCTTCTAACAAAACTCCCTAGTATGCCTCTTCTTCCCACAATAATCACAATTTCATGAATTTGTGGCATAGGGGAAGTATCGTGCTAGTGTATGCCAATTAGAGAAGTCTCTAAATGATCCAAAGCAATCACCAGTGCTTGAATTTATCATCTTTATTGTCTACGTAGAGATATCGTGGTTAACTTAAGATTTCTCATCAATTCATGGACACGGTCACAGCTTTAGTAGTCTTTCTTCTAGCTTTAGTATTACTTTCCTATTTTTTCACTTTTCTATTGTATGATTTTTCTATTATGTTCTACATTCCTCATATTGCAATTGTAAGCAATATCCATCTCATAAAAATAGTTGATAGAGTGTTGGCAACATACACCCTACACCTATGAAGCACGGATACTTCGTTAAGATCAACGTACCCGTATCGGATACGCATCATCTGTATCCAATAATTAATAAAATATGTGGATACTTCGCGGATACTTCTAAACATAAAGCAAGATGTACAATTTTCAATTTTAAGTTATATTCCTTCTTTGGAGTTCACATATAATATAAAACATCAACAAAATTCCATCTTATTTTGAAGACACAAATATTTTTTAAGTATTATCTATTTTTACATGTTAAGAGAGCATTAAAAAAATGAGTCATTTACACTATGCTTTTAAAAATAAATACTTGTAAAATCAACTAGTTAAATGTGGCTATGATTCCTTCAATTAGTCATGCTTATTTTATGAACATACCATAATGAAACAATATTACATCATTTTCATGGTAAAAATTCTTAATTTTACTTACTAATGTTAAATAATTATTGAAATATTGTAATTTCTAAGTCGTTAAATAATAGTAAAATATAAAATATATTTTATTATAGACGTATCCTAGTTGTACCCGTATCCTATTTTTTAAAATTTTATCATATCGCCGTATCCGTATCATATCGGTGTCACGTATCCGTATCTGTGCTTCCTAGCCCTACACTCAATATTGTTTCATTATCTCTTTTTTCCCCTATTTTTTTACTTATCATTCTTTTCATAAACTCTAATATTCAATTATTCAAGTTTCAACTATATATATATATATACACACACATATATATGTACATATATATCAACCTTTCTTAAATGAACATTTAGAAAGCATGCAGCACAAGATAATAAAAGGTTGTCAACACATTTGCATGAGGTCTTAAAACATAGCATCACATTCACAATTCGGCACTACGACAAACATCGTCACATATGATCATTTTTATAGACATATAAGAGAGAAATCGTGAACCATCATAAACTAATAGAACTAATATATATATATATATATATATATA
>CM042186.1:30883116-30894816 GCA_023539305.1 Ilex asprella | reverse complement strand
TTAATTAGATAATATTTTAATTTAAAAGTGTTATACATATTATATTTAAGTGATTTCCGTCTCATGTTAATTTTTTTTTCCCTCTAATTTAAATTTATTCTTGTATAAATGGATGTTAACCCAATAAATATGTTGAATTAATCAACTATTAAACTTATCTTTATAAATAAATGGATTGTATTTATATTTCCATATTTTTCTGCGTTTCCATTGCATTTCCGAAACTTTTCCGTTTTTGAGCTTACTGAAACGGTACTTCAAAACGATATTTCGATCCTTGTCCGCGGGTTGATGAATGATCAACGGTTTGACAAAAGACTATCGGATCTTGGGGCATCACCTTCCTTCTTTTTTGTGTCAAGGCAAAATCTTTCTCCAGATTTTCTCTCTTCGTTAAGGGAAGTCATTGTTGCTTACTACACCAAATTGTGTGTTATATTCCTCCCCATTATTTGCTCCTCCATTGCAGGTTTATCGTTGTTCTGACAATAGACTAGTGGCTCCATATACACCCTCTCCATAGCCAACAAATGATTTTACTAGGGTCCTGTCCCTTAAGTTGTCCATCTTTTCATCCTTTTACAATTTATATATTACACTGAAGAAAGGCACTCGTAGTGCACAACATCCCATTTCTAATTTTGACTCTTTTTATTATTTTATATCTCTGTCTTCTTTTATAGTTCATAGTTCCTTAACATAGGCATTGTCATCTCTTAGTTGAAAATCAGCTATCATCAAGGAAATGAAAGCCCTTCACGATAATTAGACATATTCACTCGCTCTTCTTTCTTCCACTAAGTAGCATGTTAGTGATCATTGGCTTTATAATGTGAAACATAGTACTTATGATTTTGTAAAGTGTTTGAAGGCGCAATTGGTTGCCAAAGGCTACAACTAGACATCTAGTGTGGATTATTGTGAGATCTTTTCTCCCATTGCTCTTCTCAACTCTATTAGGGTTCTACTTGCTTTGCAAATAGTTTTGATTGGCCACTTTATCAACTGGATGTAAAAAATATCTTTTTACAAGGAGACCTTCAAGAAAAAGTATATATGGTTCAACGTCCAAAATATGCAGCGGTAAGGAAAAGTTTGTCATTTGACGAAAACATTGTATGGCCAAAAACAATCACTCATGCTTTGTTTGATAAATTTTGCACAATTATACTTTAGTATGAATTTCAACACTCCACTTCAGACCATTCAATTTTCATACATCGTTCTTCCATAGTTGTTGAGTATCAATTTTTGCCAAGGAAAGCATGTGTTGGATTTCCATCCTAAAACGAGTATTGTTTGTCGTCTGATTAACACTTGACACCCTGCTGGACCATACACAGTTAAGTTAGATATTGCGAGTGGAGAAGTATTTAAGACATGAGGTATCACTAAAGGTTGGTTGGTGTTAAGGTTAAGGGGATTAAGAAAGAAAAGAAAAGGAGAGAAGAGGCAAAGTAGAAACACAAACAGTGGGCTGATTTAGTATACATATTAATCGTAACCATCATAATTTCTCAAATACCCTTAATGCTAAATAACAATTAAAACTCTACAATTGGCAAGAATATTTATCTTACAGCTACACATCCTTATATTACATATGTTGGTGTGGTGAGTCAATTAAACAACCACCACTAAAGCCTCACTGGGATGTTGTCCGTTGCATTATTTAGCATCTAAAAGGAGCACTAGCCAAAGAATTTCTATATCGCCCTCATCATCATTATTACTAGTCTTTCATATGTTGACTAGGCAGATAATCATATTAATACATAATCTACTTCTAGTTATTACACGTTTCAGTGGCAATTTTGTTACTTGGCATAGTAAGAAATAGAATGTCGGTACACGTTCTAGTGCGAAAGTTGAATATCACCCCGTGGCTCATATTGCATGTGAGATTTTGTGGGTCTGGTCTCCACTTCGGGAGATGGGTGTTGATTTGTCATCTCCTATGCAGATGCAGTGTGACTACTACAAACCTATTTTATTGCTAAATATTTGGTGTGTCTTGGGCGTACCAAAATGTCAAAGTTGATTGTTATTTTATTTGCGATCACTTAGGGTGAAAGGAGACTATCAAATTCTATGTCAAGTCAGGTGATCAATTTGGCAATACTTTAACAAAATCATTAGCTCGATCAAATTTTAGCTGTCTATTTTCCAAGTTAGGTATTTTTTAACTTTAATACTCCAGCTTAGAGTTTTCCTAATGGTAATTTCTAATTACGCCTCATATGTCAATATAAACAAGTAAGATGGTGTAAAGCTAAATTCACTATCTTCCTTTTTCTCTCTGACAATGTCTCTACTCTCTTTGATTTCTTTCAAACCATAACTCCAAATTGCTGCTAACTTTCACTGTTTTTCCATGAAACAAGATCTTAAGAAAGAATGATAAATTACAATTTCCAAACACTTGAGATACAAAACCATTGAAACATTCACATGAGATGAATCCAAACAAAGGAAGACTAAGAGGATGATCTGGCAAAGAGATTTGATCAGAGTGAATGAAGATCACCTTATACATTGAAACCCTAAACATTACAGATAAAAGGTAGAGGCCAATCCAGGCCTACTATGAGAAAAAAAAAAAAAAAAAGATCCTTCAGCACCTAAACAACTCCTGGCCAAACCGAGTTTGGGTTGAACTTGGGTTGAACCTTACTCTAAAGCACCCCCTACCTTTGTATTGAACCTTTCCATAACCATCCCAATAAAAGCAAGTTACAAAATATTGCAGTATCTTTACTAGTACATTTATGTATGTCCTTTAACTTTTATCAGTACACGCTTACCTACAAAAATATTAAAGGGAGAAAAATAAGAAAGACAATGTCTAGCTTGATAATGCCTTATTTTTTATAAGTTTTTGTGGTAAAATACGGGATATAGAAAAACTTAGAGGCAAAAGAAGTGAAGGAAACTACTGTTTTAGCAAGCCTTAGGATTTAATATAGGTGCCAACCAAGGAAGCATAAATACTTCTCGGAGGGGTGTCATGGCAATGTTGGACACGACCGAATACGTGTCCGATATGGCCAAAAATGTCCTAAATAGTGAACCGAGTCAGACATGTCCAAGACATTTTTTTCTTTTTAAAAAACAAAAACAACTATTGATTAGTAAAAGATGTGTTATTTCTTTTTCTATGGGATGTAATGATGTTTGATGAAAATGATGGATATTTATTTTGATCTATTTCAACTTTAATCAATAAATTAATATTTGCTAGGTCTTAGTATTAATATTGTTGTAATATGTTTTATTTTTAATATATTACAACTATTATTATTTTAAATATATATTAAATAATTTAAATAGTTGTACTTTTTCCGTACCCGTGTCCCAGATTTTCAAATTTTGTTGTATCCCGTGTCCCGTGTTTGTATTGTACCAAATACGACACCCGTATCCGTATATGTGCTTCCTACTTACCAACTGATATGCAATAATATAATTTAAATAGAAATAAAAAATTAAATATGCCCATATAAACTCCCTTAAACAAAAAAAAAAAAGTAATTTGGAAAGTATAGATTTCGCCTCTTCCAAAATTCAGGTATATACAAGTAACTTGGGTCACTTGAAAGGTACTACTCTACTACACACTAGAGTCAACAGTTCAAAGAACATTGACAAGGTGGTCCCTCAAATAACTACATGACTTACCTGTGTGACCCTCCCATTTAATCCAGATGACCCTACAGGACGCTGAGAAGCTGCAGTCAAAAAGCCATTGGAGCGAAAATTCCTCTGCATGAGGCACAGAAGTGCCGAGGCATTAGACAGCCAGTACGGCAAGATAGCATCCTCATCCCCCATCTGAAAAATGGTGTTGAAATAAATCACAAATAACACATCAGTAACGTTTTCAAGTGCTAAGATAGGATACAAAAATATTTGAGATATTACCACAAGAAACAGAATTATAGCAACTAATTTGACGGACTATGACATAACACTATCTTAGATTTCAATTGAGTAAATCACCTTCAGGACATCATTGATGCCTTCAATAATATAGTCAAAAATAGCAGTCCTCTCAGATTCAAAGGCATGCCAATGAAGAAGGCACTTGTATATGATGCATGCAGCGACTGGTTTACCATCTTTAAACCCCAAATCCTCTTTGATGCACCGAGAGAGGATTTCATAGTTCTCCTGCACAAAATTTTCACTTTTCAAGTGATATAAATATGAACCAATGTAGCATGGATATTAAAAAGCAAATCTGATGCTAACCACCTCATACTTTAGGAAACAATGTTTTTTTTGCCTATACGATGTTAGTGAGTAATTTTAGTGTTACAAAATGGGAATTGGGTCGTTATGATGCATACACTACCTCCAGTTTTGTGAAAGACAGGGATTTATTTTGCCCCATACATCGAATCGTTGTTCTCTATCTTTTTGTTTCTTTTCTTCTAAAATTCTCTCGCACAGAGTAAAATCCAAGATTCTTCATGGTGCCTGAGCCAGAATCGCAACAATTTTAAAAGACAAACTTCTTACAATTGTTTGGTTTTCCTTCTATAGTCATATACTTGTCAACTACATGTCGATTGTTGAGTGAATGGGGGATGTTTGATGAGCACTATTGTCTTGGGCCCATCATTATTTACGTATCGGTGTCAAAGATGACATCACCGGTTGTCCCTGCTATCTTTAAATGAATCGTGTTGCAGTAAGTGGTTTAATTGAGTTCTGGTTTGGTTCAATAGAGGCATTCTTCGTTGAATTGAGTTATTCGGGTGCTGATCATTGCCATCAATGATATTGTCAAAGTTGATGAGCTCCTCTTTGTGTCTTTCTTGGCTGAGCCTGGTTCAACTAATTTTCTCCTCTTTCCCGCCGGTTCAATGGGTTTTCAATCGGTACTGTACTCTTCCTATTCGGTTCAGCTTATTCTTCTCTTGGTTCACTATGTTTCTAGTTTGAATCGAAGTTACTTGGATCGTTGATCGGTTTAATATGTGGTATGTAGTACTGATACACGTACACAATACAACACTCTTTCTGATCCATGTTCAAGAAGGTAATTAAGACAGACAGTAGAAAGGTAGAATTGCATAGGTTGGACAAGCTGCGTTTTCCAGATATTGTTCCTTTTACTGTTGATCAGTCTTCTTTAATTTGAGTCCACAATATCCAAGTTTTTATTCATGGCATCCTTCTCTTAGTCATATTTCTAATTCTCGATTGAAATATTTAACCCCAATTGGTATTTTGGATAACGTAGAGTTTCATAATATTTTCAGTGGTAGTGGATGTAAGTTAGCTAAGTTTATGGCATTACCTTTTAATAAAAGTTCTACTAACTCTCTTGCACCTTTTAATCTGGTCTATAGATCTCGATTCAAGATCAATAGACCACTTTGAAATGGCATATCCGTCACATATCTTCGATCAAGTGAAGCCTCTAGGGTTTCAACAAACTACTACTACATCCATTTCACTAGGAATTAAAAATCTTTTAACAATACCATCTACGAAATGACTAATCCAAGATGCTAAACACCATCAATATGAGAATGTATACCTGGTATATTTTAATCCAAAAGTTTTTGACTCATCTATTATTATAGACAAAACTAACAAAGATAAAGTAACAAACGTATAATATAAAAAAACAAATTGATTCATACATAACATCTACTCATCTAGGCGTATTTAATAAACCATTGTTCTGAATTCTTTTGTATATTCACTGTTTTTCATGCTATGATACATACTCTATATTCCTCTGTTATTAAATGCGTTCAATGTGACCAAGGAGGAGACTATTCATTCAATTCCTTTCATCATCCATTAAAATTATATAGAACTATTTGTCAATCTTCTTGTACTAACACACATGAATAGAATAGTATAGTAGAGTGCAAACACAGACATATTATGGAGACAGCACACCCTCTTTGGTGCCTATAAATGTCCTGAGTTCTATTTGGCAGAATCCAATTCTTACTACAATTCATCTACTTTGTGGGTAATGTATTTGGGTTCAAAGCCCTCCGTGCTCTACGTCTGGAAGATTTACGAATCCTTCGCTATTATGCCTTTTAAAATCTTTCTCTTTGAAAAAACATGTGGTGAGCCACCGAATTATTTTTCATTACTTCTCATTACGTAGATTTCAATGCACTTGTTTGTCTTGCTCCCAAGTTCTCTTCATACTAAACTTTCTACTCGTTCAGCGCTGTGTTTCTCTTGGTTATCATGAAGGTCAAAAAGAAAATCGTTGCTATGATCATGTTACAAACAAACTCTATATCTCTCGTCATGTTTTCATGAAACATATTCTCCTTTTCTATTCCACCCAATTGTTCATATTTACATAAATCTTATCTCATTTACATTAACCTATTTATAACTGATGTTCCCTCTCACACTTATGTTACTAATATGATTGCCTCTAATGTGCCTTCATGTTTTGATTTGTTTGTCAATCATCCCCTTATTGTTATGACCTATGCTTGGAGGACACCAATTGTCTCTTATACAAATGCAGTGCCTCCCTCCCCTACTATCACTCAGTTAAGTTCTGACAATGGGAATCATGTTTCTCGCTATCCTCAACAACTTCGAAAATGTCCAATTGATTTAATTTCTTTAACTCTAGTTATTCTACTGATTTTGTTCTTCTTAGCTTTTATTCACTCTTTTCTAAACCTACCTTCTATAAGAATGCTATTCTTAATCTTTTTTGAAAATAAGCTATGAATGAGGAGCTTATTGCTTTACATGAGACCGGCACCTGTGATTTATCATTGAACAATTACACATTATATAAAATTAAAACCAAATTTAATGGTTTATTGAAACACATAGCTCAATTGGTAGCTAAGGGATTTGCTCAAAAGTATATCATAGACTACGAAGAGACATTTGCTCTGATTTCTAAGATGATCATTGTTCGCACTACGAATGCATTAGCCACTATTCATCAATGGAGTCGACCTCAAATGAATGTGAAAAGTATCTGTTAAAAAAAATATATATACTAAAGAAGTCTTTGCAGCTCCTTCTGCATTATTTGATAGTACTAATCAAGTGTGCACACTCCACAAGGCATAAAATGGAGTTAAACAAACTCTGAAGATAGTATTGGCCAAATTTTCTTTTTTCAATTATGGCTTAAGTTTCCATGGTAGTAACCATGACTCTAGCCTCTATCTACGATCCTCTTCCTTCGTTTTTATTGTACTTTCATTTTACTCAGATTACATAATTATTACTAGTGATGACATTATTGGTATTTTGTTGTTGAATATACAGTTGCAAGAGTATTTTAAAATGAAAGATTTGGATCAACTCTAGTATTTCTTGGGTATTGAGGTCACCTCTTCTCCCAAAGTGTCATCTTCTCTCACAATCCAAGTATCTCTTGGGTATTACATAATAGGACTGCTTATTAGACACTCAAACAGCTAAGATACCCTTAGACCTCAATGTTTATTATTCTTCCTCTTATATGCGTTCATTATCTGATCCCACGATGTATCTCACTATTGTTGGCAACCTGGTTTATCTTACAATCACATACTGTTAGTCAGTTTGTTGCTACACCTACTACTATTAATTGGACATTTGTTCTTCACATTTGTCATACATCAGTGTTTATTAATTTCTTATTCTTCGTAGGAAAACTTACTCTAATGTTGAATCCTTGAAGTGTACCCCTATTTTAGACATTTATTAAAATCATGCTCACACTCATTCCAATATGGAGGTGAATACATTTATAGGGTTTTCTGGAACAAGATATCATCCGCCAAAGCACTAGTACCGATATAGTTCAACAAAATGAGATTGCAGAGAGGAAAAACCAACATTTGTTAGAACTTGCCATGGTCTTGGTATTCCCTATGCATGCTTCTAAGTTACATTTGACGAGACACTATGCTTACAAAAATCTTTACCATCAACAGAATGTCAGAATGTCTTTACAGTTTTAAGACTTTGGCCACCAATTAAGATCTTATCCCCTCTTCCTACTTCTAACTCTATTTTTCTAACTAGTTTTTGGCTGCTCCTCGAGTGCTTGGATAAGTTTTCTTTGTTCATATTCCTATTCCTGTGAGAAATGTGTTGGATCCACAAGCAATCAGATGCATTTTTCCAAGTTATTCACCAACCAAAAAAGGTTATAAATGTTTTCACCCTCCTCCTTGTAAAACATATGTTTCTATTAGAGTTCTTATTTTATGTATTAAGTCATAAGTCATAAGTCATAAGTCTACTAGTGTAAGGTAATATTGGAATTACCCTAATATTAAGATGGTGTAGGGCAACATAGCTTATAAACAACTAATTCTTTACTCCTTGCTTCTTCTTCTCTTTTCTCTATTTCTCTAACCCTAATATCAGTTTATTGATTTCAACTGTTTCTATGGATGCTATTTTCTTGAAAATTGTGGCCTTTGAACTCACATTACTTTCATTAGGGGGAATGAGTCCAGACAAGTCCAAATTTATTTTGTCATCTATTTGTGCCCTTTCTTCCAATGAAACAAGAATGTAATGAGTATTTTATGTATTAATCCATAAGTATATTCTCTCTCTCTCTCTCTTGATGCCAACGAGGTCTCTCCTCCCTCCGGGTACAGTGAAAGTGCAACTTTCACAAGTGACAAGTCTTTTCTCTCTAAGTGCAACTTTCACGAGTGACGAGTCTCTTCTCTCTAAGTGTCCAGCTATCATCAGTGTCATAAGCTCAATCTCTCTCTCCTCTCTTTTGCCTTTTACTAGTGATTAACACTCTTTTGTAATTAGAATTTGCAAAAAAAAACGTTGGCACCTTAAATTAAGGTTTTTTTTGCAATTTACAATGAAAATCTTTCTCACAAATTAGATGATTTTTATCATAGTTATTAGTATCGTACGATATGCGATACATATCGTACGATACACCTGAAAACGATACGTATCGTATATCTGTATCGTTTATACACCGTATCATACGATAAATGATACGATACGTCCAATACGTACGATACGTGAAGATTATGTTTTTTTTTACTTTTCTTTTTTGTTTTTTGGGGATTTAAACGACATCGTTTTACCCTAGGACTTATTTTTAAATTACTAGTCAGTGAAACAGCGTAGTTTTAGTGGTTATAGTTTAAAAAAATAAAATAAAATATGTTGTTAATATTGTTCAATTGAATTCAAAAGTCCTGATTAATATTGAGGTTGTTTAACTAGTTGATGTTAGAAGTTTGAATTAGAAGTTTTTATATTTTGATATTATTGAATATGCTTGAAACTTGAATAGTTAGTGAAATATTAATGAAATGTTATGTTATTATGAACCTATGACTTTTTTTCAAATGAATATATATAAATTTTATTAATAATTATTTAAAAATTAAAATTGTGTGTATCTTACGATACACGATATGATACGATACGCTATTTTTGAAAAATGATACGCCTTCCGATACACGATTTGACAACTATGATTTTTATAGCTAAGTGGGTCAATGGTTTTCCTCGAAGAAATCTGAACCAACGATTTTGATTGCACTTGCAGTCACACTACAAAGCAAATTTTTCTTTCTTTTTTTTTTTTTGAGCAGTTTAGAGAACAAATTACATATATGGTTTCTGCTTTGGTTTTTATATATATATATTATATATTAGGAACCATTTGAATTGTTGCATTTGAAGTTGCAAGTCTTTCACTTGATGAGTCAATTGTGGCTAGTTCTAATTCAGAGACAAAATTTAAAACTACGAATCGTGGTGTCTATGAATGATGGTAGCTGACATACATATTAAAGGAACTCAGCTTTAGTTCTATGTGGTCAAAGAAGTTGTCAAATCATAGTAAGGCAACTATTAACATTACCAATGATCCAGTACAGCATTATAGAACCAATTACGTTAAGGGGGATAGAAACTTTAGCACAAAAGTTGATTGCTTCTCTGATTTATACCCCTTTCATGAAGACGGGGAATTAACTTGCAGACATTTAGACAAAAGGAGTATCTAGTATGGTTTCAATTCCTGGATAACTTGTGTTTGCATAATATTTTGCACACACTAGCTTGAGAGAGACTGTTTGGAGTGTGACACTAATAATATTTATTGTAATGAAGGGTATTTTTGTACTTTGAGAGTACAAATCATTATAAATACAAGTTCGTAAGAAAGAGAAGCCTAATTCTCCTCTTCCTTATAGCAACCCATGTCTTTCTATATCTCCTCTCTTTGTTTACACAAATTCGACATAAATTAAGCAAGAAATCACAATGAGGTAAACATGGAAATCTACATATTCAAGAATTAAGAGAATAAAACCTGGTGCCTTTCCAAAGTTAACTTTGCTCGACGTGAATCAGATAAACCTTGTAATTGAGGTGCTATGATTTTTGTAGGAGTGGGCGATTCCTGCATCATACATAGTAAAGATGACACGCAAAATGAATGAAACTTGTAAGTTATGTTGAACCACAAAATTGCTTAGGACAAATCTTACATATGCAGATTTCCGATCAGAAGATGGAAGAGCAAGTACACCAGAGAACTTCTGTTGCAAAAGTGAACAAGAGCACATGATAAACATATTTTAAAATGCAGTTAATCATTCTCATGCTACCAAATTAAATTTATATAATATCTCTTGTATCTCTAAAATATTATATATATATATACACACACACACACACACATATAGAGGTTTATATGGTTGAAAAGTCTCTCCACTCATTGGCAATTAATTTTGGATTGGATGCCTCTAAGATGTTATCAAGGCAAGAGGTCTTCTATTCGAATCTTGCTGCCACCCTGACTATTATGATACCTGCAAGTGCAAACTATAACCCGCACAAGAGGGGACATGTTTAAAGTATATAGTACTTATATTACATGTTCCCCAACAGAATATGATTTTAGATGTGTTGTGGTTTAAAGTAATGAACAGCATAGGAGGTTGTGCATTTGAATTTCATTGTCATCCTAATAATTCAATAGTTCCAAATGTTCGGCCATAAATCTAGCATACAAGTGCGGGAGCATGTTAAAGCATGTAAATGTTTATGCTACACTCTCTCTTGCAGATTAAACTTCTAGAGAGGTTGGTGGTCTATAACATGGTATCAAAGCAAGGCCTTCGGTTAAAGTATGTTACGTCTCTCACCCCCATTGAATTTTCCAGTATGCTTGTTTGTTTGTTTCGATTTGGTTCGTTAACCCATGAGCGAGTCTGAATTGCACATAGTGGAGCATGTGAAGAGAGATTATATCCCACATCAAAATATTATAGCCACTCAAGGCTGCTTTATATGATTGAGGAGTCACTCCACCCACTGTCAATTGGTTCTAGGCATATATATATTGTGTGTGCATTGAGTATTGTGAAAAAATATCTCTCAGATTAAAAAGCACCCCTCAAACAAGTATATAAGCCTTGTGGGCCTCTCCATTCATAGCCAATTAGCTTTGAGTTGGATGCTTTAAAATGAAACCACAGTTTAGCTACATTAGACTTTTGAGCAAGACTATTTCATAAGAAATGATTCAGTTCGTGATATAATGCACTTTTTAAAATTTTGATAGTCTTTCAGATCCTCTCTCTACCTCTCCACATGCAAGTCGGGATCGCTTGTGCAAGATAGTCCTAGAGTTTGTACTTTGTACCAACACCTCTTGAACTAGTCTAGGAGCCCTGTAGGCCTCTCCACCAATAA
>CM042186.1:30862275-30877165 GCA_023539305.1 Ilex asprella | reverse complement strand
TAATATTTTATAATACTAAATAAGTGAATATAAGTTCTATTTTTTTACAAGTATTGGTTTTTAATGATAAAAAAAAATATAGTTTTAATGTAATAATTAGATACATTAATATTTTATAATACTAAATAAGTGAATATAAGTTCTATTTTTTTACAAGTATTGGTTTTATAATACTAAATATTATTTTTTGTGACATTGTAGAATGCCTCCTAAACAACAGGACATTGGTTGGGAACACGCATCACCTATTGGTGGTGATCGACGAGTTACAAAGTGCAAGTATTGTGAAAAAATAATTCATGGTGGCATTACTCGAATGAAGCAACATATTGCACATGTCTCCGGCCAGGTGGAAGGATGTCCACGTGCACCAAAAGAAGTGTCACAATTATTAAGACAACATCTCAGTGATTGTAGTAAAGAAAGGGCTTTGATAAAAAAGAAAAAAGAGCGAATTATACAATCATTAAAAGAGGGAGATTTTTACAACCTGGATGATGATGATGATGATGGTGACAATAAAAATGACGAGGATGATTTTGAAAGAAGACAGGTAAAGTATGCAATGAAGGAAAGTCGTCAAATGGCTTGGATGGAGGAAGAGGATCGTAGGCACTCTGTATCAAATGCTAGCGGTCGTTCTTCTAAGCGTCATTTTTTTGGTGCTGGATTATCACAACCATCTGGCTCAGGAACAAAGCGCGGACCACCACGTAGCTATAGCGTAAAAGAAGGTGCAAGTGTGCCTGTAAGTGGCATTGATCCGTACATGTTTCCGTCTAAACAAAAGTCAGTAAAAGGCATGTTCTCAGGTGAGAACCTAAAAAAAGTGGGAAAAGCTATTTCGAAGTTCTTCCTCTTCAATGCAATACCGTTCAATGCAGCTGATAGTGGGCCTTACTATCAGTCAATGATTGACACTATTGCGGATGCAGGCCCAGGAATAAAGGGCCCCACAGGATATCAAATTGGTAGTTCTTATCTGGAGGAAGAGGTTCAAGAGCTTGACGTGTATATATCCTCGATGAAGGTAAAATGGCCTCAGTATGGTTGCACAATCATGTCTGATGGGTGGAGTTCTAGAACAAAGAAACCCATTATCAATTTCATGATTTATTGTGATCGTAGTATGATTTACCATACTTCAGTTGATACCACAAATATTTCAAAAACTGCTGACTATATTTTCTCTCTTATGGATAAAGTTGTTGATGAAGTTGGAGAAGAAAATGTAGTACATATAGTAACCGACAATGAGGCAAGCTTTAAAGCAGCTGGTAAGATGTTGATGGATAAAAGAAAACATCTATTTTGGTCTCCTTGTGCAGCTCATTGTATCGATTTGATGCTAGAAGATATTGGTCATATGAAAGCAATCAAGGAGACCATAGATGATGCTAAGACGATCACCTCCTTTATCTACAACAGTCTCAAAGTGGTCAACTTAATGAAGCAACATACCAGAGATAGAGATTTGTTGAGGCCAGGTATAACACGATTTGCCACTGAATTCATTGCTATTGAAAGTCTTATTCGTTATGAATCGGACTTGAAAAGAATGTGCACTACCGATGAATGGCGTGAGTTCAACAAAGACAAGAAGAGGAAAAAAACAAGAGATATAGTCTCAAACCTTATTTTGACTGACCAATTTTGGAAGAAGGCTAGAGAAGTTCAATCCGTCATGGAGCCTCTTGTTAAGGTCTTAAAGATAGTTGATCAAGACAAAAAACCGACTTTATCAATTATCTATGAGGCAATGGACAGGGCTAAACAAGCCATACAATATTCAGTCAAAAATTGGAGAAAATATTGGGCCGTGATTGACAAAAGATGGGAGACCCAATTGCACAGACACTTGCATGCAGCAGGTAAAAATATTTAAAAAGACCTTGAAGAAGGTATTAGTTTGTAAAATATTATAGTTTTCTACTAACTTACATTAAATTGTCTTAAAAATTGCAGCTTATTTCTTAAATCCAGTTTTTCAGTATTCTAATGAGTTTTCCGACCATCCTGAGATAAGATCTGGTTTAAAAGAGGTTATTAAAAGATTGGAACCAGATTTGAATAAACAAGCAAGGGCAATGAATGAGGTATGACAAATTTTTATAATTTTTATTATAATATGTAAAAGTATATTGGTCGCTTACGTAATACATTACACAATAAATTGCAGATTAAATTATATACTGACAAGCATGGCGAGTTTGGGAATGCACTCACTAGGAAAGCTGTACATGCCTCTCTTCCAGGTTTATTATTTAAACTATATATATTTATTAAAGTATCCTTTGTTACTCTTATGGACAAATACTAATATTGTACATTTTTTTTGTAGCTGAATGGTGGATCAATTATGGTGAAGAAGCTTCTCATCTACAAAAAATTGCGGTGAAAGTTTTAAGTCAAACATGCTCATCATCAGGGTGTGAAAGAAATTGGAGTACATGGTCGCTGATTCATACAAAACTTCGCAACCGATTGGCAATGAAAAAGCTACATAAGCTAGTTTTTGTGCACTACAATATGCGGTTGCGAGTTAGAAATTTGACGTATCAGTGTGAAAATGATGATTTTTATAATCCAATTGATCTGAACTGCATTTTTAATGATGAGGACATATTAGATGAGTGGATAAGAGAGGGGGAGGAACCAATTTTACCACCTGATAGCTTAGGTTGGCTGGATGAAGGTATTCGTAACATTGAAAAAGGTGAAAGTGCACGAGATGCAGTAGATGAAGGTGACACTAATACGGCTCCAACATCTAGCAACTATGCTACTACCAGAAGATCTGGAAAAGATACTAGGCTAACAAATAAGGGTAAAAAGACTATGAAAATTTTTGTCAGTTCTACTGATTCTTCTGATGATGATGATGATGATATTGTTGCTAATACTTATGGTGGTGGAGGTGGTGGTAGTACTGATGATGATGATGATGATGCTAGTAATCATGGTGGAGATAATGATGAGGGCAACAAGAGTGGTGGCCGAGGGACTACTGGAGATGATGGTGATACTCAGTTAGCTGGCAATATGTCATGGGCACAAGGGCAAGACAATTATTATGCCACACAGGATACGGACCATGGATATCGACCAGGGGCAATGAATCAACGGAGGAATTTAAACTCTTCCATTGGTGATGATTATTCAAATCGACGCCACCATCATTCACTTAGTCGGCAAGATATTGATGATCATATGCAGAGTTTGGGATTGGCATCATATGAAGGACACTTGCCTTACGGACATCATGGTATCGAATCTAGCTATACACATGGATCATATGGATATGGTATCCCTTCGCAGCTTCCGAGGTCTACTAGTACTAATATTGCAGGGCATTATGGCCATCGCCCTACACATCTTGAGAAATCTACTAGTACTAGTACTGGTGGCTACTATGATCGTGTTCCAAGGAGACATCATAATGGATCTTCTAACACGACATCAGATAGTGTCAACTTTTATGGATATGATCAGTCTTCTGCGGGTAGTGATCGTGAATATCGTGGTTTTGGGTACTATCAGCATGAGAACCGGCCAGTACAACCTCCACAACACTACTCTGATTATGAGTCATCTAGTCAATCAACTCAACCAACCCAATCAGACTCGTATTCACACTTGTACCCATATCCTTATGCTGGACAATATCCTAATTTGTATTATCCTAGAAACAATAACGACGATTTTGAGCCTCATCGTCATTCAATGTGGCAATAATTATGGCTCAATATGTTCCTAAATCCTTATGTTGAACATAAATAATGATAATTATTTTCAATAACGATTTTATGTGTCATTTTAATTATTTTTAATATGTTTTTGCATGTATTGTGGACATATGATGCATGAATGAAGATGTTTATATTTTTAGAATTTTCTATAATTTTTTCAAATTTTTTTGGAGCTTCTATCTAGCGTTTTGAGCGTATCGGCCGATACCGCGCCGCGACACCGCGACCGATGTGTATCAGCACCCTCCGAGTCGATGACCGATACCGCGACTTTGAACCATGGTTGTGAAGGCTGGTTTACATTGGTGAAGCGGTGAAGTTTTGGGCTGTCTTACTGGATTGTGTGGGTGAAGCTTGGGGTTGTTGATTGGTATGGGCTCTTTTTGGGTTGTGGACTTTGCTTTGGGCTCAGATTTGGGTTTCCTTTCTTGCCACCAACACTTGCTTTGGGCTTCATACTTACTGGTTTCGAGCGGCATTGGGCTTTACTTGCTTTATTGGGTTGGGCTTCACTGTTTGCGTCCTAGCAAAAGCTCTCTTCTACTACTATCACATTGTGAAGTGAAACTATGATTGGTTTATTGTGTCGTGCTTTTCTTTGGGCTATTTGTTGGACTGTGCTTTGGGTTGTTTGGATTGTTCTAACTAAGGCTATTTGCTACAAGCTATTTGTCTGTTTCTTTGCTGATTTGATAATTTGTTGGAATTAGTCTTAGACTAGCTGGTTTTGAATTTATTTTGTTACAATTACAACTTTAGTCATATAATTCTTCTAAACTCCAGATGCTCCAGCGCTTTGCACGCGAATTCAAGCTGTCAAAGTTAATTCTCCATTAATTTGAGTTCTCATTTTATGAATTTCACATGTTCAATTTGTTTAATTCATGAATTCAACTAATTTGCGCTCTTACTTATATGCTTATTACTTACTCAATATTACCCAAATTTTTATTTGGGAAGTACTAACACATGCCTAAAAATGCATATCAAACTAGAATGGTATTTGTAAACTATAACTGTCATTTTAGCACCAAATGATCACCATATATTTAAATATTAAATAGTTTGTCACGTATTTGTGCATGAAATTTAATTTTTTATATTTTATTTTTATGGCTTTATGAATGAATGTGTCCGTATACATATAATATGACACTTTCAAGGCAGTCCGACTCAAATTTTTTTGAATTTTGCTTCTTTTGCACTCCTGCTCTTACTCTCGCTCTTGCTCCCACTCCCACCCCATGGGATCAAGTTTATGACGAGTGGACACGAATTCAGTTCAGACCCTTAGTGCAAAATCAACGTCCAAGTTGCCTATGATTTTTGATTAGTTCCAGTTGTAGAAGCATCTCTCATTCCAGCATCCTCACGCTATTTCAGTCTCTTCTTCAGTAGGTTTGTTCACTTTAGGTCTTTTAGGTATACCTTGAAGTGCTTAGTCTTTAACTCTAGTACTACAAATCAAATGATTAGTGATTCTTCCATATTTGTAGCTATTTTCTTTCCCCTAACAGTCTTTTGCAGCTAATGGTACTCAAATGACATTTGACTGTTTTTGAAGCTATTATATCTCCTCACCTGACGCTTCCAAATGTGTAAGATATCCCTCAGCTTACTTTGAATTTGATTTCACTTGGTCTAAGTCTTTTATTTCAGATTTCTAGTTTTTTTTTTCCTTTTGATTGTGTTGTCAGGAATCCATGTTCTAAGAAGTTGTTTGGGATAGGCAGTAAAAAATGAGAGTTGTATACATTGGATGAGCTACATGTTCTAGATATTGTTGTTAATACTATTCGCTTGTCATCTCTTCATTTGAATCTACTGTCTTCCAACTTCATTGTGGCATTCTCGCATTAGTGATGTTTCTCATTCTTATTTGAAGTTCTTAGTCAGTACTGGTAGTTTGGGTGGTTTACAATGTCATGACATTTTCAATTATATTGGATTCAAGTTAGTTAAGTTTACCTTTTAACAAAAGTGGTAATATCTAGGCCCACAAAAAAGGCCGAGATATTATGTTTTTTTTATAGAAGATTATACCAAGTATTGTTTGGTATATCTAATGAAGCACCGTTCTAAAGTATTTTTTTTATATTCACTACTTTTCGTGACATGACACGCACTCAATATTATTTTGTTATTAAATGCTTACGATGTGATCAATTAGGAGAATATTCTTTTAATTTCTTGCGTGATTTGTTAAAATCTAATGGCACTGTCTATCAATCTTCTTGTGTTGACACATCTGAACAAAATGGTGTAATAGAACGTAAACATCGACACAAAATGGAGACTACACCCTCTCTCTTGTTGTCTGCAATGTTTTAAGCTCTTTTGGGGGGGAAAACAATTATTTCTGTCGTTAATCTAATTAATCGTATTGCCACTGTCCTCAGTTCTAGAATCTCTGCCTTTGAAAAGTCGTGTGATAAGCCACCTAAATACTTTTGTTTACAAGTGTTTGGATGCACCTGTTTTGTCTAACTTCCTAGTGCTTCTTGAACTAAACTTTCAACTTGTTCAGCTTTATGCATTTTTCTTGATTATGGTGAGGGTCAGAAAGGGTATCGATACTACAATCCAGTTACACACAAACACTATGTCTCTCATCATGTTGTTTTCATGGAGTATATTTCTTTCTTTTCTATTCCTTTCAATTCTAAATATTTGCATAAATCTAATCTCATTTACATTGATCCATTTTCGACCGGTCTTTCCACTTACTCTTATGTTCATGATATAAATGTTTTTGACCTGTCTTCCTATTCTGATTTAGTTGTCACTCGTTCACCTATTTTGCATACCCATGCTTACAGGTTTGAAATTGTCTTTTCTTCAGATGTGGAACCTCTTTCTTCCTCTTCTGTCACTCAATCAAGTTCTGACAATGTATATCGTGTTACTCGCTATCCTCAGAGACCTCATAAGTCTCTTGATCAATTTGGCTGATTTTTGTTATTTCTTAGCTTATATCAACTTTGTTTTTTAACCTACCACTTACAAAGAGTCAGTTCTTGGTCTTTCTTAAAAACAAGCGATGGATGAGAAACTTATTGCTTTACATAAGACTGGGATGTGGAATTTAGTGTCATTATCCTCGGACAAACGCACTCTTCGTTGTAAGTGGGTTTATAAAATAAAGAACAAATCTGATGGTTTTGTAACGATACCAAGCCCGCTAGGTAGCCAAGAGATTTGCTTAAGAGTATGGCAAAGATTATGAAGAAACATTTCCTCCTATTGCTAAGATGACCGTTGTTCGCACTGTGATTGCAGTGATTATTATTCATCAATGGAGTTTGTCTCAGATGAATGTGAAAAATATCTTTCTTAATGAAAAAGTATTTGACTCCCCCCCTCCTAGATTGCTTAATAGTCCTCCTCAAGTGTGTAAACTCCACAAGGCATTATATGGTCTTAAGTAAAATCTTAGAGCATTGTTTGCCAAATTTTTTGGTCATTTGTGAATTGGACTTTGTGTCAATGACCATGACTACTTTTTTCTACAATCTTCACCCGCAAGTTTTAATGTACTTTTATTATATGTTAATGATATAATCATTACAAGTGATAACACTATTGATATCTTATTTGTGAAGAACCAATAGCAAGATCATTTTGAAATGAAGGATTTAGATTAGCTCCATCATTTCTTGGATATTTAGGTCGCATCTTCTCATAACGGTTATCTTCTCTCTCAATCCAAGTATGTCTCTCATATTATAAAGCATACTCGTTCATCAAAAACTCGAATACTTAAGACGCTATTAGAGCTTAATGTTTGTTATTCTTCCGCTAATGACACTTAAATATTTGATCGTACGCTATATCACAATATTGTTGGTAGTCTGGCATATCTTACAATTCGTCGCTCAATTTTTCATGTTGTTCACATTTAGTCAGTTTGTTGCCTCACCTACCTTTCTTCGACGCACCTTGCATTAAACTCTATAATTTTTTCTTTTTCTGCCTTACTAGAACTCAAGACTTACTTTGATGCTGACTAGATGACAATTCTTAAATCGCAAGAGGCTTCTGCCTTTTTCTCAGTGATTCTCCTAATTCCTCGAAGAGCAAAAATCAAGTTGTAATTGCTCATTTTCTATTGAGATCGATTGTCGGGCTATGACTTATACCACAGTTGAGATTGTTTGGTTGTGATGGTTATTTGTTAATCTTGGCGACACTTTGTCTCCTTCTACCCTTATGTACTGTAATCACACAAGTGCTTTTCAAATCACTTGCAATTCAGTGTTTCATAAACGTACAAAATACACTGAAATTGATTATCCTGTGCGCCATCATATTATGTTGGCACTATTTCTCATATCTTCCTTCTTTTAACCTATGAAGCAGAAACGAATATGACATACGAGTATGATACCGATACAACAAAATCTAAAAATGTAGGACACAGATATGGCCAAGATATTTCAATAATAAAATGCATTTCATATTTTTATTATTTTCAATCAACTTAATAATTATAGGGTTAATAATACTTTTAATTCATAAAGTATGTATTTTTTGTCAATTTAGTCCTTATTGTATGAATTTTACCAATTTAGTCCAGAAAGTATTTAATTCGTTTCACTTTGGTTCTCACTTAGACGGACCATCAAGTTTTTTTAACAAAAATGACCATGTGTCATATATTTAGGGGGTATAACGTGTCCAATTCGTAATTATATTCTATCAAAAATTTAATGGTCCGTTTATACAAGGACCAAAGTAACACGAATTGAATATTTTAGAGATCAAATTGATAAAATTAATACATTAAGGACTAAACTGATAAAAAAAAATACATTTTAAAAACCAAAAATTATTAACCCATAAGTATATATTTTGTTAATTCTTCAATAATAAGAAGCAAAACTAACAATTTTTTACTTTCAAAAACATATATTTTGTCTCATTATATACATTCACAAAATGAAAGTTTCTAAGTAAAAGAACAAGAATTAATATTTACTTTATTACTTTGCTTAGAAGTATTTATTGCTAAGATTATAATGTAATAAATTTATTTTATACTCTTTACACATGTAATAGTAGAGAATACTTAAACGCACTCATATGTCTTCCAAGTCGTATGAATTTTTATTGATTTATTACATTAAAAAGGATTAAATTTAAAAATAAAATTCATACGAATTGTTATTATTGGATGTAAGAAATATATCCGATACGTATTCTTGAGTATCTGACGAGTTATTAAGGATAGACCCTCTCAAGAATATAGCGTATCTATGTCAAACACTGACACTCTTTCAACACTCTCAGACATATGTTAAAAACACTGTTATACGTGTCCATAATTAAATGATAATATTTTAATTTCAGACACGTGTTCAACATTTCTTTAGACCATGTCAAGCAATTAACAAAGTTTAAAATTTTGGCTACAAGTATCTTATACTATGACAGAACATAAAATTACTAAGACTATTTATATTAAAGTCGTACTCAAAAGATAATAATAAAAGCAAAAGATACGCAAAAAATTTAAAAAAGATAAATTAAAAAAACAATAACAACCATCTAAATTATATATGTCGGGTGGACGTCTAAATATAATTGATAATTATAGACTATTATAACGCTTGAACCTAAAAATTTACACTAGATGACTAAACATAACAATTACTTATCATAATGAATTGAATTTCTTATGAATAATATATCATTATCACTATATTTTTACTATAAATTATATAACTTTATATATATAATATAATTATCTATAGCATATTCCAATGTGTTTGTGTCTTACTTTTTTGAGAAACGACGTGTCTATGTATCCATATCGTATCGTATCCGTGTCTCGCATTCTTGTTTGTGCTTCTTAGCAGATGAGTATCATATCCAATACAAATCCACCAACCTTAACTAAGTATGCAAGTTTTATAGTCTTTCACTGTGCAGTTAGCAGATTTTTTTACAAGGTCACACATTGTTATGCACTTTTGTTTCCTTCTTTACAAACTCGTGATGTTTTCGACTATAGCATCTTGAGTTTGAGGAGGGTTAAGTATAGTCATTTTTGTAATATTATTTTGCCCCATTATAAAAAGGTGTTCATTTGCACCTTTCATTATTATGATGTAACAAACTTGTGTGGCTACAATAATATTTTTGTAAAACCCGGGTAAAATTTGAACTTTTATGAATAAAGGGCAAAACGATAAATGGCCACCACGGGTCGAGTTGCAAACTTAAAATTTTCTAGAGCTCGGATGACGAAACAGACCTCGCTGTTAGATTCGTCTCACAAAAATTAATTATCCCGTCTAATTTCGCCGAATTCCGAGATAGTCGAATTTTGCGCGTTTCACGAGATGGTCGAACCTCAGGTGACCCAGATACAAAATTTTAAAGAAAATTATGAATTTTAGAAAATAAATTAAGACAAATTAAAAATAAAAATATTTTGAACTTGAACCGGAGCAAAATTTAATCGTTTTGGGATGAAAAGAGACCCAAAAAAAGGAGGACGTGTGGCGCATTGTGGACCAAGGATTTAGAAAATATAAATAAGGGAGAAAATTAAATTTTCTCCCTATTTTTACTCAGCCGATAGAAAAGAGAGGGAATGGTGAGAGTTCCTCCAACTTCTCTCTACGAACTACAGAGCTAGAGAGCTCGAATCCACTCAGGCCAAGAACTAAAATCGGTCTCCTCGACAAAAACTACGCGTACGTACCAAAAATGAGGGCTTTCACCTAACAAGTGAAAAACCAAAATTTGGAGAAGCTTGGAGATTGAGCTTGGGTCGAATTTTGGAGCTTCCTACGGACATTCCTTACGCTTCAAGAGGTAGGGGTTCTCCTACTAAGAATTATTTACAACTTAGAATGTTATATTGAAATGGGTAGGTTGATAGACATATATATCATTTGCCTATTGAAGAGATTTTGGTGAAATAGGTATTGAAATTAGGTGGATTAAATTCTATTTAAAATGGAAATGTAAAAATTGCATAATGTAGTTTTTTGACTTATGTGAAATTGTAGGCATGCTATGTGTTTACTTGATGTCTTGAGAAATTGAGTGTGTTATTACTTGATATGTGATGGCATGCTTGAACTTTGGTTCTAGATAAAATATTGATATGTAGATGTTTAGACATCGACAGTGTAAGAATTATGAGAATTATATATTTTTGATATAATTTGTCATGGGTGATATGAAATGTTGGAAATAGTTCACATGGTATACATAGCACATAGAACATTGTATTATGGTTGCAATGAAACATTACATTACATATGCACGGGAACATCGCATTAAGTGGGTGTGTGTGTACATGAATAGAGTTAACACCACACTTAGTAGTTGACGAGTGAACTCAGGTGAGCTAGGTCGATGATTTGGCCGAGTCGCACGGTTGTGCATGGTAAAGAGGGTTGGGGTTGGCAAAAAAGGCTAGAAGATCCCTCGGGTACAAGGTCTGGTGACTTAGATATGAACTTCGTTCGTACAAGTCCATAAAATATGTCGGTGTACGCGGAACTGTTGGTGGAAGTCCATGAATTCCGTGTCGATTGGGTGCCGTTGATGTAAGTCCATAAATACCCACCCCAAAAAAGATCCTGGATTGAAAGACGTCATTTGATGTGCAATAAAGATGGCGGGCTAATACACATTGGCACTAGCATGTGTTGGAGAGCTGGGGAGGGCTCGGATTGAGTTGAATGAGTGAATCTCACCTCATTTCATGACATGACATGGTAGATTCCAACATTGGATGCATATTCATACATTGAATGTTGCATGTGAACATTTCATATGCATTTAGGTTGGGGAGTAACCTCTATAGAGGATACTCTATTGAGCGTGGTTCACCCTTTATGGAAAAAATATTTCAGGTGCGGGATTTACGCCGATAGATGCCTCCCATTACTAGCCCCAAGAATGAATAAAGCCGACTTGTGGCTTTTGTGGTTTATCTTGTAAAACTTTTGTGTAAATTTCATTTTGATGTATAAATTCAACGAATCGAATGTAATGGAACTTACACAAGTCATGTTTTGCATGAAAAAATCTCCGTATACAGGTTTGGAATGGGTTCGAAGTGAAAAACAGGTGAAACAGGCAAAATTGGACAAAGAGTATCGGTACCGCGTACCGGTACACCAAGTCACAGAAGGTTCACCGTACCGGTACGCTATGGTCAAGAAGGTTCACCGTACCAATACACAGCACCGATGTTGTCTCCAAAATTCTGAAATTTTAAAATTGTTTGTCATGTTTTCGGCCTATCTTTTCCTTATTTCCAAAGATACAAATAAGCATTAAATGAAGTGTACTGAGGCTTATTGGACTCGGATGAATTAAATGATTAAAGGAACACGGATTATATGCGTGGGTTATAATCCTGGCTAAAGGGATTCTTTTGAAATGATGTCGAGAATTGCGACAAGCAAAATTAATTCTGTAAGTTGACGGTTGGTCAACGGTTAGTAAAGGACCCCCAGTTCTTGGGGTGACACAATTTTACTCTCATTTTATTTTCATTATCTCGTTTGTAGTTGATGTTTCATTCGTATCTTGTACATATACGGATACTTCGTCTTTGATGGAGTCTCTGTGCTTCATAGCTAACCATTTTATTGCTTCAAACATTATTTTGTGTTATAACCGAAGAGTAGGGTTGCTTGCCCATGTTTCTAATTTTACCAAATAATTTAAGTTTTAAAAAGTGAAAAGCAATCATAAAAATTACAAGCATCCACTCAAGATATAATATATCAACCAGATTCGAGAGAGGTCAAAATTTTAATCTTAAAAAAATTGAATAATTTCAATTTAAAAAAAATACATGGCAGCTTAAAGATAATCACACTCTACGTGCATAAGAAAACGTTTGTTTACCTGTCTAAGCCTCTTGAGCTCTTTTTTTGCCAATTTTTGCCGCCAACGACATTGTATTGTAATAATGTCAGATTGACGATGACGAAAAGCATTGCGAGCTTTGTACATCCTCCAATGAGCCTATAAAATTGCAATACAACTTAGTATGACAAAATAATTGAATAGGTAATGAATGGCTGTTCTTATTCCCAAATCATCCATTTTCCTGTTGTACACAGTAAAAGAATCAAATAGACAAATAATCTGCATGCATGCATGCATGAATGCCCAGATTTATATCAAACAAAACAACCGACCAAGTGCATGACCCCATCCAAGTATGTTATATCGCTGAACCCAATGAAACCGATCCCGGAAACCAATCTAAGCCATTCACCCCATGGATTATATCTCTTCCTCACAAATTTCACCAAGACCATTACCAGCCAATTCCCGATAGTATCATAACGTTCCCAGAAGTAACAAGAGTTCAAAAGCAACTCCAATAATCAAAGTAACATCTCACAAATGTCCATCAAGATTTTATCAACAAAATTATGAAGTACTCATTCATTATCACAGACAAACCTTGTTAAAACAAGTACAGGTGTCTCCAAGCGCACTTTCAATATTGGAAGTCCATAAACACCAAAAATAAACATCACCCAAAGATCAAAACCGGCTCATGAGATTAACCCATCAGGTCACTAAGAATATATGTTCATCCTTAATTCAAGGAAATTGGGTTCAAGGATCATGAATACAAGAGGCTTAAAATACAGACAGTCTGATATGATATCATATACAAATTAGGATACACATAAAATAAGGGAAACAACCATAAGTTTGATTCCGTCGCGTTCAATTCACGCAACAAAACTTTGATGATCATTCCCATGGTTAGCATAATTATCAAAATTGAAATTCAAAACCAGTACTTGAGATTAAGACAAAAAAATTCATGTGTGATCACAAAAGTAAATACTACCAATCATAGTTATCAAATCGTACATCGGAAGGCGTATCGTTTTTTAAAAATAGTGTATCGTAAGATACGGTGCAAATTTAAATAAATAATAAAAAATATATATATACCTTTGAAAAAAAATCATACACTCGTAAAAACATAAAATTTTATTAATACTCCACCAACTACTCAAGTCATCAACATAATTCACTAATATTATAATGCAAAGTTCACAACCATAGTTCACTAATTGAAACATACATTATGAAAATAGGATGTCGGTGATGCCACTGTTTCACAAAATTAAAATTAATCAAGATTCAGATTTTTTATACAAATATATATATTTTTGTATAAAATGACGTCATAAAAAAAAAGGTATCTATATTATTTTCAAGCACGTATATTTTTTGTATATATTTTCACAAAAAAAAAAATGATATGTTTGAATTGGCATAAAACAAAATCGTAAAAAAAGAAAAAAACAGTTTTTGCACGTATCGGGCGTATCGTACTGATACGTATTGTATCATAAAAACGTACCGTGAATTGGACGATACGACGCAAAAACGATACATAATTACGATCCGTATCATTTTAGGCCTGTATCGTAACGTATCGTACGATACGTATTGCATATCGTACGATACTAACAACTATACTACCAATATATGAGAGCTCCATTCAGGTTTACAAAGCAACATGTTGACTGCTTGTTTGCAAAACTCAAAACGTCAAACCTAGTGCCAATTGATGATAAAGACTCTCCTGCACAACCAATGATTAAAATTCCGTTTCAGAGCATCATTTCGGCTACTCAGAAAATGGAAACATTTCGAAGTGTTTCGAAAACAAAATAAAATAAATAAGATGACGTTTGGTAACCGCTTGTTTTTTTTTTCATTTTTGTTTTTATTTTATGACTAAAAAAAAATAAAAATACGTTTGATGAATGTTTTTTTTTTAAACATCTTCATTTTAAAAACAAGGCTAAAATATAGAAACATTAAAAATGATGTATTTGAAAACATCCAAAAAAAAACACGTGCGTCTCAGCCTGGCTTTTAATGAGGTCTTAGCTTCGAATCTTGTTAACACCAAAATTTAGGATTTTTTGGTTGAAAGTATAAAAGGGTCATTTATCTCTTACCTTCCTACTGCTCACCCAGTTTTTCTCTCGTCTGTGTCTATCTGCGAGGAATCCGAAAAAATGTCGCCTCTCTTCTCTCTCTCGTCTTCTCTGTGAAGACTCCGAAGATGAACTTTTGGTGGCTTTTGGTGATGGTGGGTGATGTTTCGGTGGCTGGTGGTGGGT
>CM042186.1:30833137-30861875 GCA_023539305.1 Ilex asprella | reverse complement strand
CGGTTGTTGGGTGGCTAGTGGTGGTGGATTTTGCTTGGTTAAGTGTTGGGTGGCTGGGTAGTGGTGGGTTTGGGTGATGGGTGATGGGTGATGTATTTGTGGGGTTTTGGTAGTGGTTGGATAGTTAGTGATGGTGGGTTTTGCTTGGTTTGGTGTTGGTGGTAGGTTTTCTAGGTTTTGGTGTTTGGTTTCAATGGTGGTGGGTTTCGGCAATGGGGGTGGTAATGGTTGGATGACTGGCGATGGATTTTGCTTGGTTTTGGTGTTTGGCAACGGTGATGGTGGGTTTTAGGGATTGAGTTTCAGGGATTGTGGCCTTGTGGCGGTGGGTTTGGGTGGTGTTGGGTGCTGAATTTTGGTATAATACCAAACACATTTTCTATTTTTGTTTTCATAATTTTTTAAATATAAATGACTACCAAACATGTTCTATATTTTTAATTTTATCAAAAACAAAACAAAAATTAGTTTTGTTTTTTTATATAAAAAAAAAAGTAAAAACGAAAACGCTACCAAACGCACCCTAAATAATTTAAGAATTATTTTTCCAAAACATTGGTCCAAATATACCAAAGTAGCTTGAAATAACTCAAAACATTCCGAAATAATTGTGCAAATATATTGAAACATTACAAAACAACTCAAAACATTATAAATCACCTCAAAGTATTATAATTTCAATTCCATCACATTGAAACAAAACGATCTCCTAAAAAACAGAAATGTTTCATACGATTCGACCATTTCGAAACGAAATTTTGATCCTTGCACAAGCAAGTTTGATTGTAATGTTCTCTTGCTCGTAAGATGACTAAACTAAAGTACAACAAAGGATTTCTCATATCTGGCCACGAATGTTTATTACCAATGCAAGTGGTTTTAATATTTTTCTCAAACTCACAGTTGAAAGAAAACAAATTTCCTATAATTTTGTGTTACTTCCCATCAAGCTTCAACCTGACTCACGTTAATTACTCAAGACACTGGAAACAGAAGACAATTATAAATTGAGTCTCAAGCATTACAAATATCAATGATGTGTGTTTGCAATACTACTCTTCCATTTGCAAAAGCAATGCAGGCATTTTATTTCTGTAGAATATAACCTGGGCCAAGTGGTTAAAATAAATGGAAAATAACAAAAAAACTTCAGGTCCTTTGCACGTGCAATAGGAGAGAGAGCCAAATATATAAATGCATCGGACAAGAGACAGAATAAAATACCAAACGAAACAACGAAAGACCATACGAAATTCACCTGAATCAGAGTAGCAGCTCTATGTTCCTTTCTATGCAGAAATCTCTGACGGGTTGAGAAACCACGGATACTGGACTGGATAAGTACAGTAGAACCATAAAGCTGCATATAGGCATGCCTTAATAGCCATCTTCGTACATATTTCTGTACCAAAGTCGCAGCTGCTGCCTCTCGCATTGATGTATAAGTAACTCGAGCAAGATGTCCTGCAAAAGTAGCAATAAGTATAATATCAAAAGGAAAGAAAGACCTTAATGCAGAAGACTAGGAAGGCAATCAACTCTTCCTTCAATTCACTAGGATTCTGCTGATACATAAACCAATTAAAAAATAAATAACAGTTCACTCAATTGTACACAACGGGCATGATAAAATGAAACCTGGAATAATACAGCACTACATATAAATGACTTCTTGATGTCAAAAATTTAAATGACTACTTGATGTCAACTACTAGAGTGGCCACTGCTTGGGGAAAACGCTCAGGCTTGTCACATGTATGAGTTAGAAAGCAAGTCCAGATAGAAGAACCACCACTTTGTGGAAATTATGCCAAGGGTTACCACATATAAACTATTAAGTGATATTCATAAGAAACTGC
Organism: Ilex asprella; assembly: GCA_023539305.1. Taxonomy (NCBI): domain Eukaryota; kingdom Viridiplantae; phylum Streptophyta; class Magnoliopsida; order Aquifoliales; family Aquifoliaceae; genus Ilex; species Ilex asprella. The sequence goes on along the minus strand of CM042186.1, from coordinate 30,860,016 downwards.
GAAAAATCACACTAATTTTCTATGTTTATATTATAAACTTCAACATTCTATGATCGAAAGTTCAGGCTTTAAATTAATTACTTTCGTATAGTGTGTATCAGTTAATATCCAAGTAGTATTAAGGTTTTATAATGCATATTAATTAGCCGTATGGAAGTAAAAAAGAGGGAAGCTCCTTCAGATGAACAAATTTCAAACCTCCCTCCTCCCATAATGCATCATATCATCTATCTACTTGTTCAAGGGGCACAGAAGTTGCGTACACACTCACTCTTCTATTTTTTATTTTCTTATATATTTCCTCCTTATTTTCCTTTCTTCCCATCTTATCATATCAAGTATAGTTTATTAGCCCCTTGTGTTCATTTGCATGTGAGAAGCAGTTAGAACAGTTCCGACCTCTACCATGCTAACCCGTTCAACCACCCTGCCTTGGGTGATAGTCATGGGGGGCTAACGTATGATTAGGCTTAATAGAGTCATTCAACAATGCAAAAAAATTATATTTCCTCAAAGTTATTTGATTTAAAGTCTAAAAGTTGATGATGTCACAGCAATGTTATGAAGAGACAACATCAAAATTGATAAATAAGATGATGTTGATGGTTTCTTGACTCAAAAGTTCTACTTTGAATTGTACTGAGCAAACAACCGCCAAAATCATTTTTCCAACCTATAGGAAAATATAGTAGAACATGTGATTGTTGTGAAGAGAGTCATCCCATATTTAAAAAGTAGGTAGACCCAAGGTTAGCTTATATTCTAGAGGAGTCACTCTACTCATAACCAATTGGTTTTGAGTTGAATATTCTAACTTGTCATCAGATCTGGGCCTTGGGTGCATAGTAGTCCAAGTCTCTTATCCAGTTGAATTTCCCGGTATGTTTCTCTATATGTTTCGATTCACCTCCAATCTGTCCGTCTCTTTGTCTATTTCAGTTTGTTTGGGTAGCTCACATGCTAATTCAGGTTAGGAAGGGTATGAACCAAGCTATCCACAACAAAAAACTAAGTAGACCAAAGATTTGTTTGTATACATAACCCACATAACCAATTGCTAATCCCCACATTAGAAGGGGCACTCCACCCATAACCAATTGTTTTTGTTGTCATGCTTGTAACAATAGCCAAATATGGTTTCAATGAAAATGACGTCCATATTGCAGCACCTTTGATGCATATACCCAATGATTTGAAGGTGACATCATCGAATACTTCACAACCACTCATATCCAATTCTCCACCATCTTTGTACACTAAGATGCATGGCCATAGCAAGTTGAAAGTGGATGGCAAATGTTTTTATGCAAAAAAGCACCTAATGTTTTTATGTGAAAAAGCAAGCTAATGAAGACCAACAGGCCATCAGGAATGAATATGATAACTGCCAACACATCGATATATATATATGTATAAAGCAATCAAATTAGATGGAAGAGAGTTTAAGAAGCCTTGCCTCCCACTTTCCTTTTTTCTTAAAATTTTCAGTTATCTAATTATCACATAGTTTTAACCAATTACATACTAACACATGTCTCATGTAACTACCACTCTACCCACTAATTGACTACCACTCATTTAAAATTATTTAAAAATTTAAAAACATAATTTTACCACCTTAACTTTTCATAATTGTTTTATCACCATAATTTTTCATAATTTTCTATCTAATTTTTCAAATGGAATGATGACAATAGAAAAAAAAAACAAAGAAAGGGGAAGTAGGACGGTGACAGTAGGTGATGTGTGCAAATTTCGTGGATTGCATAGGGCTGCCACTAGTATTTTATTAAGTGAAAGAAAAAACCTCTGCAGTATGCTTGTAGAGAAATTGCTGATGCACGATATGAGATAAAATCCTTGCGTGCAAAAAATGTCCGTAGTCGACCCTGAATACGCTTTGCAGCAAAATCCAAAACCTCAGCACGTCGCGAGTCTAAAACACCAATTTGACCAGCTCTAAGAAAAACTTTTGTCCTTCCCAACTGCCACAAAGCAAGTAAATAAAAGCAACATGCATAAAATACTAAAAACAAATTAAGCCATGATACCAACAACAAACCACAACTTAAAATTAGACTAGCTGAATGTTTTGGTTCTTTTAATTCAACAGTCGGGGTGTACCGGCCGGTTTACGCGCACCTCGACTAATCTTTTACCGGTCCTGTCAAACACAGGTTATCCATTCCGAAACTAGGGTATTCACGAGAGATAAATCTCCCGTAGCTTAGCCCCATGGAGTTACCAAAATTCGAACTCAAGACGTCTAGATTTATAGTTCATTCATGCCACCACTTGAACTATTCGTTGGAGTTGACTAACTGAATGTTAACAACTAGAGAAATAAGTCAAACTATATTCTGACGACCAACTTCAAAGAGTAATGTGGAAGAAAACCTGAAAATTTTCAAGCTTTAATTTCTGTAATATCTTCTCCGTCATGGTTTTTTCATCACAACTGTTAGCACATAAAATAGGGGGAGTAAACGAACCTGAAGTGCAATAATTAATAGAGAAAAAAGGGGCAGAGGCTTTAGAACAAGAAGATTAGAGGATTAATAAGTAATTCAAACAAGATAAAAGGGATTAACATGCAATTCACCCACAAACATTCACACTTAAAAATACAACAGAAAAATGTCAAAAAGTATCAACAAACCATTCAATGTCAAATTGACAAGTTAAAAACTAAAGCAACGAAGAAAGTTGGCTTTGAGAAAGCAATGAGAAGAGTAAGTCCAAAACTGATTCACAAATATGGCATTCAAAAGCAAGGAGAGAAACATTCGTGACAATAATATCTTCTTTATATGGTAACACGATTTGATCTATCAAATATTTTATTATTAACATTCTAAGCACAAAATATTCGAGTTTCAACTTCTCAAATACTAAATATTCAAATGCAATAAAAAGTAGTAACGTTTAAATTCAAACAGTATATCAAATCTTAACACTTGAAAACACACAAGTCAAATTGTCAAAGTAACTAAACATTCAGTTAATGTTTCCACCAATCTTGAGTACTTCAATCATCGTCATCGTCAAGCAAATCATGTCCTCCATTGCCCGTGGATTAATATCCCTCCGCATCATCCTGGCCACCAGCCTCATCCAAAACTGTCTCTACCTAATCTATGAGCGAAAGTGTAGTCGTTTACCTTGAACCCTTAGAGGTTGATGTTGATCTAGTACGTTGGCTACATTCTTCAACTTAAGAAGCTAGAGCCTCATTCTAGTGTTTTATCACACATCAAAATTTTCTACAATTGAGCAAATATAAAGGTCCACAACAAATCACCAAAGAAAAAAAACATGGACAAACACTTGCCATGTCACCTGGAGATTAATCTCGAGGTGCTCGCATTTTGCACTTAAGCTTAACCTCGGACAAGTCGCTTCGCCTTTGACCACTTGAGGCAAGTCGGCTTCGCCTAGCAGATCGACTAGGCGCGTTTTAGATAGCACTACTTAGAACTCTAATGACAATGTGCAAAGCAAGCACAATTCACAACCACAAACCAGAGAAATGATATAAGATTGGAGGCAGTCCTTTAAACTAAGGAGTTTTGCTCTTTAATAAGATATGTCAAGGTCAGAACAACATCATCCTAAAAACGATTTAAGAACACCAAAGGTAAGCACCAACAATTGAGCGACTTCAAGAAAATATTGTTTTTTCCTTTCACATTTAAGAATTTGTATGTTTGCATCAAATTAGGTAGCCATAATCTAGAGAAAGAGTAGGAAGTAAGAACCACTTCACTCTTGCGTCATACCATGTAAACCCAAGTTACAAGAGAACAACAATTAATAAAGTTAACAAACCATCAGTACCCAGATAAAGAGACAACTCAAGAAAGTACCCCACAATATCATAATGAAAAATTATAAACGAAGCAGTACTTTCATTATTACTACTAGGATATGGGGTTTTGTTTGTGTGTGGTAAACTTAGAAGTATCGCAAAAAAAATCAGTATTTTTACGTTGATTCGTAACGAATGGAGAAAATCTGTCCAGCATGCAAATGTGAAATATCCTATGAAGCACAAATACTTCGCCAACTTTGAGACGTTAAATTTGATCGATGCTCTGATACCAAGATTGATTGTGAAGCTATTAGGATTTTGAGAAAAGAGGAGAGAAAAATAGGAGAAGAGAGTAGTGTGTTAGGTTAAACAATTATACATAGCTTATATATATAGTCACAAAGTACTAAAGTACCCTTAAGCTAGAAATTACACATAACACTTAGCAAGCACATCCAAGAAACATAACCATTCGAGACTCCCAAGCAAAAAATATCAACAAAGCAAGCCAAAAGACATTGAAAACTAAATCAGAATAAAGGAGGTTCTGTAGGATTACCTAGTAGTCCCAAACACACCTAGAAATGCAGATTGCAACCCAAGAAAAAGCAGCTAAATAACGGTCTCATTAGATGGCTTCAAAAAATACCAAAAAAACACCATATTTCTCATCATGACGAGACGATTCAATCTATGTGGTCGCCGAAATTTGGTGTGCAAACAAGTTACATCAGTATGATGTCATTGTACAGATGCGGACTTCAACTATCCCCATTCACATCCTAATAGTCTTCAGAATATTTAGTGACTTCTGGGCTACAATCTGTTGCTCGGATACCAAGTTGGACTGTAATCCTAGTTGACATTAGGGGTTTGGATGTGCAAAACAAAAAGGAGGGGAAAAAGAGAAGGGGGGGAAGCAAGATATGGATAAAGAGAAAGAGGCATTCATCTCCTAGCCCCAGTCGTATTTTTAATATTGAAAACAGAAAAATATAACAAAAATGCTATTCTCTAGAACATCCCCACACATTTTCCAACCATATTCAAACACAAGTTTACCTACAAGAAAAAAACTAGTCATTGTAGATATGAATCAAAAGATCCTTCATACCAGATTATACATATACTTACTATCATGAGCATGCCAGGAGTTAGGTGCCATGGTATTTGTATCAAATGCTTCCACCATACACTAAGGTTTCATAGTATCACTCTCTCAATGTCAAGGATGCAGTTTTAAGCGTCTTAAAACTGTTTGCTATGCCTCCGGCACCTTTTAGAGCACCAACTAAATATCCTAAACAGAGGTACTGCCTCTATCCCTAAAGAGAATGCGAAACCATTTTCCAAACACAAAATCTGAAGTTATCTCCAAAGATAGACCATTACAAGAGCACCTGTGAATATAAAACCAAGAAAATTAAATGTATTTGACCTGACATACATTGACAAAAAACCAAAGGCAAAAAGAAATGGGAAAAACATTGCACGAGAGAGGGAGAGAGCAATGAAAAATCAATGTCTTTCCCGATTAGATACACTACAGTAAATGGAATAGGGATGGAAAGCAGCATGCCAATACTCTCAATCATGATAAAGTACGGAGACTTAAGTAGACCACATTGAATGCAAAATAGGCTTATCTATGAGAGTGATGTTCCTTACAGAAAGAGGATGACTAACATAAGAAGCAGAAGCTCTCCAGATATTTTTTAAAAAAATTTATAATTTGAGTGGTCTCTAAATAGGAAGGCTCTATGCCATTATACTCAATACCGTAGTTACTGTGAATCACAAAACTTACATATTCAACAAATATAAAAGAAGAAATAGCAAAAAGTATTATGGATAGCCAGATCGATTTTATTAAAGCACAAGTGTAACATGATAGTAAATCACCAAGCTTAGTGTATTCCGCATTTCCACTAACAACGGGTATAATTGTCCAACAGAGGACTATTACATGCAAATATTGTCAATACACTCCCAGATGAAAATCAGGCATACAAACAAATTTGTAATCTAGAAAGAATACCAAGACTAAAAATTGCAAATTAAACCCACCTTCCATCTATAATTTCCAAAGCAATTAGGCCAAACCGATCTACGAACTCATTATAAGTTTTCCGAGTTGGATAACCAGCCAGACTTATCCGAACAGCCTCCAAAACACCCTACACAACGTCATAGTACTACCATATGAGACTGCTTTGCATATGACATCCCTAACAAAAAAATTCTAAATAAATATAAACAGATAACCATATCTTTCTTTCAGTGCTGGGATATAGAAAAAATTGAGCAGGGAATCACATTGCATGCTGGAAAAAGAAAATACAAAACTACGAAAAGCAAAATTGAACCTTGCAAATAGTAATTCTCAAACAGCAATATACTTCTTACCCCTGAAGTGAGCAAATAAGCCTTCGAAAAAGGCCACCGTTACTGCAAAACAAATGTGGCATATTTTGTTTGCATACAAATGTGTATCTTTGGCATGTCAGTTCACATTTTTTTTTCTTTCTTCTTTTTTTCTTTAGAAGGGGTGCAACACAAGGACTTCCCAGGGGTCACCCATCCTAGTACTACACTCGCCTAAGCACGCTTAACTACAGAGTTCTGATGGGATCCAATGCATTAGTGCCGGCATGTCAGTTCACATTACACTATTTTCATAGTATTTAAATATATATATATATAGGCCAAATCAGTGAGATCTCATTAGGATTCCATGCAGATGTCATCTGATGACATCGATACTAGGAATATCGCCCAGGATTCACATTAACCTTAAGAGAACTATCATTTCAACGAGTGCATCAGGTCCAAAACTGATTCAAGTAGTGCTCACAGAATTCTTCCATTGTCTTGGGTAAATGATTTTCAATTACTTAACCAATTAAAATACAAACAAAACACAAAATTCAACAAACCAATATGAATCTACCTAGAATGGGGTATTGTACCGTGCAAAGGATCAAAACTAGAAAAGGAAATGGAAAGAGAAACATAACGAAAAAGGGAAGCATGTACCGAGGTATAAAAGCACTGAAGGAAACAAAAAACACAGTGATATGGAACCCAAAACAATGATATAGGACATTACAAGACCTACGATGACTAAAAAAATTCAAATACTAAATATATATCCAAGCTCAACATGCAACAACAATGCAGACCAGTTCCATATTTTAATTTCAACTTTCAACAAAATAGGGGAAACCAGTAAGCATCCTGCAGCATAAAAATATCACATCAAATATATCATCAAACAGAATCGTTATTCTCCAGACAATTGACAGTACCACAAAGATGGAAAAGATACCTTGCTGATTTCAACACAGAAAGAGCTGATACAAAAAGGACTTGGCAAGTTTTGATGTAGGCAAACTTCTTAGTACAACAATAACGGCCCTAATGAAACTATGACCCAACTATGGCAGGAACAACAATTACCGCACAAACTCAGAAACACAACACAAGTGAAGAGCAAAAATAAGTGCAGTGCGCGTAACAACGTTTGAAGTTAATTAAGCAAACACAGATCAGAATAATTTTATACCAAATAATTTTACATGTCTGAACACGAACTCCATGAAACTTCAAAGTAAAATAAAATGAAGAAATTCTAATACTACTGACCCCACAACGTAACTGGTGTAAGATACTTTGGCTTTCAAACTTCTGAGGCCAGTTCAAGGAGTTTGGCTTCACACAGCGAACATAATGAGGCTCTGTTGAACTGAGGGTTTCCATGAGAGCTTGAAGTTGTTGCTAAAATCAAAAATAAGAGCAGTTGCACAAGCACATGCTGGTAAGAAACCGAAATTATTGCACCATGCAAAGACAAAACAAAAGTTCTAATATTTCCATACCTAAAACATGGGAAAAGAATTATAAGCATTAAATAGAAATCCACAAAAAACCTAATAAAATTGAATATAAATCCACAACCACTAGACAGTAATAGACATATCTCAAAAAAAAAAAAAACATTTTAATCATGTCCTTCTTCCTTTTTCATATTATGTAATTTGCATAAAGATCTTCTTAAATAATTATATCGTGCACCAAGAGTGCCAAGGCTTCATATGTGCTCTTCATACCTTAAATCGAGAGGCCACCGAGGAAAACTTGTAAGATGATCTTGAAGATTCATCCGGTAATGAAGGAAAGAGACCAGCAACAAAGGAGCACTTAGAAGAAGCCAATAAATTGCAGTGTTCAACCACAATATAATCACGATTTTTTTCTAGGAATGTATCTGTCGTATACATGACCTACAGAACATTAGACGGAGAAAATATCATGATAATTGTTCACTAGTTCACACCGTATTTTAACTGACAGCAGTTTTGTTACTACTGACATACCTTGCCAGCATAGTGGGAGATGATAAAATCTGTCTCAGAAAATTTTGCCCTTTCCAATCTTGGGTGGATCCGGAAATTCTGGAACAGCTTGTTTGAAAGAGTTTCATGTGTTGATTTGGGAAACATGCTACAAGAACAGGAAAATCAGGATAAGGACAAGCTACAACAAAGCAATATGATAGAGAAAGACGCACAAATCAACAGCAAAGAACTTATGCTGTACCAAGCTTCATCCAAAAGTGCAATTATCCCTATAGGCTTCTGCAAAAGCACGTAGAATATTGCATGAGGCAGAAGAATAACTAGTGGCCAAGAATAATAAAACTAATAAATACCAAGGAAAAGAAAAAAGATGCCAGTTTTCATCATGTCTCTCCCATAGAAAAAAAATCAAATAAATCTTAGGACCCAGCAGACCAGGCCTGCTTGCACAATTATACTAAGCATTTTTATTTTAAAAACATAAACCGGAAACACTTTATACTAATTCAATTCAAGCATCAAAACCTTGTTTGTATCCTAGTAGATGTTACTCAAAGAATGGTTTAAGAATCAATCTAAAAATTGGTGAAAATTGCAAGTAAGCTAAATCAATCTATACTATTAATAAAAGTACACTATCAAGAAAAACTTTGATTGACTACTTTAACCCTAAAGCAATATATAAAGAGAATACTAGCCTTATTTAATTTAGACGTCATATTACAAAGACTTGATTGATGTTAAACTTTTTATTGGATAACTTTACTCTCACAATACTAACATTATTAATATGGAATTCATATCAATAAAACTTCATTAATATTACACATATCCAACTCTTTCATATTCTTTCTTTTAAAAGAAAAAAATTAATTATTAAAATTATTAAATTTACTTTTATTTATGTCTATCTATTTTCATTAGTTGATGACAAGTTTCTAAATTTTCAAATGAAATTGCATAAATGCACTAGAGTCCTATTTAGTATAAGATTTATTTTAATATACTATGGATAATATTATCAAACCCTAACTTTTCATTTTCTTCTCTTTTTATGTTTTAGTTTTAATAAATCCTCTTTAGTTATGTTTAATGGCAATAGTAGAAAACATTTTATTTGTATCGATTAGCAATGCTACGAATATGTTCAGTCTCACATTAAATTACTTATCACAACCTAACTTTTAAAATTTGTTCAACTTATTGTTTATAATTAAATGACCAGTATAACTTAAAATAGTTCACTTCTGTTTTTTTTATGATTTAATAAGTGTTTATGATACTTTTTAATTATATATGCCCACATACTATAAAATATATTTGTACCATTATTATGGTGTTGCAAATAAAATTAATCTAAATAATTAACTTCATGTGAAACGTTTTAAAATTTAAGGGCAGAGATTTATAAGAAAATACTTCATCAAAACTTAAGAGAAAATAAAACAATAAAAACTAATATTCATTATGGAAATATGTAGTGTTATGTCTATTACAAATTATATAACAGGAATATTCAAAATGTTATATTTATAAGTAGGTATTTGCTATTATATTTATTTAATTATTTATAAACAAAACCATAACTCAAAAAAGTCTACGTGCAAGGCACATGTGCATGATCTAGTTAACTATAAAAAATAAAGTACATGCATTCACCATTACCACCTTCATTGTTGAAAAAAAAAGTAATGATGGCCAAGGCCAAATAATAAAATAAGGTTTCAAGCCAAATAAATTACAAAACAAGCTTACTCATTTCCCAGGCACGTAATATATAAAGGACTGGATCAAAACAAATTTCAGGAAGCTGTACGTTGCAATTGCAACCATATATACAGAACGATATTTCTTAATCCCATTGTTTGGGGAGAAAATAATATGCACACCACAAGGCTAGTATTCTACATTATCCAACAAAAATGACCACTCTATCATTAAGGCATCACAGCACGCTCACACCTGATTCATGCAAAAATCTGATGAAATCAAGTACATTTCTTCAATGGCTAATAATCATTCTGAAACTCTTTCAGAAAATTAGCGAATCCTTCCGCATTCTTGCAAAATGCAGATTAAGCAACAGCAAACACCATAAAGTTTGAGAAATTGAATAATAACATGTCCAAAGAAATAGAACAAATCGTCACAGCCTTAAAATAATGAGAGTAAATAGGAAGCTTCATCATTTATACTTTCCAATAAAATAAATCCAGGTAGTCAAATTTAATACTAAGCAAATTGAATCCGAAGAAATCAAAGCATCATAATACCAAGTACCAACAACCACACAAGGAGACCTAAATTTTTTCAAATGCATTTCAATAGCAGACTAGATGGGGCCACATGCTACACAAGTTCTACACCTCACCCTATCATTGTTGTCTTTTGTGGCTGGTTGCATCCCACAACTAATGCGTATACTTTTTATCCTTTCAATATATTTCCAACTATCAACCAATTAGAGAATAGTTAACATACAAAAACCGCCATCCAGAATAATTGCCACAACATCATCTAATAGAATAGAATTGTATATTTAATTTTTCATTTCAAAGCAGTAGCATACAGAAAATATATGGAAGTTCGCAGTGATAGTTTTAAGCAATCATTCAGTTTATGACCAATTAGAGTATGATGAATATCTGACAAAGAGGACAAGGGAAAACCTTCTCAATCAGATCCAAAACATCTTGATTGTCTATAAATTCAATATAGCTCCAATTGATTTGTTCTTTACGATACTCCTCCTGCTCCATCTTAAATACATGCTGAAAGAGATCCCAAATAAAGAAAAAAGACAGCAACACAAATCAAGGGGTCCAAAAAAATGAGGAAAATGCAAAAACAAACAGAAAGGTAGCACAATGTTATTCCACTAAATGTATGATAAAATCCCATAAAGCATCATTGCGCACCTCATTAAAATGTTGTTGAAGCTTCTCATTTGCAAAATTAATACAAAATTGCTCAAAACTGTAGAATGAAAATATCAACCAAGGAATCAGTTTGGGGAAGTTCACCAAATGATTATATACTTGAGTTAAAAAATTCAGTTAGAAACAATTTAAGCCAATATATTTAAACAGACTAATATGGGATAATAGAACTCTGGAATGACCCTAATGAACCCAGCATAATGTGACAATGAAACCAGTGTAACACACCACATAAAATTTGTGTACATGCTCAATATAAGCCATATCCAATATTGAAGATTCATGGGAAGAGATTTTAGATGTCTGCTTTTCAAGGGAGACTCTTCTAGTGGTCAACCACAAGCTGGATCAGCCAGTTTAGTTTCCTGGAAATGCAGGCATTATCATGTGAATTGCAACTCGAGGTAGACTAAAAGAGGGGCAAATGATTTGACAAGAGGGCAAGATCATTGCAACCATATAAAGTACATTATTACCCTATTTAATTTTGTTCGTGTGGCAAGGGTGGACTTATTCTGGTGGGCATTTTTATTTATTTTCCTCATCCATTCTTATGGGCTAAGAAACCTCAACTTTCTTTGTTCCTCTCTTCCTTCTCATTTATACAAGTATAATTTCATCTTTTCAAGGATTTTCGTTGGGGGGAAGAAAACCATTGGAGCTACGTTGTACGGCATGGAAAATTTATAGAACGTACAGAATCAATCAACAAAGCAATCAATTAATGGTGTTTGACCTGTTACGTTTGAAGCATTCAAACCCATATATGTCCAAGACTCCAATTTGAATCTGAGATTCATGATCTTGCCCAACAGATCTGTTAATCTTTTCGACAAGCCTGAAACAAAGATACCATGCATACTGTCACTGTGAACATATAGATTAAGCAAGAGGGAAGGTACAGCCAGCAGACCAATCAAACAGCCGAGCATAAACAGTCTTGGCTAAAGCATCCCGACTTGCAACAGCAGCATTACAATCGAGATGTTTAACAATGATCCCTTCACGAGTTTGAATCGAACGTGTGCACAGCGTTGCCAGCAAAAGATTTACGTCACACCTGAGCAAAGAACAATTCAGTCGTTGAGATAGACCCAAGCAAAGAATAGAATCAACAGAAAAAAAATGAATAAGACGAGAATTTTTTTTTTGGGGGGAAGGGAGGGGAGTTTCAACATACATTAATCTTATGTGTTATGAAAGTATAACAATATGTATGTGTCTGTTGGAGGTGGAAGGAGGCCTTAGTAGCTCCATCTCCCTGCTCACTTTGTCCTTCAAGACATAAACCCCCCACAACTGTCTACAAAATAAAGGTGGAACTGCAACAATTGGTCGATTGTGATGTCAACTATTTGTGGGGATTTCTCACCTCTCATTCCCAAAAGAAGTCTTCGAGGTTCCTTGATTCCAAAAGAGGTTCTCTGTTAGTTTACTTTCCTCCATCACTCATTGGCATGTTAACCAAGTTATCCATATGTTAGGCAAGTGTTTTTATGCACTTGGAACATTTTGTTAGCTCAGTATTATTACGTACTTGGAACACAAAGTAGCTTGCTTCATTTCAAATGCCATGTTGGTGAGTATAGTCACTCATATTACAAAGAATGCTGGGAACAAGAGAACAAAACTCAAATCCATGAGCCAAAACATGACCTCAACAAATTACAAAATAGGAAAAGGTACAAATATTCATAAGAATTAGGCATTCTATTTGTAAGTGTGTATATAATTTTTTTATAATAGGAGTATATTTGTCTTTTGGGTAGTCTAGGGTTTTTTTTATTTTCTTGGGTTATATATATTCTTGTAATCTAGTTTATTGACTAGAGAGAGTAATATTTGCACCCAATAAAACTTTCATGGTATCAGGGCCTCCTCACCTATCAAGTCACAATCCATAAAGTCGCATCCACCATCAGCACTGTTCATTGATATTGTTCATAGGTATTGTTTACGATTACTGGTCCACAACACTGTTCACAACCGTTGTTCATCACACCATTGATAAGTGATATTTTGTAATCAAATTGTGTCGATTTCAGACGATAAGATTCAAGCAATTAGTATTCGTTTGAATGGAAATAACTATTCGTATTGGTCTAATGTGATAAAAAAAAATATTCGGTCGGGGAAGATGGGGTTATGTTTTGGGTTCTGAAATAAAACCCTTTAATCCGAAAGCAACAGAATATTACAAAATTGTTACTAAATGAGCAATGGAGAACGCTCAAGTTCTTACTTGGTTACAAAATTCTATGGAACCTAATATTGGTATAAGTTGTTCAAAATTTGACGCTGCAAAAAAAGTATTAAATTATTTGGAAGACATGTATTTAGAATTCAATTTTGAAAAACAATATCAATTAGAGATGGAAATTAGTGGTGCAACACAAGGAGATAAGTTTATTAGGAATTTTACAACCTTGTTTCTCGTAGATCGATCAGACTTAGGGGCACTAGACAGTTATGAGCACTATAGGGAGAAACAAGGTTGGTCTAATTTCTTATGGCTCTTAGAGACCAATTGGAGCCTCGTCGAGGTGCTATTTTTCATCACACCTCATGGCCTACAGTTGATTGATCTATTTGGAAACTTATTGGTGAAGAGACTCGACGTAAGGTGGCTCATGTGGTCACTTCTTCTCGGTCAGTGTTTGCTACCTCCAATACACAGCCTCAGTTGTTACCTCATGCACAACTCACATAAATTACTGGAAAACCAAAATCACATATTGGGATTAATGAATACAACTTTTGCGGTCAAAAACGACACTAGAAAGCTTCTTGTGCCAAACTTCACAAAGAGCATGCTTCTAATTAGTGGTCTTTCTTTCAGGCTTATGTTTGCCCTTCTGGAGTATTGACAACTTCTACATCTGATCTTGCCACTGTTTCTCCTAATATTGTTCAATCGATGATTGAGTAGCTATAGTCTATGCTTGCTACTTCTACTAAAAATCCGTCTCATTCCTTTGTTATGTCCACCATCCATTCATGTTTGATTGGTTCACAAATCTCAAGTATATCACCTTCTATATATTTGATCCAGATTCCTCACATTATATGACTCTGAATCTTTCTTCTCTTAGTAATTGTGCCTCTCCCTCTTCTCCTATAAATATTGTTAAACTAATAGTTCTCTAATGCAAGTTACTTCTGTTGGATATGTTCTTCCCTCTTTCTATCCCAAATATTTTTTCTGTTCCACAATTGTATGTTAGTCTATTGTCGATTAGTCAACTCTCTGATTCAAGATTTGATGTTGCATTTTTATCTTATGGTTATGTTATCTAGGATCAGATGTCCAAGAAATAGATTGGGGTCAAGCGTAAGAGCTAATGAATATAAATTCTAGACCACTTACATGTTCCTCTAGAGACTGGTTCTCCCAATATCTTTCTTTTGTCTACAAAATAATTTGTCCCACTTTTATTTGTGACATTCTAGGTTAGGTAATTTGTCTATTGAGGGTCTAAAGAGTTTAATTTCCTCTGGTATTCTGGTATTAGGTAATTTGTCTATTGAGGGTCTAAAGTGTTTATTTGTCTACTTCGCTTTTTTCTCTTACTCATACTTATGCATGGGAACCTACCTCTATTTTCACTAAAGGTGGTTTTACATATTATGTTTCTTTTATTTATGATTATAGTCGTTATTATTGGGTATATTTGATAGCCAATAAATCTGATTTTTTCAAATTTATTGCAATTTTCATTATATGATTCGCACTCAATTTTTTACTAATATAAAGTTCTTCAATCTGATTTGGGTGGGGAATATTGGTTGAAAGACTTCATTTACTTCCTAGATGCAGTTGGCACTAAACATCAATCATCTTGTTCAATACCCCTAAACAAAATGGTGTTGTTGAGCATAAACATAGACATATCCTCGAAATGACTCATGCTCTCTTGTTTTCTTCATTTATTCCCTCTATCTTTTGGAATGAAGTTGTTCTTACATGCTTTATCAATTAAATCATATGCCCACCCCACTTCTATCAGATGTTTCTCCATATATTATTTAGGAAACTTCCTAATTACTCTCTTTTTCGTATCTCTAATTCAACCTGTTTTGTTCTTCTTCATAAGCGTGAGTGAAAGGAATTGAGTGCTCATTCTATTTTATGTGTTTTTTGGGGTATAATTTCAATCAAAAGGGAGATCGGTATTATGATCCTATGTCAAAAAAGTTGTATGCCTCTCGCATGTTTTTCTTGAGAACATTCCATATTTCACGGTTCCTTCTAAAATAGCACATGTTTCAAGGGATGAACTTGTGTGTATTGACCCTTTTCCGCTGTATGAGTCTTATGAAGAGTTTATCCCCTCTTTTGATGTTTCTAATTTCATTCTTCGGTCGATGCTTCTTCTTTATCTTCTCTTTCTCATCCTTCTATTCTCTCTCTTTATCCTTTGATCTATTCTCAAAAAATACTTCTGCTTCCACATTGTGTGAGCATCAACTCTTACTAGTCTAGCTTTGATCCTATGGACGCTGCTCAACCTGAATGACTGCATCCTATTCGCACTCACAATCCACCTACGAGACTTGGTTTCGCTAACACTTGTTTTTCTTCTTCTTATCGTACTTTTCTTACTTCTATTCATTCTTATTTTGAACATTAATCTTATAAAGAGACTTGTACCGATCCTAATTGGATTAATACAATACATGATGAATTGTCTCCTCTTGATAAAGATGATACTTGGGATTTAGTTCATTTGCCTATAAGTAAAAATGTTGTTGGTTACAAAGATTTAGACTCATTCTGATGGTTCCTTAGAACATTATAAAGCTCGATTAGTTGCTAAAGAATTTTCTCAAGAATATAGCGTTGAATATGAGAAAATTTTTGCTCCTATTGCCAAAATGATTACTATTCGTACTTTGATTTCTATTTCAACAGTTCGTCAATGGCCTCTATTTCAACTTCTTGTTAAAAATGCATTTTTGAATGGGCATTTCAATCAAAAGGTTTATATGCACCCACCTCTTGGTTTTTCTCATCATTCTGGTTATGCTTGTCGCTTGGGTCGGGCTCTCTATGGTAACGCAAGCCCCCAGAGTCTGGTATGAACGTTTTCAATCTATTGTTACTCAGATTGGTTTTGTTTCTACTGTTCGTGATCTTATTTTATTTGTGCGCCGTTCTACCCATGAATTGGTTCTTCAATTATTATGTGGATGATGTGATTATTATTGGTCCCGATATTGTTGCTATTAACAAAGTGAGGCAGCATCTCTTACTTGAGTTTGAAATAAAGAATTTGGATCCTTTGTTATTTCTTGGGTATTGAGATTCCTTATTCTCTTAAAAGCTACATTTTATCCTAATCTAAGTATGTCAATGAGCTTATTCATCGCGTCTACTTAACAGATGATAAAGTTGTTGCTATTCCAATCGAGTTAAATGTCAAATTCTCAAGTTCTTATGATTTTCTTCTTGAAGATCGTACATTGTATCATGAACTGAATGGTTGTTTGATTTATCATACTCTTACTCGTTCTAACATTATATATGTAGTTCATATTGTTAATCAATTTGTCACTACTTCTCATACTACTCGTATTTTGCTGTATGTACACGGTCGTCGACCTCCTCTTTGACTTTGCATGCCTATGTTGATGGTAATTAAGCAGGAATAGTACTGATTGTAATTCCACCACTAGTTTCTGTGTATTTTTGGGTAATTTTCTTATTTTTTAGAAAAATAAGGCTCTGTTTGGTTTATGTCTCAAAAAGTATTAGCTGAAAACTGTTTTTTTGGAACAATTTTAAAAAACTATTTTTGTGATTTTTGTATCACAAAACTTGTTTGGTTATATAATTTCAAAAACAATTCTACGAAAAAAAAAAAAAAACAAAATTTGTTTGAACAGTAACTCAGAATACAATGAAAACAAAAATACGGTGGTCGTGGTGGTGTGGTAAACGTCGTGGTAGACGTGGTGGTGTGGTAGACGTGGTGGTGGTGATGTTTTCTAAATTTTAGAAAGATTGTTTTCAAAAAATACACAAATAGTTATAACTTTATTTTTTAAATCTACTTAGTTTTTGTTCTCAATTTTCTAAAAAGAAATCTGATCAAACACCTTTTCTCTCAAAAACTGTTTTCTGAAATGATTTATGAGATGCAAACCAAAACAAGGCCTAAGAAACAATAAGTTATTGCTCGTTCTACTATTAAGACTGAGTATCATGTTATGACACACCACTGCGGAGATAGTTTGGCTTTGTCAACTTTTGGCTAATATGAGAATTGTTCTATCATTTCCTCCTCCTTTGTACTATGACAATAAAAGTGCTTTCATTACCCATAATTCAGTATTTCATGAGCGCACAAAGCATATTGAAATTGATTGTCTTTTTGTTCGTCAACATCTTCAACTAGGCACTATTACTTTACCATTTGTATCTTCTTCACTATAGCTTGCAGATTTTTTCACTAAGTCTCACACTTCAACTCGGTTTCTATTCTTATTTGACAAACTCTCGATACTCTCCAGACTCGAATCATGAGTTTGAGGAGGGGGTGTGAGAGTGTATATAATTTTTTTCATAACAAGGGTATATTTGTCTTATGGGTAGTCTAGAGTTTTTCTAATTTCCTTGGGCTATATACATTCTTGTAATCTAGTCTATTGACTTCAGAGAAAATATTATTTGCACGCAATAAAAATTTCACTAATATCAAAATTACACAAATTAAGGAGGTCAAAAGTTTATAGTTTAGATAGGCCATGTTGACTAAAAATAAACAAATCACGACATATCTCATAAAATCACGTACATAAAAAGATCAGCAGCCATCTGCATATGAAAATGAGATTTCTGATCCTTTATAACTGACGAGTCATGCTCTTTTCCAGGAGAAAATTGTATGTTTCCCAGATGTAGAATGGCAGCCAAGGTCCGAAATATGGTTTCCTGATAAAATAAAATAAAAAAATGATGCAGAGAAAACCACAAGAAATGCTAAAAGACCACGCTGAAAGTGGGAAACATAAGACCTCATCATCAAGAACTAAGCTTTTTAAAATATTAAAACCTGCTCCTCGTGCCTAATGCCAACAATATCCATTGCCTTTCTTGTCTTCATATATTCCTCGGCGCTGCTCACTCCATCTAGCTCATAGGTTTTACTCTGATTTAAGTAGTGGAAGTTGCTTGGATGGCCTAGCTTGTAATTCTCGGCATCCTAAAACATGAATACACTCTTACTTACTTAAAAAGCTCGTAGGCTTGAAGAGACCAAAAATAAGGATGACAAGATGAAAAGAATAAAATAATGGCAGCTAACTGCACATGGTATATACGTAGCATTGCTCCTGTTGCAGAGAGGCTATTTCTTTAACTCGAACCCGTTGCCCAGTTAACAGTGTAGCAATTCAAAAAAAGAATAATAAGGATGACAAATTTCCCTAGAAGTCATCAAAAATATATCCCCAGCAAAAAGTGGACAGCACAAACTAATTTATTCTGTGAGTTGAGTTCAATGATTAAAAAAAGGTCATCAGAATTTTTGTTTCAAAAAAAAAAAATTCAGGCAGTCTCCTATTTATAACTTATATCAACTAAGGCTCACAACTAGATTAAGAAATCTAATCATGTGCTGTTATGCTTTCCCTCTATCTTGACTCTTTCATCATTTTTACTTTCCATTAGTTGTTTGGGTTTTCATAAATTTGGTTCAAAGCAAATCTTCTGTTTTATAATTGAATTCAATCATATGTGATTGCAAAAGCATGTGTTATTTACTGGTGAAATTCATGCAGCATTGTGAAAATTATAGTTTTAATGAATAGGAGCATATTCAGTTCTGCTAATGCGAAAAATCAGAGCATAGAATGTTGAAGGCATGACATAAAGAATTTTATTTTGAGTTGAATTTTGCAATTGCAAATAATAACCAAGACTTTAAATGGTTAGACCACCAAGCTTAATGAATGTACCGCGAGGATTACATGGGAGAATACCCACAAAGGATACTACTCAAAGAAAGTGACTTCTAAGAAGAACCTGTGCCAAGAGGACTTGTTCACCAGCAAACTAAAAGCCAAGTGAGAGGCGCCACTATGTTTCGAAAGCAAATAAACCATATTACTAATTAGCAGGATTGTACAATCCTCCTTCTATGAAACAACAGACAATACTACAAAATAAAGCTACAATGAGGGCTCCCCTTCACCAGACTGCAAAGCTAGAGATGAGTTGGGATATCTAAGGAAAAAGGAACAGCATCAAAACCATAGATATCCACTTTTCACTTCTTAAATGAATGGCACAAATGCAACCTACACCTACCCCCAAAATAACAATATATCTCTGCATTGAGTCCATATAATTGGCAATCATCAAGAAGATGATCAATTACCTGCTCACCAAGCATGCTCAAAAAATGGGTAGAAATAAAGCTAAAGGTAACAAGATTTACCAGATAGCACATAAGATAGACGAGCCGAACAATAACTGTCATCTAGCAACAACGTTCATCAAAAAAGAGCCATTTTTAAGTTGTATACCACAATACTCAAAAATCAAGTTTCCAAGCTCCAAGAGAAACAAGGGGGTGGTCGCTAAAACACATTGCAAAAGTCATTAACTCTTTGCAGAAACCCTGGCAGGCTAAAGTAGAGCGTTCAAGTCATGTCAAACTTCACACGTCAGTTACGAACACGTCAATGGCTAACATGATATCATGCACCCATGCATGACATGATATCATGCGCCCATGCATATCAAAACTCACAGATGTGCTACACGTGAGGGAAACAACCCTTCAATGTGGTGCATAATGTGATTAAGATACTGATACTGAGCTTAGATATCACAGAGACAGAGAAAGAGGGGTTAGGAAAGGAAAACCATTTTAGGCACCAATTACATTTGAGAGCACAATGCAGGGGCACAAGGGAGCTAGAGACAAAATCTGGATTTAAATGGGATGGAATGTCCTGTCCATGAGTAGGAGAAACTTGAGTTCCAAATTGATTGTGAGCATGCATTTTGTACCCCTCTCCCTTGCAAGCATGTGTGCGGGTGTGTGTGTGTGTGTGTGTGTGTGACTACCCTAGTCAACCAAGAGATTCAATTATACAAGTTTTCTCAAGCTCATCCATATCCAAAGAAAGTCTTAAAGATCCAAGGAAGAAGATCAAAATTCAAAGTAGAACGAGTGCACTGGGTTCTGGGGAAAGTGTGATCCAACCTGGCCGGAGGAGCCGACGATAACTCGCAACAAGAGCAAGTTTGCGAGAAAAAAGGATATGTTACAAGTAGTTGTAAGTATTTGAGTTTGTACTGCCGTTTTCAATAGTGAAAGGTTAGGCTAGACTATGTCTCCTGGTTTTTCTTGTAAGGTTTTCCACGTAAAAAATTGTATGCCTTATTTGCATGCGATTGGTTGTTATTAGATCCCAACACACTAGGTCGATATATTCACATATATTGATTATAGGTGCATTGAAAAATCTTGTTTGATTGTTTGGCATATGCATTATACTGGTTAGATGAACTAGGTCATTAAATTTTTAATTGTTGATTAATTCCGCACAAGACCTATTCACCCCCTCTAGGTCAATTTCGGTTTGGAAGACATTGATCACCACAACCTCACTTTCCTACCACTACATCCCTAAACAATTAACTTTTACTCCTGTCTAAAAATTCCTACAACCCATAATAATCAGACCCACAGAAAATCAACCCTAAACTTCCCTATGACAAGCCCAAATTTGTTTTAAAATCATGACTCTAACTTCTCAAGGGTAATCCCTAAAAATTTAAGCCCTAGTCCACCTTTAACAGGAGCAGAACAACCTTTATTAGTGTAATTAAGGTCTTGTCGTGCATCGGGGAGGGAAGAATAATAGCTCGAAGATCAAATCCAAAACCTCCATGGAGAAAAATAAACCTTCAATATAGACTAGCAAATATTCTTTCTAAAAAAGAGGAGCCAACATCAATATCTACTGGCCTAGTCTTGGTTACCTTGGCAAGTATTCCTGGTTTATGCTCCAACTCTACATAAATGTAGACATAAACTATTAGGGCTTGATCGGACATAAAGCCACAAAATAAACTACGCGATTTTCAATAGGGACGGGGTTTTTGTTGGAGTATTAGGTGAATAGGGATGGATTTCTTCAGCTCTTTCTGATGAGAAGGATCCCTAGGCTAGGGGTGAACTTCCCAATTCAAGCTTGTTAGGGGACCAAAAAGAAGGATTCTGCTTAATTAATGTGTATTGGTAATGGGAATACAAAAAAATTTGTGCTAAGGGACCTAATGGTCTATCTACCAGTGATATTGTTTGTTGTCATCAAGAGAGAGAATCGTTTTCACGAGGAGTGGAGGGTGTGTGAGGAGAACAATCTTGGAGATGAGAGGTTTTCTCTCTCTGATTATGGAAAATAGTCTATATTGAAGAAATTATTGTCGAAGATGGGGCAAAAGAAAATCTGAGAGAAAAAATAAGGGATTAAGGGAGCTTAGGAATTTACAAGGATTAATTATGATGGTGTTGTTTTGGGGAGGGGTAGGTGTGATGATAGTTTGCCATGAATATTATTAGTTGGAGTGCAAGGCGAATGGGACTTAGAATCAAAAGTTGCTCAATCAGAGAGTTGCTTCTTAGAGAAGGACCGAATGTGGATGCGGTTATTTTGCAGGAAATGAAAAAAGAAATGATAAAGGGAAAACTAATAAAGCGTGTGTGGGAGTCCTGATATAGGAATTGGGTTGACTTCTATTGTAACAAGAGGTGATACTATTCGAATGAGAGGATTGTTAGAATAAAGGAATCCGTGGAGGTAGAATTTTGAATTCGATTAGGTTTAAGTCTACTGATGGGGTCAACTGGTGGCTTACTGAGGTGTATGGTCTAAATTGTTCTATGGTCTGAACTAGGTTTTGA
Organism: Ilex asprella; assembly: GCA_023539305.1. Classification (NCBI taxonomy): domain Eukaryota; kingdom Viridiplantae; phylum Streptophyta; class Magnoliopsida; order Aquifoliales; family Aquifoliaceae; genus Ilex; species Ilex asprella. The sequence goes on along the minus strand of CM042186.1, from coordinate 30,837,986 downwards.
GAGGAGTTAGCATGATTGTATAGTCTTTGTAGTCCTCGTTGGTGTATCAGTCGTGATTTTAACGTGATTAGTTACCTTTTAGAAAAATCGAATGGTAAAAATGCAACTAAGAGTATAAAGGTTGATGTTTTCATTAGGTAGACCAGTGCTACGAAAAGCTCGCCTAGGTGAGAAGCGAAGCAAGGTCATGTTGCCTTGAGCACCCCCGGCGAAGCAAAGATGACTGAAACATCGAAAAACGAGAAAAATGAGCACCTTTCACTTGAGCAACATGCAAGAAAACCACGCCTTTGTTAAGTTTTTTAAGTTGCTTTATTTTTTTATTATGGACCGTTAGATTAGGGCAATTGGAATAAAATTGTGAAATGTTCATACCCACGATTGTTCCTTATCCCAATATATATCCAAACCCTAAATTTGCCTAAACAATGACTAAAGTGGTTGCTATTGGTTCTCTCCTTCCTGAAGAAGTCCGACTTCTAACAAAACATAGACAACTCAAGTTTGCCCCCCAAGTTTGCCCCACTCTTGTTCTTCTGTATTTCTCTTCTACTTCTGCTCTCTTTTTCTCTCCTCTCCTCTCCTCTTCTTCTTTTACTTCTTCAACGACAAAAAACTTAGTCAAATACCAGATCTGTTGCTTCTGTCTTCTTCTTCGACAAAACACGAGTATATTATTTTCTCTCCTCCTCCTCTTCCTTTCTTCTAATTCTACTTCTTTTGGTTCTGCCTCTTAGCTCCTTCTCCTCTCTTCTTCTTTTCCTCTTTTGCTACCAATTTTGTTTCTGCTTCTAATCCTTCTTCCCCTGCTTCTTCTCTGCTTCTGTTTTATTTTGTTTAGGATTTTTCTTTTGTTTATGCTAATTTTGAGTTTTTATCAAGCAAAACAACTTGGATATTTAGAAGTAATTAAAATAAAATATATTTTTTTTTCAGTTCGCTTCCCTTCGATTAAGTATTTCGCTTCACCTCTCGCTTTCTCGCCTAGACGTCACGAAATATGTTCACTTTGATTCGCTTTACACATTGAGGTAGACTATGCTTAAGAATCGACAGTTGGGTAATGGACCATTTACTTGATCAAATTTTAGAGAAAATCCAATTTGCAATAGATTAGAAATGTTTCTTTCCTCTGCTGAGTGGAATGATTGCTATCTAGCAGTTAGGCTGGAGAAACTGTTGAGAGTAGTGTCAAATCATTATCTGATAATACTCGATTCTCCCATGATTAGTTGAGATCCTTGTCCTTTTAGGTTTGAGAATATGTAGTTTGATCACCATGAGTTTAAAGGACAGAGAGAGAGTGGTGGGACGAAGTGTTGAGGGAAGGGAAGGCTTTAAGTTCATAAAAAAACTGAAGCATGTGAAATAAAGGTTGAAGAGATGGAATTAGAAAGTTTGGAGGGATATTAGAATTATGAAAAGTCTAGTTATGAAAAGAATTAGAGAGATAGGACTGAAGAGAATTGTGGATTAGATGAGAATTTGAAGAAAGAGAAGTGGAAGATTAGAAATAATTTTGACAAAATGGTGTCAACTCATGGTTTACATAAATCATGGAATGCATCGGAACTGAAAATGCCAAGTCACTCGGCTAATTCTTTCAACCATGGGCTACAGTCCTACATTCTTCCACCCACCTGTGCACATGTTTTTGCCAAACAACTGTATGTAAAACTCATCCAAGCACTTGCCCAAAACTCCTTAGGACCCTATGGTCTTTTGAAAACAATGAATCAAAAATAATGGAAAACTAGGGCCTGTTTGGTTTGTGTCTCAAAAAACAGTATTTGAAAATTGTTTTTAGGAAAAAATTCCAAAAACTGGTTTTGGTATTTTTTGTGATGCATAACTTATTTGGTTATATATTTTCAAAAACAGTTGTGCAGAACCAAAAAACATAAAACATATTTGGACATGCACATGGCAAGAGATGCAAACTAAGGGTCTGTAATATTTTTAATATAATAAACTAGATAAAATACAAAAAAAAAATCTAGTCATTGATTGAACTGCATTGTCGGAGCTTCGCCAAAGTAGACAAACCGTTCAACTAACCTGGTAGCTGGAGTAGCCATCGACTGAACTGGAAGCCAAAGTAGCTATCGACTAAACTGGTACACAACAAAGAAGACGAACACAAATCCAAAACCCAAAATCCAAGATCAAACATACAAAGCCTATGATACACGGCGGAGAAATGAACCCAATGTCGGAAAAGAATTTTTTCACCAAAGAAGACTTAAATCTGAAAAAAATAAAACTCAGATCTGAAAAAATACCCAGCTCTGAAAAAAATAACCCTAGATCTGAAACTCTCAATTGTCGGAGAGCCCTCAGTTGACGGAGAAAACAATGAACCCATTTGCTGGATAAGAACCCTTTCGCCAAAGAACACCCAAATTTTAAAAAAATAAAACTCAAATTTGAAAAAAATAATCAAATCTTAAAAGAAAAACCTTGATCTGAAGATATCTGTCATCAGAGGGCCCTCAATCGACAAAGAAGAAGATCTTCAATCACTGGAGAAAACAATTTCACTAGAGAAGAGGTTGTATGCATCTATTCTCATCTGGTTTCGTTGCCAAAGTGGAGAGAGATAAAGTCGAGGAGACAGACAAGCCAAAAAAAAAAAAGGTTATATACTAGGTACTGTTTTTTGTTTCTAAGAAGGCTCAAAGTAGAGACCTCATTAATTTGGAGATGCTCCTATTTTCCGCGTTTTCATTTTGCTTCAAAATACACCGAGAACAACATTTCTAAAATCACATCTCAGTTCCCAAAATTTTCAAAAAATTGGAGAAGAAAAAAGCTAACCAAACATCATTTTCCTTGTTTTTAGAATTTTGAGAACAAAAAACTATTTTAGAGATACAAACCAAACAACCCCCAGGTTTCCTGAATATTTGAAAATAATATGCAAACGCATCCATAGCACAAAATTACATGAAAAAGCAACCTTGTAACATCACTACACGAGAATACTAAGATACAATTATGAGCCGTAACCGTCAAAACATTGGAACAAAGACTTGATGCAAGAAAGGTAGAACAAGATGTCTATTACTACACAGAACAAAAGAGCGACTGGGCACACGAGTATACGTATAAATACTAGCACAAAGATATATAGTGCTATAGAAATTACCCTTCCAGATGCACACAACTGATAAAAACAGTGGTAATTTCTTTCGGGATCTGTTATCTGAACTACACGAGATCGTTCCAGAAGGTAAGTTCTGATTGCAGCACCAGATATTCTCCCATTTGCATCAAATTGAATCTCAACAAACTTGCCAAAACGACTGCGAAGAATAATACACATGTAAAGGCAAGCATGATTGCCCTGATATTGATAAATATAATTGCTACCTCTACACATAAATCACACAATATAGCAGAACTATAGCTGATTCATCTTAATCTTAGCTTGGTTATGAGTAGCTTGACAATATAACCTCATTACTTGATGAGCATTGATATTCAGACTTAATTTCCTGACCTAATTCAGCATGACCTTTGGATTGACTGTAGGCTCCATTAAACATTGGAACTTGGTGTTAATCCAATGGTTCCAATGAAGCCACATCATTAGGCCAGCAAATTATTTCAGTTTGTTAGGTCCAAATAGCATTTTCCTTACTTGATATGGCTGGAAGTAGCCATGGAAGAAAACAAGGCTGACTATGACATGTTTCAGGCTTTCAGCAATGTGCAATGCTAGCATAATTGTTTAAAACTGAAGCTGTGTCCTACATAATTCAGTGAATTCATTTCATGTCATCGTATCTGAGAGTGTAATTACATCCATCACACAAACCAAATAAGTTATATGACTTCAGCATAATCCTTGTACCAACTCCAGAAAACTCAACATCATTAATTTTTCTGCTATTCTAGAAAAATCTAGAAACACATTCATGAATTAAACAAAGTTTTTTCTTTCTGTGCAACATTATTTACTAAATTTAAGAGATCTAACAGATATGCCACTGCCAAGTCCAGAGGGGGTAAGATTAATGCAGTACGCTACCCTATCTCCTCATGCAAAACAACTCTTTTCATGACTTACATCCAGGACGTACAGATTATGATGGACCAATCTACTCCATGCCAAGCCCACAAAGTTCAGAAGAAATTCTTCAATGGAAGAAAAACATACACTAAAGAGACCAAACATCATATACTATTGACACAGCTTTCAAATCTGCTTTAATCAAAACGTAGGAATTCCCCCAAAATCAAGAGAAAACGAGACCCAAAAGGAGTCCAAGAATAGAACTCTTTCTTGTTAAGAAGTATACACAATCCATTGTGATACCTATATAAAATGAGAAAGGAAGGTAGGGTTAAGTCTCTATTTCCTCCTCTGGTATAACACTACATAACATTTCCACAAATAAATATTCTCCTCAGGCAATCTTTAGAAACTCTTCTACTACTCTCCAGCAATGCAACCCTAAAGATTGTCATCACACATCTCCAAATAGAATGAGCTTTCTTACTCCTCCCAAAACTCCCAAAAAGCAATCACAAGCATTGATTCACATGTATTAGAAAAACTCCTGTCAATGTCTCCATAATGATACAAGAACTGGGCAATGTAGTTACAGATGAGTAATGGTCTTCTCATTCCTTCTACACATATTACACCACTGCAGCAAAATACAGTTGTGAAGCCTCCTCTGAAAAAAATCATTAGTGTTGATTCTCTTCTAAATAACTTAGAGTGGAAGAGCCACTTTTGCTCTCCATATCATCTTAGAAGTTGCAAATGCTTTCAAAACAACAAAGCCTTCTTACTAGGCCAAGGATTTAGATCAAGATGCAACACCACTTATTTGAAAAG